>CM044008.1:21856548-22449405 GCA_024085815.1 Flaveria linearis
TTCATCCTGAGGTTCTTATGTCAAACAAGTTCGATGGATACCCCATTATTCATTGACTTCCAGAATAGGTGAATGTTGTTAGAACACGAAAGAGAGAAGAGAAGATGTCAGCTATCGGTGCTGATTTTGTGGGGTAGTCAGGAGCATCTGACTTATTATGGGCCAATCAAGTTATATTTATCCGCACAGAGAGGATTCTCATTCTTAGGGGAAGCCATGTATAGAGAAATTGAAGACGCAATCAGAAAGTGATTGATGTGAGCAGGTTTCTGATGATGAATCTACGTGCATGCTGATTTGTTTGATATGGTCAGCTGTGGATTGGAACCTTCAACCTTTTGCCAATACACCGTATGAAGACGCCAGGAGAGCACAATGTTTATATATTAGGATATGCTAAACGTGAGGGGGAATTTCTACAGTTGTTAATGTTAATCAGGTTAGACTGTGTGAAGATTGAAGCAATGGAAAACTGTTCATGTCATTATCTGGAAAAATTAGTCATATGGGAATCTTGCTGCTATGATGGTGTTCTGCAAAGTAAACAAAAGCTATTGTGCCAAAATTCATTTTTCAGGGATACTGTAGAACCTGACGGATCGGCAACGTTGGCTAATATGGTTGTTCATTTGATTCTATTGAAACCAAAGCAAAGATTGACTGAAGATTGTAAGAGGTGTTATCTACTATTCACAAGCAAGGTCCAAGGGGGAATTTGTTAGAGAATATATTGTCATATATAGTGTGTCCGTCGCTTCACGAATAGTCTAGGCTTAATGTATTACACCTGATATGTTGTAAACACATGAAATTGGGTCATTCGAGGAGCATATACGAATGAGACGCGGTCATACGACTGAGCCAGGCTAATGGACCAGTCGTGCAACTGAGAGATGCGATTGGGGCATTCGTAAGACTGAACCATAAGAATAGTCCAGTCGTACGATTGAACCATACGCATGGTCCAATCGCACGAATGCCCAGTCGTATCTAATATGGGCGAGGCCTATATATACCAGTTTCAATGTGTAGAGAGACAGAGATTCGAGAGGGAGTCTGCCCGGAGCCTAGGCTGCCGATGGAGAGGGAGATCATGCTCGATCTCCCCTGCCAAGAGTCTTGATTCATATATTGTAACGAGCTTGTAATCATTAGGTTTTATCAATGAAACCAATTTTTGATAGTTCTGTTATAGATTTGACTTTTGGTTTTGGTTGTTTATCCTTTCGTCAAGAGCACGCTCGGATGTTTACCGATCCTGCCGACTTCACAGATACTACTTCAACCTGGTTTGAATCTACGATATGTGACTCCTCATTCAAAATCTGGAAGCTCGGCTTTTGATATGATCTCCCGAACCCGACATTGTTTCAAATTAACGTGTTTTTTTTTTAACGACGAAGGCTATTTATGTTAAAAAAACAGAAGGATGTATTTGTTGAAAAATAAACTTCAAAAATATGGGCGACGTATGGTTGTTGAATGAAATATGATTGTTGAATGAAATTGAAAGGTATTTATTGTGAAATTTTGGGCTTCAAACCATCAAGGTTTGGCCAAACCGTGACGGTTCGAAGTAGGTGATGCGCGAATCGGGGCCTTTTGTCAACATCAACAGAGGTATCTCGTACCGTAAAGGTGTACCTGGTACCCTAAAGGTCACAATTAGGGCAAACCATGACGGTTTGGTGATTGGTTTTCACTTTATCCATGTCCTTTTGTCGTTTTGTTGTCACGTGGTGTCAGATGACTGACATAGAAACTGTGACCGCAAGCCCTTGCGGTCACGGTTAGGTTGCACAACGTGACCTTTTGCCCTGACCGTGACCTTTCGGTCCGGCCTAACCCCAAACCCATGCGGTGTCCCCATTAGGACCCTTTGCCGCTCTCATTTGGCTACTTATTTTCTTTGAAGGGATAGCTTAGACCAAATGATTGTATTTTTAAATCGTGTATTCAAATAAGTATTACTTTCTTCACGAGTCATCCCTTAAAAAAAAGCAAGCATCTTATTAGCAATAAAGGTATATAATGACACCTTCCTCTATTAGAGTTTGCTTACCGACGAAACTAACATTGTTGTCTTATTTAGAAGTGAATTGTTAAAGAATCTTGGTTGTTGTTTACATTTGTTCACAACGTTTAGTTATATGTGTGACGTAAAATACGAATAATACATCACTAATGATTTTCCTTATTATACAATTCTAACAACTTTGTTTAATGTTAGTAGTTTATAAACAAGTTGAACCATTGATGTGTTCAATGTATACACTATACATGTGATGTAAAATATAAGTAATGCATAACTACTTATTGCACTTGTTTATTCTGAAACTTGTAATTATAATATTCACTGTTATTATTCAATCATATATATATATACACACACAGACACACATTATATATACACATATATACATATATACATATTATATATACATATACATATATACATATATATACATATATATATACATATACATATTACATATATATACCATATTATACATATACATATATACATATATATAACATATATATACATATATATGTACATATATATATACTATATAGAATATATATACACACACACACACACACATATATATTATGTGTGTGGTTTGTGTGCGTGTGTATATGTATATATATATGTGTTATATATATATGTGTGTGGGTGTGTGTGTGTGTATTGATGGGGGCTCAAGTGTTGAAGACCGGGTCTTAATGTTTTGGAGGTTCAAGACCGCGCTGCAAGAAAATGGGCCTAACCTGTGTTTTTTCCGGAATAAGGCCTCTAATTGGATTTTTTGACCACTTTTATGTTTTTTCTAGTCTTTCGGGTTTGTTTTGGACTTTTGTTTGACCCATTGTTGTTTGTTTTAAGCCGTTCGAATTTTGATTGCTTATTTAAGTTATGTTGATGTAATGTTGAAGGACACTTGATCATTATGAAATTGAAGTTTGTCTTTTCAAATTCGCGACTCTTGGGGTCGAATTTGGGGTTTGGGTGAAGATTATCAGGGTATTCGCAGAATCAACGTGTTTGAGCTTCGATTTCGTTCGTCCGATACATATATATATTATATATATATATATATATATATATATAATATATATATATATATATATAATATATGTTATATGTATATATGTATGTATATATATATATGTATATATGATATAGATAGATATATATATATTATATATATATATAATATATATATATGTATATCTATATAGGGATCCATTCAAATGAAAACCATTTTTTTATAGAAAACCAAAAGAACCAAGACCCACCATCAACTAACTGTTCCCTCCTTTCTTCAATTGCTTCTATAATCAAATTATATTCCATCAATCATTTCCATTCCCAGTTTTATTTTAAACGTCATTGATAGGTTTTATTGGTGATCCAAATAAACCAATTTTTTCACGAGAGCTTTGATGATGATTTTAACGCAAAATAACAAAGCAAAATGTGATACGAAGTACTCGCTTCATATTCAGGCACTAAATGATTTCGTTTATAGCAGACCAACATGGGTTCTTAAATGCTTTGCAATGATAATATTTACTGCAATCATGCTCTGTTGTTGAGCAAGACCAGGTTGTAATAATTTCATTCTAATCACTACTCTGTTGTTGCATATGCCTCACCAAAAAGACATTTTGATGAGTTGATAGGAAGGAAATCATAATACTACATTGTGATTTAATATGAAGTTCATTGGTTAAATTGTGATGAGAAGGTGTAAAAGTCAAAGAATAAAGCTAAAAAAATTATGTTTTAACATGTTTATTGGAGATCCAAATATTATATTATTTTTATGCATCAATGCATCTAAGATTTATATTATTTATGCAGCAATGCATTTAAATTTTATATGCATCAATGTATCTAATGATATATGTATTTGTTTGCCATCCAATTGTATTTCTTCTAATCCAATTCAACTTTAGTTTTGTTGGTATAAATTTAAATATATAACTTTACAATATGGAATCTAAATGCATATTGATCATCTTCTTAACTAGACTACAAGGTGTAGATTATGTGTTTATTTAAGATAAGACTTTGAGTTCAAAGAGATGATATAACAAGTGGTTATTAGACCTTCATGTTACAAGATTAAATACTCATATGTTTTAAATCACAAGGTAGGAAATAGAAACTTTGGCTCGTGAATTACAGTTGATTATCAATATAGTCAACATGAAATTGCAAGGAAGTGAAATCATTCGGGAGATATGCGAAGAACAAAATGAAAGATGAATAAACTTTTTTATTAGATCAAACACAAAGAAAAACAATTTGACAACACATACTCAAAAACTAAAAGCAACAGATCCCCACAAACCTAAACCTAAAAGCATTATTTGTCGTCAATCATAGACCTATTATGTAGTGGTAAAGCCACAAACCAAATATCCAACTATGTTATTTACAAAATTACCACTCAGATGATCAAAAGAAGCCAACAACAAAGCACATTCACACAACAAAACATCAAACAAAATTGAAAAATTCAACTGCAAAACAACAAACTTTAACTACTACGGTTCATCGTGAATTTCCGTTTGACCTCTATCTTCAACCCCTCAATACATGCACTAAAAATTAACATAAATACACAGACGCACACATGACTCATAGGGGTAGGCGACGACTTTATGGTGGCGTCAAATGGTTACTAGTGGTGGTCGTGTTTTAAAATACGATTTGGACACGAGAGAGAGGTGTTTCGATAATGGTGTTGGGGTGCTTTGGCGAAGAACGAGACAATGTATGGTGGAGTAGAGTTCTGGGGGGGCGGCGTCAGCAGGTGGTTGTGGTGGTGATGGCTGCAATTGGTTGGCGGTAGCGATTACGGTGCCTGTGCTGGTGGCGATGAATTCATAATTAAGAGAGGAACGATGACTTTGTGGGAATCCAAATTTCAATATAAATTAGATTATGCAAAAGTAGGGAGTTATAAGTGAAGGGGAAAATACTAAAATACCCCTAATAATTTTCATATATTATCAAAAACAAAAAAAACAAAGAAATAAAAAATGTGGTTAAAATTGGTTCTTTGGTTTTTTATAAAATATTGGTTTTCATTTGAAAGTCCCTCTATCTATTGTATGTATATATATGTATATAATATAGATAAATATTTTATATATATATATTATGATATATATGTGCATATATATATATGTATATATAATATGCAATTATATACGTATATATATGTATATATATGTATATATATGTATATATATGTATATATATATATAGGGAAAGGATCATATGATAACTCTTTAAAAATGCGATAACCCGTTAACCCAAATGTGTGTTATAAATCTGTCACGTCGCCATCTGATGTCAAACTGTCACACCCCCGCTGATAGCGGAAACACGAGGAATGCGAACTAGACGGGATCGTCATAACACATGGTATGAATAGAGTAGCAATAATAATACGATGACAAGCGTGTCACGACGATACCCGAACACAATCGGAGACTTGTGTCGTGTATAATCAATGTTCACGACCATAGCCATAAAATAACATAAATGATACATAAGCATTAAAGTTAACTTGTAATGGAAATTCCCACAACTCGGGAACAAGTGTTCAAAAGAATGTTAATTGTTTAGTGGACTGCAACAATGTACAAAATGTATGTTCAGTCTCAAAAATGCATCCTAGGGTCTCCACTAAAAGGCAGCACTCCTAGCACTTCAATTACCTTGACACCTGAAAGAAATGCTCAAAACGGTCAACAATAATGTTGGTGAGCTTCGCAGTTTAAATGTAAACATGTAGTTGATGCTGTATAGTATTTGTAGTGGAATACCGTGCATACAGTTATAAGCAAGCAATATCACATACCATGCGTTTTATACAACCAAGCCTAATGACGTACACACAGCAACTTGTCAGAATATATTCACCCAAGGCCCGTTGGCAGTGTGATGGTACTCACAGTAACCATCTGTTAAGGGTGGGGGTGTCAACCCAGTAGTACTACTAATACCTATCCGTTGGTTCCAACACGGAATTAATGGTTGTAAGATGAACCACACAGTAACATCATGTAGCATCAGATAAGTACTCACAAAACAGTATCACGTTGATTCCAAGTTTGAAAATTGTATGTATATTGTACAGCATGGAAACGTGTGAGCATACTCTTCCCCCATGTTTGTAAAAGACTGAAACAATTGTAATAAGCGTAAAAGGGGCCCACGAAACTCACTGAACAGATGATAAGCACAAACGATGAAGTATCCCAAGTGTAGAACGCTATGAACAGTCAGCACCTATCGACAGTTACTGACAAGCATTAATAATGTATATGAAGAATAAGTTAATACCATAGGTTCGGGCAGTTTCGGTTCGGTCGTGGGCAGTACACACAAGCAGACATACCACCTCAGACCTTATATAGGTACAGTATTTAAAGATAGCCGTCATTCTATGACATTCGAGCAACGACATTATTCGATGTCGCCTCATCAGCACAAGACACCAAAAAATCACACATACACATTGTCAATCACACAACAGGACCTGACGCACGCTGAACTCCATTCACAAAAGTGGGCTCTCAGTCATACGAATTAGCAACTTTCGTACAATTGAACCTTCATCGTGTGACTAAGCCTTCAGTCGTACCATGCAATACCATTCGCACGACCCAACAGCCACCGCGCGACTCAACGTCCCTTCGCGCGAATCACTTCATTCGCGCGAGTGGACTTCTTTCATGCGACAGCATCTGATCATGCTTTCACACACAATTCGCACGCAATCACATCCGCATGACCCAATCGCGCGATTAGCCCAATCGCGCGTTTCTGTCGCACACTCACTCATTCGCATCACACACTCGTCGCACCCACCGCAGTCGCATGACACAACCGCGCGACAACCCCAGTCGCACATTCTCCGCGCTTCCAATCGTACGCCCCATTCGCGCGACAACCCCATTCGCGCCGCGGGGTTCGCGACCGCAGGAAATTGCAGGTCGGCCTTCGGCTGCCACACACGTTTTACCCAACCAAACCTCCAGAACTCATATTCTAACCTATCTAGACAAGAAGCACACTCAGAACCAAGACATGCAAGCCCACACGACCTCATGTGCCCGATGAACCCGAGCACCCGAAAACCCTAAACGCAGCAGTGAAATCGGGTTAAAACGAGGTAGTGAGGTTATCTACCTGCTAGGACGAGTATTCACGATGATACTCGAGATTTGAAGACAAAACGCGAGAACGGATCGGTTTTTTTTGGTGTAGGATAGAGAGAGAATGAAGAAGATGAAGATGAAGTGGTGAAGGATGAAAAAGAGTGAAAACTGGCTGGGAATGGGTATTTATACCCAACCTAGTTTTCTCAAAATTTCAAGTTTAGTCCCCGCACTTTGCCCCGGGTTTCCCAATTTTGTTTTGGTTGAAAACGTTATAATTTAGTCTTGTTTTATTGAAGATAAAATGTTATTATTTATTTATAAGTTAAAAATGAT
Organism: Flaveria linearis; assembly: GCA_024085815.1. NCBI lineage: Eukaryota > Viridiplantae > Streptophyta > Magnoliopsida > Asterales > Asteraceae > Flaveria > Flaveria linearis. The sequence goes on from CM044008.1 coordinate 21,864,070, forward strand.
TTTATTCGTGACAATTATTTTATTATAAAAATGACGTGTTTAGTGTTAACGGGGCAAATCTTGGAGAAACGTCTTAAGATAACGACAAGTCAAGCAACGATACCACACATATAAGGACAACTAAGTAAAACAATATGGTATTCACGTAGTGGGTTCGTCAAAATGAGGAATGACTGTTAACAAAGGTTAAGTAAACCACATTAAATGAGGACCTTTGGTGACGGATGTCACAGTATCCCCCGGTTGAGGGAATTTCGTCCCGAATTCAACTGGTGCTAGGTCTAAGGGCGTCATCCTCGAATAGATGTGGATATTTAAGTCTCATCTGATCTTCACGTTCCCATGTAAACTCTGGCCCTCGTTTAGAATTCCATCTTACACGAACAATAGGTATCTTGGTGCGCCTTAGCCTTTTGACTTTTCGGTCCATGACCTCAATAGTTCCTCAATAACACGAAGCTTTTCGTCGATCTTGATTTCCTCAATTGGTACGTGTAAGGACTCGTCTGCCAAACACTTTTTGAGGTTCGACACGTGAAAAGTATCATGCACCGCTGAGTTCTTGTGGCAACCTCAATCGGTAAGCCACCGGACCGATTCTTTCTGTAATCTCGAATGGTCCTACGTATCGAGGGGCTAACTTCCCTTTCTTACCAAATCGTACGATCCCTTTCCAGGGAGAGACTTTGAGTAAGACATGATCCCCAACATTGAATTCTAGAGGCTTCCGACGATTGTCGGCATAGCTCTTTTGGCGATCTCTAGCTGCTTTAAGTCGGTCTTTGATTAGGAAGATCTTATCAGTGGTTTCTTGAATGATCTCTGGGCCCGTAAGCTGGCTTTCACCCACTTCAGCCCAACAAACCGGTGATCTACATTTCCGTCCATACAACGCTTCGAATGGTGCGCATCAATGCTTGTGGATAGCTGTTGTTGTAGGAGAACTCAATCAACGGTAGATAGTATCCCAACTGCCACCAAAATCATGACACATGCCCTCAGCATGTCCTCAAGCGTCTGTATCGTTCGTTCACTTTGGCCGTCTGTCTGGGGTGATAGGCTGTACTCATATCTAATCGTGTGCCCATCGCTTTCTGTAACGTATGCCAAAAGCGTGAAGTAAATCGACTGTCTCGGTCGGATATGATTGACAACCGGCACCCCGTGTCGTGTCACGACCTCTTTGATGTACAACCTTGCCAGCTTATCCATTTTATAGCCTTCTCGGATAGGCAGGAAGTAAGCGGATTTTGTCATTCGATCCACCACGACCCATATCGAGTCGTGCCCACTTGCGTTCTTGGGAGTTTGGTAATAAAATCCATAGTGATGTTCTCCCATTTCCACTCGGGAATTTCAGGTTGTTGCAATAGTCCCGATGGTTTCTGGTGTTCAGCCTTGACCTTTGAACAAGTCAAGCATTTGCTCACGTATACAGCAACATCTTTCTTCATACCTGGCCAGCAGTATAGCTCTTTCAGATCGTGGTACATCTTGTCCGCACCAGGATGAATAGAGTATCGAGTCTTGTGTGCTTCATCCAAGACTAGTGTATGTAAACCTCCCCATCTAGGGACCCATATACGATCTATGAAGTAATGTACGCCGTCCTCCTTGTGAGTCATTTGTTTATCCAACCCTCGGAATTCTTCCCCCGCAAGGTTCTCTTTTCTCAACGCCTCGTTTTGTGCAATTTGAATCTGAGCCTTTAGATTAGTTTGAATAGTCAAACCTAGCGCTCGAGCACGTAATGGTTTCACGCGTTCTTTGCGGCTTAAAGCATCAGCCACCACGTTAGCTTTCCCCGGATGATACCGGATTTCACAATCGTAGTCGCTAAGTAGCTCTACCCAGCGTCGCTGTCGCATGTTAAGTTCTTTCTGATTCATGATGTGTTGAAGACTCTTATGGTCTGTGTAGATGATGCATTTGGTTCCATATAGATAATGCCTCCATATCTTGAGTGCAAATACTACAGCACCCAACTCCAAATCGTGAGTTGTGTAGTTCTTTTCATGCACCTTGAGTTGTCGCGAAGCGTAAGCGATTACCTTATCTTTCTGCATTAGTACACAGCCCAAACCTTGATGTGAAGCATCGCAGTACACTACAAAATCGTCAGTTCTGTCTGGGAGGGTCAATATCGGTGCGTTGCACAACTTCTCCTTCAATGTTTGGAACGCCTGTTCTTGTGCTTTCCCCCAATCGAACTTCTTGTCTTTCTGAGTCAACAAAGTTAACGGTTGGGCAATCTTGGAGAAATTCGCAATGAAGCGACGATAGTATCCGGCCAATCCTAAGAATGTCGTATCTCTGAAGGTGTCTGGGTGTATCCCATTTCTTCACAGCTTCAATCTTGCCGGGGTCCATATGAATTCCATTTTCGTTAACTACATGACCCAAAAACTTCACTTCTCGAAGCCAGAATTCACATTTCGAGAATTTGGCGAAAAGTTTCTCCTCTTTCAACAGCTCTAGAATTGCTCGAAGGTGTTCTTCGTGATCCTCTTTTGAACGGGAGTAGATAAGTATGTCGTCTATGAACACAATCACGAACTTATCAAGATAGGCTTGCACACCCGATTCATCAGATCCATAAAGACAGCTGGTGCGTTGGTCAATCCGAATGGCATGACCAAGAACTCATAGTGCCCGTAACGAGTTGAAAATGTTGTTTTCAGAATATCGTCCTCGAATACTCTTAGTTGATGATAACCAGATCGAAGGTCGATCTTAGAGAAATACGAGGCTCCTTGCAACTGATCGAACAGGTCGTCGATTCTAAGGAAAGGATACCGATTCTTCACGGTCAGTTTGTTCAGTTCCCTGTAGTCGATACACATACGGAACGACCCATCCTTCTTCTTGACAAACAACACCGGTGCCCCCATGGTGAATGACTCGGTCAAATCAAACCCTCTCCAGTAGTTCCTGTAGTTGGCTGGACAACTCTTGCATCTCGGAGGGTGCTAACCGATACTGTGTCTTTGCTATCGGGGTAGCTCCAGGAATCAGCTCTATATGGAATTCCACCTGTCGTGGAGGAGGCAATCCAGACAAATCATCAGGGAACACTTCCGGATAATCCCGTACAATTGGAATGTCTGCCAATTTTGTCTCTTCTTCTTTCTTTTCTACGATGTGAGCCAGAAAAGTGTAACACTGCTTCCGTAGACTTCGGCGGGCTTTCATGCAAGAAATGAGCTTTAGTGTTCTTCCCGGTCGTTCTCCTTTGAATCTTGAGTACCTCCCCATTTGGCATGGGGATTCGTACTACTTTCTCCCAAAAACAATCTCGGCTCCATGATTTGACAACCAATCCATACCCACTATCACATCGAAGCTGCCTAACTCGAATGGTAATAAATCTATACTAAAGACCTGATCTTCCAACATTAGGGTGCAATTCTTAATCTCGTCTGCTTGTTAAACCCTACCATTAGCCATTTCTACGGAGTAACTAGTTTCTAGTCTACTGGCACTCAAACCAAGCATATGCACGAACTCAGAAGATATAAAACTATTGTCTGCTCCAGTATCAAATAGTATGGATGCGAAATGGTGATTGAGCAGATACGTACCCGTAACAACGTTCGGGTCCTGACGGGCATCATTAGCTCCCATGACGAAGGCGCGTACCCCTGCAGCATTCCCTGGGTTTCCTTGGCCTTGAGCGCCCGCTATGGCCATCACTTGCTGTTGATTATCCCCTTGTTGACCCAGTGCCCTATTCAGTTTGGGGCACATGTTCCGATAATGACCAGGATTTCCACATTCGTAATAGACTCTGGCATTCCCGGCGGGGTTAACCGCGTTGACGGGTGCAACCAGATTCGGTGCCACTCTACAATCTCTTGCTAGGTGCCCCGGGCGCCTACAGTTTACGCACACCCGGCACTGCATCTCTGGGGGATGATGATAGCTGCATCTGTCACATTTGGGGTGTGGCCCAACATACTCTCTCTTACCCGGTGTCACAGCCACGAAGTTCCTGGTGATCTTGGCCCTTTTATCAGATTTTCCGACACTCGACCGGCTAGTTTCCCCAACATCCTTTCGCTTCTCTGCTCCCCTACCCAATACCCCTGTTCTTACCATCTCATCGGTTAGAGCGCCAGCCTTCAAAATTGCGCTCTGAATCGTAGGAGGAGCAGCTGCAGTTACCATTGCTCGTATTTGAGGCGCGAGTCCCCAAATGTACCTCTCAATCCTCCTAGATTCCTGGAGTGACCAGGTATGGAACTAGTCTAGCCAACTCGTGGAATCGGTCAGTATAAGCTGCGTGCCCCGCCCCCACCATAGCATGATTCCAGAACTCGTGCTCAAGCTTTTGCATCTCGTTGTGAGGGCAGTATTCCTCGGTAATCAGGCTTTAAATTCGTCCCAAGTCATCTGCATCGCAGATTCCCTTCCTCTAGCTTGAACCTGGGTGTTCCACAAGTTAGTGCTCGACCCTGTAGTGAGCACGTAACATACTTGATCCGTTGGTGTCGAGGCATTCGCTGATGTCGATCACAGCCTCCATCTTCTCAAGCCATCTAATCAGGGCTATCGCCCTACCTTTTCCATCGAATTCATGGGGCTTACAGGCCACAAACTCCTTGTAAGAACAGCCCCGCTTGGCATTAGCAATTCCAGTTTCATTACCGGTTGTACCACCATTCCCGGTCTCTTGGTTACTTTCATTCCCATTCAGGTTCCCATTACCCTCGTTCTCGTTACCACCATCCCGTGGGAGTGGTTTTGCTGTTGCAAAGCGTCGCTCACTGAGCTACAATAGTGGAATTAAGGCAGTCAGTTGTTGAGCAATCAGGGCTGCCATATCAGGGTTTCCAGTCTCTTGAGTATTGCCAATAGGACCTTCATTTGTTCCTGAAGGTCTACCTCTGCCTCTGCCTCTGCCCCTCGGGGCTTCACTTCCGCTACTACTTCTGCGGTTAGATCTTCAGGCGGCATGTTCTATTCACAAAAGAGGTAACATATAGGCTTTAGTCACCTTAAGATAATCAAGTACTCCACCCATCAAGTTCCAACGTTCGATGCTCCGGTCAGTCAAGATCACCATGAGCCCATTTCAAGCATATTCTCGGTATACCGTGATGCTTATATATAGGGTTTCCCCGCAGCGTTCCCACCACACCCACGATGTACCGAGAATGATGCCTAATTCCGGTTACATGGCATCCGACCTTCCTTCACATCACATCCATAATATCCATCAAGTCACTGAGAGCCGAACAGGTAATCACGTATAGTCTAGCGGAGGTTGTCTACCTCGCGTCCTTGAAAGGACTCAGACATAGCCTCCTCGGGTCGGTCTCAGTATCTGAGGTCAAGCGCAGTGTATGATCTGTGAAGATCTCTTCGGGTCTCAACACCCGAATTTGGTTATGATAACTTGGCGCAGAGGGAACGGAAGATCTAATAGGAAGCATCCCATAAGGACGAGCACAAGGGCTCAAGCACAAAGTGAAGATCACAAAACAAAAGGATAACCAAACATGTAAAGAGGAACACCTGCACGAGATATATAAATGCACACAAACTTAAGCATGCAAATCTACATGAAGGTTCCTAGGTTATAGTCTAGTCAAGTGTAATTGCCTAATTCTCTATAACCAATGGCTCTGATACCAGTCTGTCACACCCCCCGCTGATAGCGAAACACGGGGAATGCGAACTAGACGGGATCGTCATAACACATGGTATGAATAGAGTAGCAATAATAATATGATGACAAGCTGTCACGACGATACCCGAACACAATCGGAGACTTGTGTCATGTATAATCAATGTTCATGACAGCATAGCCATAAACATAACATAAATGATCACATAAGCATTAAAGTTAACTTGTAATGGAATTCCCACAACTCGGAACAAGTGTTCAAAGAATGTTAATTGTTTAGTGGACTGCAACAATGTACAAAATGTATGTTCAGTCTCAAAATGCATCCTAGGATCTCCACTAAAAGGCAGCACTCCTAGAACTTCAATTACCTTGATCACCTGAAAAGAATGCTCAAAACGGTCAACAATAATGTTGGTGAGCTTCGCAGGTTTAAATTGTAAACATGTAGTTGATGCTGTATAGTATTTGTAGTGGAATACCGTGCATACAGTTATAAGCAAGCAATATCACATACCATGCGTTTTATACAACCAAGCCTAATGACGTACACACAACAACTTGTTAGTATATTCACCCAAGGCCCGTTCCTGGCAGTGTGATGGTACTCATAAGTAACCATCTGTCAAGGGTGGGGGTGTCAACCCAGTAGTACTACTAATACCTATCCGTTGGTTCCAACACCGGAATTAATGGTTATAAGATGAACCACACAGTAACATCATGTATGCATCAGATAAGTACTCACAAAACAGTATCACGTTGATTCCAAGTTTGAAATTGTATGTATATTGTACAGCATGGAAAATGTGTGAGCATACTCTTCCCCCATGTTTGTAAAGATTGAAACAATTGTATAAGCGTAAAAAGGGGCCACAAAACTCACTGAACAGATGATAAGCACAAACGATGAAGTATCCTAAGTGTAGACGCTATGAACAGTCAGCACCTATCGACAGTTACTGACAAGCATTAATAATGTATATGAAGCATAAGTTAATACCAATAGGTTCGGGCAGTTTCGGTTCGGTCGTGGGCAGTACACACAAGCAGACACACACACCTCAGACCTTATGTAGGTACAAGTATTTAAAGATAGTCGTCATTGCTATGACATTCGAGCAACGACATTATTTCTGATGTCGCCTCATCAGCACAAGACACCAAAAGGAAATCACACATACACGCATTGTCAATCACACAACAGGACCTGACGCACGACTGACACTCCATTCACACAAGTGGACTCTCAGTCGTACGAATTAGCTACTTTCGTACAATTGAACCTTCATTCGTGTGACTAAGCCTTCAGTCGTACCATGCAATATTAGTCGCACGACCCAACAGCCAACCGCGCGACTCAACGTCCCTTCGCGCGAATCAGCTTTATTCACGCGAGTGGACCTTCTTTCGCGCGACAGGCATCTGATCGTGCGATTCACACACATTCGCATGCAATCACATCCGCATGACCCAATCGCGCGATTAGCCCAATCGCGCGGTTCTGTCGCACACTCACTCGCATGACACACACTCGTTCGCACCCACCGACAGTCGCATGACACAACCGCGCGACACCCCAGTCGCACAGTTCAGTCGCGCGGCTTACCCAATCGCACGCCCCATTCGCGCGGCAACCCCATTCGCGCCGACGGGGTTCGCGACCGCAGGAAAGTGCAGGTCGGCCTTCGGCTGTCCAAACACGAGTTTTACCCAACCAGAACCTCCAGAAGTCATATTCTAACCTATCTAGACAAGAAGCACACTCAGAACCAAGACATGCAAGCCCACACGACCTCATGTGCTCGGATGAACCCGAGCACCCGAAAACCCTAAAACGCAGCAGTGAAATCGGGTTAAAAACAAGGTAGTGAGGTTATCTACCTGCTAGGAACGAGTATTCACGATGATACTCGAGATTTGAAGACGAAAACGTGAGAAACGGATCGGTTTTTGGTGTAGGATAGAGAGAGAATGAAGAAGATGAAGATGAAGTGGTGAAGGAGTTGGAAAAAGAGTGAAAAATTGCTGGGAAGGGGTATTTATACCCAACCTAGTTTCTCAAAATTTCAAGTTTAGTCCCCGCACTTTGCCCCCGGGTTCCCAAATTTTGTTTTAGTTGAAAACGTTATAATTTAGTCTTGTTTTATTGAAGATAAAATGTTATTAATGTTATTTATAAGTTAAAAATGATTTTATTCGTGACAATTATTTTATTATAAAAATGACGTGTTTAGTGTTAACGGGGCAAATCTTGGAGAAATGTCTTAAGATAACGACAAGTCAAGCAACGATACCACACATATAAGGACAACTAAGTAAAACAAATATGGTATTCACGTAGTTGGTTCGTCAAAATGAGGAATGACTGTTAACAAAGGTTAAGTAAAACACGTTAAATGACGGACCTTTGGTGACGGATGTCACACAAACCCTTTTGAGGGTAAAATCGGAATTTTACACTAAGCAAGTACACCAGCTATTTTGGTCTTCCCATGCTGATTTGACACCAGCAGACCTATACAACTTTTGGTACACTATACATATAGAAAAGGGATGAAGATATCGACAATCATCTGCAGTACTCCAATTCACCAACTCAAAACCTTTATCAAACAAAGGATAAGATATCGAGCAGAACAGGGATACTCATTCTCTACACGTCGCCTTCGTCGCTGGAGTTGCCTCCTTCGTCTTCTCCGGGGTGATCTCTGCTTCCTTCTTCTGAAATCAGCTGTAACGTTTCATTTCCAAAAAAGGGATTTTGAGGTAATCGGTTCTCTACTCTGTACGGACTTATAGATTATTATTATTATCATATATTGATTTTTAGGTTTTGATTCTAGTTTTGTTTGATGATTTTAGGTTTTGAATGTAAAGTGTAAATGCAGTTCATAATTGAAATGTAATATCAGGATAAATGAAAAGTCGGAGGACTATGTACTGGGTGACCTAGATTAAATGATCTTTTATTTCCATAAAATAAAGCAAGAGTACAAGACTAATAAATCAATAAAAATACAAATGAAATAGACAAAGTTTATAGAAACAAAAATAGAAACAAAATTATTATAAGATCTTAATCTTACTTGTGACCCCGATATCGTCGAGCTATAAAACATTTTCTCACGGTTTTGCTTTAACTTTTCGAATGTGAGCTTTACTAATTAAAATCTACAAGTGGGCTTTGCATACATGCTGGATATGGATGGCCTTAGCTTCACCTTATCTACACTACTACTGAAGCAAACTACATTTGGTATTCTTACACAGATAACTTATTTGTTTTAAAGATTTTTGTTTTTATGGTAAAGGAGCAAACTCGTTTGCATTTTTATGAAAATGATATTCTTACAGTGGTGACTATTTTGTTTATAAAGATTTGATATTCTTCACTACATTTAATATTATTACATTGGTGACTATATTTTTTTGTTTTCCCCTGTTGTGGCTGGATAATTTGTTTTTGAACATTTACTTCAGTATCATTTGTTTCTATTATGCTGAATAATTTTTTTTAGTTTTTTTCTTAAGTTACAACATTAGTGTAATATCATTAGGGATTGTTTTTTTCTTAAGTTACAGCATTAGTTTTTTTCTTAAGTTATTTTTCCTATAGTTACAACAGCAACATAACTTCACGAGTGTTTTTTAAAAAAATTAGTCATAAAGATCCTAATATTAATAAGTTTTCTTTTGTATATTGTTCTGGTGTAGGAAATTTATTTAAACTATCATTTTATTTTGTTTTTACTTTTCTGACTAGGTTACAATAGCAGTGTAACATTATATACGTAGATTACAGCAGCAGTGTAACATTTATGTTTAAAATGTTAGTGTAAATCATGAAATAGTATTTTTTTGCTTAAAACAACCATATTTTTTTCATAGGTTTCAGCAGTAGTGTAGCATCGACCATATTTGCATGTTGAATTCAATGTAGTAGGACATTGTTTTATGTAATTTTCATGTTACTATTTATATTGTATCGTAAAACCCTTACACAAGTTTATGCAAACTTTACAGTAGCCGTGTAACATTAGGTTACAGTAGTAGTGTAACATTCTGCCTAAGTTACATATGTTGGTCGTGACATATTACCCAACTTCATTACATTCATATGTATATTTTATTAGTTTTTTTTTTTTGCAGTAATGGTCTAAAGCTCCAACACAGGCCAGCGCTTTCAAGTTACCGATATAAGGGGCTAATCCGATCAAAGCTTGTCAAGGGGTTGGAGAATTATGTGCGCTATGATTTCAAGAAACACAAAGGATTGTGTTGTTTTCATTTTTTTAGTTTATTTTTGAATATGTAGTGTAAGAATTTTATGCAGTAATATAATGTTACAGTAGTATTAGAGTATAATTGTTATAGTAGTGTAAGAGTATAATTAGTAGTGTAAAGTATGCGTGAAGTATTACGACCGTAATGTTACAATAATGTTTTCTATTTTTTTGGATGTATAATCAATTCTTTTAGATGTCTTGTTATGTATCTTTTTTGTTTCGTATTTAATTGTTTTTGTTTCAAATTAGTTTTCTCAATATATTTTCATAAACGTTAATGTTGGTAGTAAATTAGAATTTTATATTTAAGAATATATCATATATTATATATTTAAAGAATATATTATTAGTATTATTATTTAATTTGAAAAGTATATATTTAAAGAAATTATTACATATTTAAAGTAGCAGGTTGTCACACCCTCAAATTCCGGGTCTGGAATCTATCACGGAGGGGTGAGCAAACAGGATCGAACACAGTAGTTACACATGAGATGCAGTTATCTATATGATAAGTTTTAGATAACCATTTCATTAATAATCAGAGTATTAAATATTATACGCAGCGGAAATAAATACATATAGTGTTTCTTAACAATACGTCTAATCATGTCTTATTAATAACCAATATGTATCTGGAGCTCTTATATGATCCTATGTGCATATCCATAAGCTCCTAGTAGATACCTGAGAATACATGTAAATCAAGTGTCAACACAGGGTTGGTGAGTTCATAGGTAAGTAAACATATTTGATAAATCATCCATTATCATTCAAAGAAGGGTTTATTGTCAAAGTGTGAGTTTAATTTACTCCCGGTATATGAATAGCCTGTCGGAACCCTTTTTAATAAGGTGAACCCGCTACCCGCATCCCACTAAGTACAAGCCCAACAATCCATCACATTGAATTTGTCCATGTCACTTAGTTTAATTTTTCCCTTTTCCTTTTTATGTGTGTATTATGCCAATTTTAATAATTCAAATCAGAGGGCGCGAATCCTCTCTTTACATTTATCCTCATATGGTGGTAAGTGGAACTATAATGGCAAAACTTAAATAGCGCATCAATCTGCCTTCCACAGAATCGTCATCCCGAATGACAGCGAGATCTTTGTGCATCTGATAAGGACCACATGTCCAAACCTTTGTGGGGGTTAGTCACTCCCCGATAGTACTATCCAAAAGATCCCTGCCTTGTTTATAGCCCAGTTTACACAGAAGGATTTCATAATAACCATATGTAATCATAAATGTGATCCAATTATTATTTAACATAATACACAAAAATAATTCGTAAATTTAATTACAACATGTATTCCAGCCCCAAAATATTTAAATGATTAAAAAGGGGAATAGTTATGAACTCACCTCAGTCCTTGTGTGTGGTGTTGACAACCTAGTAAATTCCTGTTAAGGTATTATAATTTCACGTAAGCAACAGATACAAATCCAAAACCTAAATAAATTAGATCTTGAACCTGGTGTTCAATTGATCTTGGATTTGGTTTTCGGGGATTTGTTATAAACATATAATTAAATCATTTAATTATTTTTGTTAATAATTAATGATTTATATAAAATTTAATTAGTTTAATAATGATTTTAACATATCATTATATTCAAATAAATTATAGACGTTATATAAACATATAAGTTTATATTTAATTTTGTAAGATTTTATAAATATTTAATTTATAAAATTTACTTTGTATTTATATTATCAAAATAAGTTAATAATTTGATGATCTAATTTATTATTTGGAAATCCACTTATATGGATAATTTATACACATGTAATATTTATTTACATAAATAATTTAGGCTTTTAAATAATTATTTTTCTATAATTATTATGATTTATCATTAAATAAAAAATGATATGGTGTCCAATTAATGGATTAATACTTTAAATCATAATTTAAAGTCTATTTTTATAGAAATAGTTATTTATAATATTTTTAAATAATATTTATAAATTTTATTTAAAGTATTTTTAATTAAATAATTTACAGAAAAATATTTAATGGTGTTAAAAATAACAGAAGCTTTTAAAAATTATTTTTATAATTTTTGTAATTTTTGTATATTTTTAAAATGCTTGAAAGGCATTAAAAAAAATAATGTTGGGGGCAGGGTTCGAACCCCTGACCTCCTGTTCATAACCTCACACACAAACCAGTAAACCAAGGCACAAGGCCGCACAAGGAATGGGTTTTTAATTCTTTTAAACCCAAATTCCAGAAACCCAATTTTCACCAAGAACCCTAATTTGATCCGAATCAAATTGATCCTCTATTCGATGTTTATATCCAAATTGATGTTGGGGCTTTTGTTCCCCAAGTTGAAACGAGTTTATAGATGTGTTTTGTTACCTGATTCGAGCTCGTTAAGATAAGACACAGTAAGCTGCAGGTCCGCGATAATGGGGGAATCGAATTGGTTGTTTTCTGAGTGTTTCAGATCAAATGAAACCCGAAGGAAGTTTTTAAATGAGAAAAAGGTTGATAGTGCGCAATCAATTCGATTAATAATATTGTTCAGTGCCCGGTTTGTGGTTTGGTCGGCCGAAGTGGGTTAGGTAGATCGATCGCACCATTTCGTTGGTAATATTCAAATTAATGTGGGTCATGTGTTCGAATAACCCATGTGAAAATGTCGGGAATGATTAATTGGATCAAAACCGTGTGATTTGGTCGTTTGGGTCTCGCCGGAGACTTCGCCGGAGACCGGCCGGTGAACAGGGTGTCGACGGGAAGGGGGGTTGGGTGTTTTAAAATAATTTACAAAACTAACCCCTTAACTTTACATGGGTTATTATTTCATGTGAAAACTTTATTTTTAAAGTTTCAAATTGGCAATTTAAACCCCTGAACACTTTATTCAATTATTATTTCAAAATTTAATAAACTTTTTATAAATTATTATTATAAAAATATTGTTATTATTATTTACATTATTATTATTATCATTATCATTATTATTATTATTATTATTATTTTTAAATAATAATAAGAATATAAAAACAAATTTGTAAAATCACATATTATAAAAAAAAATTCCGGGTTGTCACATCATCCCCTGTTAGAAGAATTTTCGTCCCGAAAATTTAGATGTAATCACAACATTCTTGAACAAGTTAAAATACTTGCATATCATTTCGTCCTTTCATTCCCAAATGAACTCAGGACCACGTCGGGAGTTCCATCGAACTTTGACAACCGGAATCTTGCTCTGAATTAAGAAAAACTGGTTTTTCGATTAAATTTTAGCAAGACACGAGTACTAGGGAAACAAGTATCTAAGTTTAAGCATATAACTTCTTAATCTTAGTCAATTTCTAACTAAGGCAATTTACTTTGTGCAACTATTGTGTGTGGCTATAGGCTAGATGCAATTCCTAACTCACTATAACCAATGGCTCTGATACCAATCTGTCACACCCTCAAATTCCGGGTCTGGAATCTATCACAGAGGGGTGAGCAAACAGGATCGAACACAGTAGTTACACATGAGATGCAGTTATCTATATGATAAGTTTTAGATAACCATTTCATTAATAATCAGAGTATTAAATATTATACGCAGCGGAAATAAATACATATATTGTTTCTTAACAATACGTCTAATCAGTCTTATCAATAACGATATGTATCTGGAGCTCTTATATGATCCTACGTGCATGTCCATAAGCTCCTAATAGATACCTGAGAATACATGTAAATCAAGTGTCAACACAGGGTTGGTGAGTTCATAGGTAAGTAAAACATATTTGATAAATCATCCATTATCATTCAAAGAAGGGTTTACTGTCAAAGTGTGAGTTTAATTTACTCACCGGTATGTCACTTAGTTTATTATTTCTATGTACAAGCCCAACAAATCCTTCACATAGGATTTGTCCATGTATCATAGTTTAATTTTCCCTTTTCCTTTTTATGTGTGTATTATGCCAATTTTAATAATTCAAATCAGAGGGCGCGAATCCTCTCTTTACATTTATCCTCATATGGGTGGTAAGTGGAACTATAATGGCAAAACTTAAATAGCGCATCAATCTGCCTTCCCACAGAATCGTCATCCCGAATGACAGCGAGATCTTTGTGCATCTGATAAGGACCACATGTCCAAACCTTTGTGGGGGTTAGTCACTCCCCGATAGTACTATCCAAAAGATCCCTGCCTTGTTTATAGCCCAGTTTACACAGAAGGATTTCATAATAACCATATGTAATCATAAATGTGATCCAATTATTATTTAACTAATACACAAAATAATTCGTAAATTTAATTACAACATGTATTCCAGCCCCAAAATATTTAAATGATTAAAAAGGGGAATAGTTATGAACTCACCTCAGTCCTTGTGTGTGGTGTTGACAACCTAGTAAATTCCTGTTAAGGTATTATAATTTCACGTAAGCAAACAGATACAAATCCAAAATCTAAATAAATTAGATCTTGACCTGGTGTTCAATTGATCTTGGATTTGGTTTTCGGGGATTTGTTATAAACATATAATTAAATCATTTAATTATTTTTGTTAATAATTAATGATTTATATAAAATTTAATTAGTTTAATAATGATTTTAACATATCATTATATTCAAATTAAATTATAGACGTTATATAAACATATAGTTTATATTTAATTTTTGTAAGATTTTATAAATATTTAAATTTATAAAATTTACTTTGTATTTATATTATCAAAATAAGTTAATAATTTGATGATCTAATTTATTATTGGAAATCCACTTTTATACGGATAATAATTTATAACACATGTAATATTTATTTACATAAATAATTTAGGCTTTTAAATAATTATTTTTCTATAATTATTATGATTTATCATTAATAAAAATGATATGGTGTCCAATTAATGGATTAATACTTTAAATCATAATTTAAAGTCTATTTTTATAGAAATAGTTATTTATAATATTTTAAATAATATTTTATAAATTTTATTTAAAGTATTTTTAATTAAAAATTTACAGAAAAATATTTAATGGTGTTAAAAATAACAGAAGCTTTTAAAAATTATTTTTATAATTTTTGGTAATTTTGTATATTTTTAAAATGCTTGAAAGGCATTAAAAAAAATAATGTTGGGGCAGGGTTCGAACCCCTGACCTCCTGTTCATAACCTCACACACAAACCAGTAAACCAAGGCACAAGGCCGCACAAGGAATGGGTTTTTAATTCTTTTAAACCCAAATTCCAGAAACCCATTTTCACCAAGAACCCTAATTGATCCGAATCAAATTGATCCTCTATTCGATGTTTATACCCAAATTGATGTTGGGGCTTTTGTTCCCCAAGTTGAAACGAGTTTATAGATGTGTGTTTGTTACCTGATTCGAGCTCGTTAAGATAAGACACAGTAAGCTGCAGGTCCGCGATAATGGGGAATCGAATTGGTTGTTTTCTGAGTGTTTCAGATCAAATGAAACCCGAAGGAAGTTTTTAAATGATAAAAAGGTTGATAGTGCGCAATCAATTCGATTAATAATATTGTTCAGTGCCCGGTTTGTTGGTTTGGTCGGCCGAAGTGGGTTAGGTAGATCGATCGCACCATTTCGTTGGTAATATTCAAATTAATGTGGGTCATGTGTTCGAATAACCCATGTGAAAATGTCGGGAATGATTAATTGGATCAAAACCGTGTGATTTGGTCGTTTGGGTCTCGCCGGAGACTTCGTCGGAGACCGGCCGTTGAACAGGGTGTCGACGGAAGGGGGGTTGGGTGTTTTAAAATAATTTACAAAACTAACCCCTTAACTTTACATGGGTTATTATTTCATGTGAAAACTTTATTTTTAAAGTTTCAAATTTGGCAATTTAACCCCTGAACACTATTATTCAAATTATTATTTCAAAATTTAATAAACTTTTTATAAATTATTATTATAAAAATATTGTTATTATTATTTACATTATTATTATTATCATTATCATTATTATTATTATTATTATTATTAAATAATAATAAGAATATAAAAACAAATTTGTAAAATCACATATTATAAAAAAAAAATTTCCGGGTTGTCACACAGGTACAGCACATCGGTCAATCTTTTAGACACATCAGTCATTTTTTCAGTAAAATAACAATTTTGCCCTTGAAGGTGCAATGAGATCCTTTTTTTAATTTTAAATAATCAAATTAATCACAACCATTGGATTATCTTTCTAGTGGGACCAAGACCAATAGGATGTGGTTAATGGGTTATCGTAATTTTGATGGGTTAGCAATTGAACTTCACCCTATATATATGTATATATATATGTATATATATGTATATATATATATGTATATATATATATATGAATATTACTGAGATATATTTTATCATATAATTTAAAGATTTTTCATCACTATTAGTGTGTATCCTAAACAGAAAGGAAAAACCAAGAAACGAATGGAGGGTATTAGGGCGTAAAACGTGTCCAAACGAGAGCCGGCACAAATTCTATATGTATTAAAACATTGGTCGATGACTTCAGTCACCTTTTGTGAGTTTACTCATGGGCCACCAAAGTTTACTTATTTGCAGAATAGCCCCTACCATTAGAGATAGTCTTCTGTGTATGTTTTGTTAGAGAGAGAGAGAGAGAGAGAGAGAAAGAGCGATGACGATCGTAGTTTCCGACAGCACCACCACCACCCATCTTTGCTTCGACCTGCTCCTTCGACTGCTTTGCGGGTCCGACGTTATTTCTGTTCTTCTCCATTCGCCACCATCGACCCCCGCCGGACTGCAGCGGTGGCACTTGCAGTGACGGTGGCGGATGCTGTGATAAAAATGGCGTGATACTTCCATCGCCTGCGCTTAGAACCAGCGACAGCCACCACCGAACCAACATCGGTTCGGCCACGTTATTAAAAAGGACAAGAAGATGGATGGTTTGACCAGATCTAGGGTTATGGTGCACAACTACCAACCGAAGTGACGATGATGATGGATTAGACAAGAGGAGACGGCGACTTGAAAGTCGGATTCGTATGTGTGGTGGTAGATGGTGAAGGTGGCTTGCGATGATAAGATCTGGATCGTATGGGTAGCTATAGAGAGAGAGAGAGATGAAAGAGACGATGATATTGATGTCTCCTAAACTGTTAAAGAAAAAAGAAAATAACAAATGAGAAGTGGAGAGGGCATCTTTAACTTTATGAAATATTTAATTGTGTACAAGCTAAATAGTCACACCCTATTACCCAACTTTTTTGAATAATAAAATATAATATTTATTTACCAGGCAAAAAGGTTGTAATCATTTAGATTAAACATAATATCATTTGAAATTTCTAAGATTAATCGGTGATCAAACGTTACTTAATTTGTTTAATTTTCAATTTGTTTTATTTTAATTTAATTAACATTAGTTGTCAAAAGTTTTATTAATATGAAGCTTAAAAGAGTTGGTTAGGGTGTTAGGGGTGAAGGAAATCATCCGGATCGATCCCTACTGCTTTTTTTTTTTTTGAACGGTTCATTGTTTTTTCTTAATATTTTTCTAACCTTTTTTTTCTACTTAGAAAACTAAATTTTATTAATTTTATCCTTTTCTAAAATTTTTTCCTTCCTTTTAATAGTTCAATTTACTTTGAATGGTTAGGCCGATTAATGTTTACCAACCATGATGAGAGAGGAGAAAGAAGATAAGAATCTTGGACGAAAAAGATAATCACTATGTTACAAAATAACCCCGCGGCAACGCGCGGGGGTTTAAATTCTAGTTGTGTTTAAAGAAATTAGCAATGTGCGCCTAAGGAAATAATGAGGAAAACATCATGTTGAAAAACTAATGTTAAAATTGACATCAAGTGTATTTATAAATGTGCAAAACAAACATAAAAGGATATAACATTTGCGCTACTGTTTTTCTTAAAAACGTAAACTTGTTATCTCCAAACGCTAATAATAACGAGTTTTTTTTTCCAAAAGTGTTGTTGAAAATAATATTTATCAAAACGGATGATTCTAAAAATAATTACCAAAATGGGTGTTTTTAAAAAAATTTTTCACTTCTTATTGATTGTATAAAAAATTTTATATTTAAAATATGTTCTTTAGAAAAGCATAAGAAAAAGGTGGTAAATGTTTTATCCTAATTAATTTATCATCGCAAATTCTTGAAACTTTTTTATTTTAAATGATTTAAATAATCTGCCTTTTGAATGTTTTAACT
The DNA here is from genome assembly GCA_024085815.1 of Flaveria linearis. NCBI lineage: Eukaryota > Viridiplantae > Streptophyta > Magnoliopsida > Asterales > Asteraceae > Flaveria > Flaveria linearis. Next base: position 21,882,188 of record CM044008.1, read on the forward strand.
ATTTTAAATTATTAAATGATTCTAATAAATTTATATCTGTTTAACTAACTTAATTTTTTAATTTTCTTTTTTTTATTTTTAATTTAAAAAAATATAAAATAAAATTTATAAATGACTATTACATTAATTAAGAGGAGAAATTTCTTCCTCAAAGTACAAAACTTAGGAATACACGTACAAATCATTAAAGGTTACATTTTGTTCTGTGAACCCTCATACTTACTGATAAGACATATCAAAAGTCATTTAAAAACATGAGTTTAAACCTTTCATGAATAAACATTTTGGATTGTCATTATCGTTCACAAACACATACATGTATATACACATTTTGGATAGTCACTACCGTTCGAATTCACTCACACACCATATTATAGTACATACACGGAGGACAAAAAAATTAGTTTTACAAAATTTAAGAGTTTAAGTAATTACAAGTTTTACACTACAAGAAATGGCAGCAATAGCGGCGCCACCATTAGCGGCGACAGGAGCATTAGCGGCGACAGCAATAGCGGCGGCGCTATTAGCGGCGACATGTCGCCGCTATTGCTCGTTGATCCGTTTCCAATTTTTCCAAGTAGATCTCTGACCGTTGATCGTGCAACAGATCTAACGGACAGGGATTGGTCGTACTAACCAATAGCGGCGACACTATTAGCGGCGACTTGTCGCCGCTATTGGTTAAAATATACCAGCGATCGTGGACTTCCCTCCACATTTCCATTCCCGCGATTGTGGTACTCTTTCCCTCCACACTCTCTGCTGTCGCTGCCGACAACCACCCTCCGGCCACCACCCTCCGGCCACCACCTCCGGCCAACCCCCCCGGGCACCACCTCCGGCCACCACCCTCCGGCCACCACCCTCCGGCCACCACACGATCGAGACCCTTTATCCTCCTCTTCCCACCGAGCCGTCGAGGACCACCCCACCGAGCACCAACCTCCCGGTCAACCCCGCCGAGCACCGCCCCTTTCTCCCCCTCTTGCCGCCGACCCCTTCCCCCTCCGGTCACCGCCCCCTTTCTCCTCCTCTTGCCGTGGCACCCGATCCACCACCCGATCCACCACCACAAACAACCGAACACCGCCGACCACCACTGCATTCCGCTGCTGCAACCCTCCAGCCCCACCACCGCTGCTGCAACCCACCACCACCACCACTGATTTTAGGTATAAATTTTGATTTTGATGAATGTCTGATTTAGTTGTGGTAAATATTATTTAGGTATGTATGATTTTTGATTTAGTTGTGTTATTGGTGAATTATTTAGGTATAAATTTAGGATTTAGTATGTATTTTTGATTTTTGTTGTGTTGAAACATTATTTAGGTAGAATTTTGATTTAGTTGTGTTATTGGGTGAATTATGTATGTATAAATTTGGATTTAGTATGTATTTTTGATTTTAGTTGGTGTTAAACATTATTTAGGTAGAATTTTTGATTTAGTTGTGTTATTAGACGAATTTTTAGGTTATGTTAGTTGTGTGAATCTTTAATTTAGTATACAAGTTATTTGTTAAATTATTTGTTTATAATGTTTATTAATTAGATGTTAGTTTAGGTGTTTGTTGGTTGAAAATTATTATGTTATAATGCTTAATAATTAGATTATTTAGGTTATAATAGTTGTGTAACTAGTTGTTCAGGATTTGAATTTATTGTTTAGTAATTGTGTATAGACAAGTTGCTTAGTTATGTTATTTGAAACAATGATCACATTTCATTTAATTGTTATAGTAATTGCTTATTGTTTTACATTATGAGCGTTTACGTTTTGTGACTTCATTCTAATCATCACGAGCTTAGAATACCCGCCGAAATGATTTAGTAATTAATTTCAGGTTGTCCCCGTTTTGGGACTGCTTTTTGAATATTTTATCTCATTTACGATATGAATGTGTATTACATATTGTTTGTTTAAGAAAAATTTGGTCATTTTCTCTTTGCTCCTTGGGTATATATTTCTATATACTTGGGAGCTAAGAGGAAATGCTGTCGATTTTTTCTTAAACAAACAATTATGTAATACATGTTCATATATGAGATAAAGTATTCAAAAAGTGGGTATAGCAGCGTACCCTTTGGAATTCTCAATCTATTGTCCTACTTTTTGTTTGATAAATAATGTATCGGTGAAAAATGATTTATTAGTTGTGTTATTTGATAAATAATGTTGGATATAATGATATTAAACATAACTTAGTTTATTTAGCCTTTTAGTAACTTATGGCTTATGGTTTTCTGATGATTTTTCCCTTCTCTTTATGTATATGATATTTAACTAGCTCAACCGTCAACCGAACGCGTGTACTACGTTGCTAAATCGTCTTGTGTTTGAAGCTGCTATTGAGGTATTTTTCTAATTTTTTCTTTTAGAATTTATGCTAATTGTTTGCATATTTTAAATTAGTTGTGTTAATTATTAGGTTTTACTTGTATGAATTATGCTATAATATTAGTAATTTGATATGAATTGTATGAATTATGCTAATTGTATGAATTATCATGTTAATTATATAAATATTTTGTACTTTAATTTGGCTAAACAAAATTAGTTAGTTATTATGAAAAACAATTGTAATAATGTATATTATCATTTGACTTTTATAGTAATTCGTTATTGTTTATATTAGTAGGTTTTAGGGTTTCGGTAAGATTCATTCTGATAATCACGAGCTTAGTAATTCCTTTTTGTTCATGTTTTGTGAATAATTTTTTATCCACTTAAATCCTAATATATTTTGCAGTTCCATATCATGCCTATCGATAAAAGTTGGTGTCACATCCCGGCGGAAGCGCAAAACGATGTTCGGGTGTGACTAGCTTTTATCAGAGTGTATTAATTATAGCGGAATAACACGTAGAAATATCATTAAATAAAACAACAACTTATAACATGCTTTATTCATAATATTCGAGGAATTACATCTATTACATAAGATTTCAAAATTTGATGCAATTCTAACTACTTTTAACTACAGCATGTCCTTCAAATACGGTGGAAATGAGCATCCACGTACACACTAAAGTCAACAATGTTGACTGTTAGGGTGACACAAACCCTTCCCACGATTTCTCCCCAGCCATTATGGACATCAAAACTGAAGTCAAATGTGTTAGTCATTGATTCCTGAAAAAGCATACTCAATAAAGTCAACGAAGATGTTGGTGAGAATCATAGGTTTATATATAACAAAAGTTATTTAGTTGATGTATTAGTTACAACCAAACCTGCACAAACATAATCATACTGTCACGAAATGATTCACAAAATCAAGTAATATTGCATCCTAACCCTCATTCGGTTAGATACAGGAAATAGTAACAACCCTCATTCGGTTGATACTAATTCTCCTAAGTAGCGCTACTAAATTACCAGACGGTTCCTCATTCGAAATAATGGTTGTATCACAAATGACAGTAAGTAACTCAAGTAAATCAAAATAATACATCAACCAAAATCGTATGTTTTTTTCCCCCAAAACTTTACTGAATATCAAAACGGTTGGAAATGGGGCTATGAACTCACGTATCTTCCCACTTGAACCAATAAAATAGTTCACAGTGTTAGATAATACTTCAATATTTTTCTGGTTTTCATTGACTGTAAAAGGTAAATGGATTTTGTAGAGAAACACTTTCGGGCCTCTAAAATTCCCCTTTTTAATTGTTTCTAGATAATAATTGTAACTTACTTTATTAGTTACAAAAATAATTCAAAAATAGCTCCTGACTTCTAAAAATTATCAAATTTTACAGAAACTTGTTTAATTCCTTTAGAGTCTCTTGTAATTTTTATGGTATTTTTTTCCCAATAGATTATTTATCATAAAGTCCAAAAGATTACAAGAATTCATCAAAAATAGATACTGGAGCTAATAAATTCTTATATTTTTTCAGTCTACTTTTAATATTTAATATAACAACATATAATTAAATCACAGTCCAAGTCCAAAGAGAATAGTTTCTATAATTTTTCACAATAATCCTAATATCATCAAAATATTCATTGTTGTCCAATAATTCCTCATAAATTCATAGAATTTCATCCAATAGCCCAATAGCATCACAAAATTTTTATAGAGTCCAAATATTAACAGATTATTTTCTGTGATTTCCTAATGTTCCCAATAATAGTTAAAAATAGTTTCTATTCATGAAAAATTCCAACATTTTTAAATAAGGCTTTTTATACAGAACCAAACATCATATATTTATTCCATAGTCCAAATCGTAATATAACAGTTTCTGTAATTTTCTCAATAATCATAATATTTAGCAAAAATAGTTATACTATTCCATAAATCATGAAAATTATATATTCTGCACTATATGTTGTAATATTCCGTTTATGATTTTACCCAAATTTATTATGTCATTTAATTATTTATTATGATTTATTTATTTCAGAACATAAAAATTCATATTTTAATCATAATAAGGTATAAAATTATAAAATAATACCAGAGGCTTTTATACCTTAAAAGAATCATTCTTAGATTTTATCAGAATTTTCCCGAATTTATTTATATTTTTGGGCATTTCTTCTATTTTCTATTCTAAAATAATTTATATAAATTATTTTGTTTATCAAAATTATATCAAAATTTCCAGTTTATTATTTCAGTAGAAAAAAAAGAATTTTTCATGTTTATTCTCATAATTGATTTCATTAAATATTTGTTTGATTTTTCTTACTATTTATGTTATCAATTTTAAAAATTCAATTATATTTTTGTAACATACAAGTTCCTGGATTTTGGAACTTTTAGTACTCAAACTAATGGTTTTTAGTCTCCCTAAATTGGTTTTTGATGACTACACCCATTTATATACATATGTATCAATATGTATATGTATATATATATGTTTGTGTAACATATACATAACTAAACCATTTATCACCTTTGATTGATGTTCATGAGGATGTTTCGACTTCTGGAATCCAAGACAAGGCAACGAAGATCGTGGATGGTGGTGGATGATGATGATTGTCGGTTTGGTGGGATCGGGTGTTAGGTGTTGGTGTCGGGTGTGGTTGTTGTTGGTGTTTGTGGTAAGTAGAGCCGAGGGAAAAAGAGAGGGTTGTAGGGGTGGTGATGTTGAAGTGGTTGTCAAGAACTCCTGAGAGTTGAGAGAGTTTTGGTGTGTTTGTGGGTGTGTGATTGAGAGCCGAGGGCTCTTCTTATAACCTCCTCCACCGTTATGATTCAAGGGAATCTAATCATAGCCTTTGACTCATAGACTAGGATGGTGAGGTGTTGGTTTGTGGCAACATGAGGTAACCGAGAGCCTTAGAGGCTGCCACCTCTCCCCTTGTAATGATGGGATTCATGCATCTTGATGCTAGTTTGAGGTGTGGCGGTTTTGGGTGTGAAAACAAGACAAAATCTCGGGTTTAGGTGGTGGTTTTGGTGTTTTACCAAAGGCGTTTGGGGTGGGTGGTTTGGGTTAATAACCGGGTATAGTTTTGGTGGTAAGAAACCGAGAGGTATGGTGGTTTCGAGTGGGTTGGTAAGGTGGTTTTTAGTTTTTATGTTTTAGTTAAGTTTTGATTGTTTTTTATTTGATTTGGTTAAATTTTAGTAGGTTTATATATATATGTATATGTGCCCGTAAGTTTATATGTATCTATATACATATACGGATTTAAGTTATGTATATATATATACGTGAAAATACATCACCTAAATGATTCTTTTATAAACCTATAGCATATAATCATATGTATATTAAATATACATATAAGTTTAGTTCATGTATTAGGTGATATTCAAACATGCCTACGTAAAAGTTTGTATATATACACACGTAGGTATGTATTTTAGGTTTATAGACGTACGTACATATGTAAACTACCAATATACATACATACATGTAACATGCATACGTAAAACATAAACATATATGCCCATGCATACGTATATCTCATGTAATATATACATATTCATGTAAATTTTCCCAATACTTTACGGGCATGTAAGCATGCATACGAAAATATATATACACATAACATTTTATAATTAATAACAATCATATACCTATATAATTATTAAAAAAAATTTAAGGTTGTTACATTCTCCCCCCGTTAAAAAGAATTTCATCCCGAAATTCTGTGGAGTATGTTTTAGAAATTTAATAAAATATTACCTCCAAATAGGTGGGGGTACTTCTTTTTGATTTCTTCTTCTCTTTCCCAGGTGTATTCTGGTCCTCTTTTTGCATTCCACTTGACTTTTACTATAGGAATTTTTCTTTTCCTTAATTTCCTTATTTTCTTTTCCTACGATAGCTATCGGTTCTTCTACAAAATGCAATTTCTTATCAACTTGTATTTCTTGTATTGGCACAATCAGAGTTTCGTTGGTTAAGCATTTCTTGAGGTTGGACACATGAAAAGTGTTATGGACTTCACTTAATTCTTGTGGTAATTCCAACCTATATGCCACAGGACCAATTCTGTTAGTAATTTAAATGGACCATATACCTAGGATTTAGCTTACTGGGTTTTCCGAATCGAAAGATTCCTTTGGACGGTGATATCTTCAGGTAAACCCTGTCACCTACTTGAAATTCCAAGGGTTTTCTTCGTTTATCTGCATAACTCTTTTGTCGATCACGTACTGCCTTTAATCTGCTCTTGATGTTAGAAATTTTATCTGTAGTTTCCTGGATTAGTTCAGGACCTGTGAGCTGCTTTTCTCCTATTTCGTTCCAACATAATGGTGATCTACACTTTCTTCCGTATAGAGCTTCAAACGGAGCTACTCCTATACTAGAGTGGTAACTGTCACACCCTCAAATTCCGGGTCTGGAATCTATCACGGAGGGGTGAACAAACAGGATCGAACACAGTAGTTACACATGAGATGCAAATATCTATATGATGGATTTCAGATAATTATTACAATAACGTTCAGAATAATGTTATGCGTAGCGGAAGCAAATATAGATTGTTTTATGACAACATGTCTTAATCATATTTAGATAATAATCAATAGGTATCTTGAGCTCTTATATGATCCTACGTGCATATCCATAAGCTCCTAGTAGATACCTGAGAATACATGTAAATCAAGTGTCAACACAGGGTTGGTGAGTTCACAAGTGAGTAAAACATAGTGATAAATCATCAATTATCATCAAATAGGATTTATAGAAAAGTGTGAGTTTAATTTACTCACCGGTATATGAATAGCCTGTCGGAACCCTTTTTAATAAGGTGAACCCGCTATCCCACATACCTACTAAGTACAAGCCCAACAAATCCTTCACATTGAATTTGTCCATGTCACTTAGTTTATTATCCTTTTATGTGTATATTATATTTTCATAATAATTTCAAATCAGAGGGAGCAAATCCTCCTTTACATTTATCCTCATATGGGTTGTAAATGGAACTATAATGCAAACTATATAAAGTGCACATCTGCCTTCTCACTACAGAAACAGTCATCCCGAATGACATCAAGATCTTTGTGCATCTGATATGGATCACATGTCCATACCTTTGTGGGGGTAAGTCACTCCCCGATAGTACTATCCAAAGATCCCTGCTTATTTATAGTCCAGTATACAGAGAAGGATTTCATAATAACCATATGTAATCATAAATGTGATCAATTATTATTCAACATAATACACAAAATAATTTGTAATTTAATTACAACATGTATCTCAGCCCCAAAATATTTAAATGATTAAAAAGGGGAAAGTTGAATATGAACTCACCTCGGTCGTTGGGTAGTGTTGACAAGCTAGTAAATTCCTCCTATGGAATTAATATTCACATAAGTATATATATACAAATCTATAACCTAAATAAGTTAGATCCTGAACCTGTTGTTCAATTGATCTAGGATTTGGTTTTCGGGGATTTGTTATAAACATTAAATCATTTAGTGATTTATATAATTTAATTAGTTTAATAATGATTTTAACATATCATTATATTCTAATTTAGACGTTATTTAATCATATAATTTATATTTAATTTTATAAGATTATATAAATGTTTAAGTTTATAAAAATCTAATTTATATTTATATCATCAAGATTAATTCAATAAATAAGATAACATCCATAAATAATTTTGATGATTTAGTTATTATTAAAAATCCATTTCTTTTTTTTTATATGGATAATAATTTATAACACCTAAATAACTATTTACATAAATAATTAAAGTTCTAAATAATTATTTTTATACAATTATTAGGATTTATCATTAATTAAAAATAATATGGTGTCCAATTAATGAATTAATACCTTAAATCATTAATTAAAGTCTATTTTTATAAAAATATTCAATTATATATTTTTAAATAACATTTTATAAATTCTATTTGAGGTATTTTTAATTAAATAATTTATTAAAAATACAGAAGTCCTTAAAATTAGTTTTATAATTTTTGGTGATTTTTATGTATTTTTATTATTTTTAAATGTTTATTAAAAAGGGTTTAAAAAAAAAATTGGGAGGTGCACGGGTTCGAACCCGTGACCTCCCCCTCTCCACCCCGCGCACAAACCAGTGAGCCAAAGGCTCCTCATCGTTTAAAACTCTGCCCCAATTAAATTTAAACACAACCCGTATGCTAATCCCCCAAACCCTAGAATCAATTTGATTCAAATTGACCAGGCAATCGTTTATGATAATGGATGGAATCATGGGGCTTTTGTTCCCCATGATGAATCGAAGCAGTTGATGTAATTAATTTACCAGAAGGATGTCTGATCGATGATGAACACCTCGAAGACCAGTCGTGGTTATGCACAGATCAATTTCAATGGTTAATGTTGATGATAATGAAATTCCTTTCACAGGGAGTTTCTAATGATTATATGATGCAAAGCCCTCAATCAATTTCGTGAATTGAGACTCCTAAGATGCAATTCGACTGAGTTGCAGGTCGCGGGGAAGAAGGGGATCAAATTCGATGAATGGAGTTGTTTCTGGTGCAATTCGAAGTGCATACAGATTGCTAGTATTTATAGTGTTGATTAGGTATAATTTAATTCGATTATTGATAGGTTCTGAGTGCGATTCAATTCTGTAAAGAACCGACAAGGTTCACGTGGTTGTCTAGATCGCACTTTTGTTTTGATTCCCGAATTATTATGGGGATTAGGTTCGAATCTCACTGGTGAACCGGTTTGTAGCAATTAATTGGATTAAACGCAATTATTTGGCCATTTGGAACTCGCCGGAGAGTTGCCGGAGTTGATGATCGGAGGGGAAACCGACGGCGGGGGCGGGGGTTGGGTTTCAATTAATTACAGAATGGTCCCTGGGGTTTCACAGTTTGTTATTTATGTTTTTAAGTTTTAAAACAAGTTTTAAGATTACAATTTACCCCCTGGACTTATTAAATCAATTAAATAAATCTTATAAATTATTACTATTAATATTATTTATTATTAGCATTATTATTATTAATAATATTATTATTTTTAACAATAACATTATTATTTTTATTGTCATTATTTTTTATAATAATATAATTATTATTATATTATTATTATTATCATTATTTGTAATAATACCTTTATTATTATTACTATTATTATTATCATTATTTTTAATAATAATAATATCATTATTATTATTATTATTTTCATTATTTTCATTATTATTAATATTATTATTAAGTAATGATAAAAATATAAAAACCAATTGTAAATTCATATAAAAATTCATATAAATTCACGAAAATTTTCGGGTTGTCACATCATCCCCCTGTTAGAGGAATTTTCGTCCCGAAAATTAAGATGCACTAGTAACATTTTTGAACAGGTTAGGATATTTGCGCATCATTTCGTCCTCTCGTTCCCAAGTGAACTCAGGACCACGCCGGGAGTTCCACCGAACTCTGACAATCGGAATCTTGCTATGCTTAAGTTGTTTAACTTCTTTATCCATGATTTCAACTGGTTCCTCGATAAACCTGAGTTTCTCATCTACTTGTAGTTCCTCTAAAGGCACAACAAGTGATTCATCGGATAAACACTTCCTTAGATTGGATACGTGAAAAACATTATGCACACCACCAAGTTCAGCAGGTAGATTTAATTCATAGGCTACTGGGCCGATCCTTCTGACAATTTCAAAAGGTCCCACGTAGCGAGGGTTCAATTTCCCCCGTTTTCCAAAGCGTATAACTCCCTTCCAGGGAGATACCTTTAACAAAACTTTATCTCCTTCCTGAAATTCCAGTGGCTTGCGGCGTTTATCAGCATAGCTTTTCTGGCGATCCCTGGCAGCAGCCATGCGTTCTCTTATCTGGACAATTTTCTCATGAGTTTCAAAGATCAACTCTGGACCAGTAAGTTGACTATCTCCGACTTCTGCCCAGCAAAGCGGTGATCTGCATTTTCGTCCATATAAGGCCTCGAATGGTGCCGCCTTGATGCTTGAATGATAACTGTTATTGTAGGAAAACTCTACCAAAGGTAGATGACCTTCCCAGTTCTTTCCAAAGTCAATGACACAAGCCCTAAGCATATCCTCAAGTGTCTGTATGGTTCTTTCACTTTGACCATCAGTTTGAGGGTGATAGGCTGTGCTCATATCTAGGCGAGTGCCTAGAGCTTTTTGTAGTTTACCCCAGAAGATTGATGTAAACCGTGCATCACGATCAGAGATAATAGACACTGGCACTCCGTGTCTAGAGATAATTTCTTTGATGTACACCCTTGCAAGCTTCTCCATCTTGTCTTTCTCACGGATGGGTATGAAATGAGCGGATTTGGTGAGACGGTCAATGATAACCCAAATAGTGTCATTGCCCGTCTGAGATTTGGGTAAACCAGTGACGAAATCCATGGTTATCATTTCCCACTTCCACACGGGAATTTCTGGTTGGGTTAACATTCCTGAAGGCTTTTGGTATTCGACCTTGACTTTAGAACAAGTCAAGCACTTTGAGACATAAGTTGCAATATCTGCCTTCATTCTTGGCCACCAGTAAACAAGCTTCAAGTCGTAATACATCTTATCTGCACCTGGGTGGATAGAGTATCTAGACTTGTGGGTTTCATCCATGATCAAGCTTCGCAGATTCCCGTACAGGGGTACCCAAATCCTTCCTGCTATAACGCGTATCCCATCCGAATGAACTTCAAACTGTTGGTCTAGCCCTCGAAGGTTTTCATCTTTAATGTTCTCTTCTTTCAGGGCATCAGTCTGAGCATTCAAGATTTGTGCCGGCAGGTTGCTTTGAATGGTGAGTTGTAGAGCTCGCACTCTACGAGATTTCACATGTTCTTTCCTACTCAAAGCATCAGCCACAATATTTGCTTTACCAGGATGGTACTTGATGGCACAATCATAATCGTTTAGTAGTTCAAGCCATCTCCTCTGCCTCATGTTCAGCTCCTTTTGATTATATAGGTGTTGAAGACTCTTGTGGTCGGTATAAATAGTGCACTTAGTACCGTACAAGTAATGTCTCCATAATTTAAGAGCAAACACAACAGCTCCCAGTTCTAGGTCATGAGTTGCATAGTTCTTCTCATGAGACTTTAACTGTCTTGAGGCATAGGCTATGACTTTGTCTCGCTGCATCAAAACACATCCCAGACCCTGAACAGAAGCATCACAGTAGACTACAAAGTCTTCAATACCGTCGGGTAGGGACAATATAGGTGCACTGCACAACTTCTGTTTCAGTGTTTGAAAAGCAGCCTCTTGCTTGAACCCCAATGATATGCTACCCCCTTTTGGGTAAGCATGGTCAATGGTTGAGCTATCTTGGAGAATCCCTCGATAAATCTCCTATAATAGCCGGCTAGTCCCAGAAATTGTCTAATTTCCGTTGGATTAGAAGGTGTAGGCCAACTTTTGATAGATTCAATTTTAGCTGGGTCTACATGAATTCCATTAGCATCAATCACATGACCAAGGAATTGAACTTCTTTAAGCCAGAAATCACATTTCGAGAACTTAGCATAAAGCTCTTCTCTCTTTAGTAGTTCAAGGATCAATCTCAGTTGTTCTTCATGCTCCTGCTCATTTTGGAATAGATCAAGATGTCATCAATGAAGACAATGACAAACTTGTCTAGATAAGGCTTGCATACACGATTCATGAGATCCATGAATACAGCAGGTGCATTTGTTAGCCCAAATGGCATGACTGTGAACTCAAAGTGACCGTATCGAGTTCTGAAAGCCGTCTTCATAATATCTTCATCTCTGACTCTCAGCTGATGATAGCCGCTTCTAAGATCTATCTTGGAGTAAATGCTCGAACCTTGCAGTTGGTCGAATAAGTCGTCAATACGTGGCAAGGGATAACGGTTCTTGATCGTCACTTTGTTCAGTTCCCGATAGTCAATGCACATTCTGAAGGTTCCGTCTTTCTTCTTCACAAATAACACTGGTGCTCCCCATGGTGACGAGCTAGGTCGGATGAATCCTTTATCAAGGAGTTCCCTAAGCTGGTCAGATAGTTCTTTTAATTCAGAAGGTGCGAGACGGTATGGTGCCCGAGCTATAGGTGTAGCTCCAGGTACCAACTCGATTGAGAACTCGACCTCTCTTTTAGGGGGCAATCCAGGCAGTTCATCAGGAAACACTTCAGGAAATTCCCTGACGACGGGTACATCTTCAATCTTCCTTTCCTTCTTCTCTTTGTCAGTGACTAAGGCTAGGATAGCAGTATGTCCTTTTCGAAGACACTTTGAGCCTTCAAGTAAGAAATAACTCCCATCACGACACCAGTCTTATCTCCCTCCACGCACAGGACTTCATCATTTGGTAGGGGGATACGAATCATTTTGTCTTTACAGATAATTTCTACAGAGTTTTTGGATAGCCAATCCATACCAAATACCACATCGAAGCTTCCCAAAGTAATGGGCATGAGGTCTATTGGTAGGATATGACCTGATAAATCTAGTGTACAGTTTTTCAGGATTTGTGATGCGGTCAAGGATTTACCATTTGCTACTTCTACAACATATGGCTCATCTAGGGGTACAGGGTTTACATTCAAGTGCTTATAGAAAGTATCAGATACGAAGCTTCTATCAGCTCCCGTGTCAAATAATACTATGGCATAAACATTATTCACCAAAAATTTTCCCATAATAACGTTAGGGTCTTTGAGAGCCTCACCTTTGCCAATAACGAAGGCTCTGCCCTTGGCTGTATCTTTCTTTTCCCCAGTGCAGTCTTTAGCAATATGGCCCTTTTCTCCACATCTGAAACAAATAACTTCCTTTTTCCACCATTCTGCTGATTACCATCCTTCTTTCCTTGGTCTTGAGTCTTGGTTCTACATTCAGGAGCAGTGTGCCCCCTCTTGTTGCATTTGTAGCAGATGATTGCGGTACACTTGCCATGATGACGCTTGCCACACCTCTGACATCTAGACGGAATGCCCTGATTGTCTTGGTGCTTTTTCTGATCTTGCTTCTTGCTTGTACCTTGACTCTCACCATCTTTAGCATCTTCAAACTTTCTCTTCCCCGAGCTTTCAGCAGCAACACCCTTACCCTTGTTTCTTGGTGGTAACTTCCCCTGAGCCACAGCCTCATTGGTCAGCTTGTGAGCTATCCTAATGGCCTGTTGGATTGAAGTTGGATTGGAGGAAGTGACCATAGATTGAATGACTGGCGACAGTCCACGGATATAGCCTTCAATTCTTCTGTGAGCAGGTTCCATCATATGAGGACACAAGGTTGCGTACTCATGATTTTCAGTGGTATACTTTTCAATTTCAGATCCCACCATTTTATGGTTCCAGCACTCGGTTTCAAACCTTTGTACTTCTTCTCTCGGACAGAATTCTTCCATCATCAGCTGTTTGAATTCCTCCCAATCCATAGCATTGGCTAGGGAGAGAGTAAGTCTTGAAACTTCTGTCTTCCAGAACGAGAGTGCAGTTCCACTCAAGGCTCCGGAGGCATACTTGGTCCTACTCTCATCGGGACATTCAGATATAGCGAAGATGGATTCACATTTCTCGAACCACCTTATGAGCCCAATGGCCCCTTCTGCCCCAGTGAAGGTATCTGGCTTGCAGTCTAGGAACTTTTTATACGAATAGTGATGACCATTCTGAGCAGCCTGAGTGGCTAGGGCTGCAGCAACACCTTGATTGACCAAGGCTTGTATTTCTTCAGGAGTCATCCCTGTTGGGACAGTTCTTCTGGCGCGTCCTCTACCTCTGCCTCTGCCCGCTGGTGCGTCCATCTATCATGAAATTGTTTGGTGAGAATTCACACTTTGACATACTCAATAGATGCATTTTATATCAAATATTCAAAGTATGGACAATTACTGTAGGACAGATGGGAATTTAAGAAAACTGGGTTTTTCGATTAAATTCGGCAAGGCACGAGTACTAAGGAAACAAGTCTCGCTTTAGGTTAGGACAAGGTAGCTTAGATTACCAAATGGAACATATCAAGGTAATTTGACCTATTTGCCTTAAAGACTTGTGTATGATCGCAGTAACTTCACGTGCTACAATAGCAGAAATCTTACAGCTAGAGTTTCTAGACCGTGAACGGATTTGACGAGAAGACATGCTGAATAATATGGAAAGAAGAAACCTTTATGAAAAACGGGTAATTGGTTTCTAAAACTTTTCAAAATAATAGAATCATTAATGAGATTGTTTAGAATAACAATGAGAGGTTAGGAGTGTAAACGTTCGGTTCGCAAACCAAAGCGAATACGTTGACTTATCAAAGTATTTGTGTCCACCACAACCTTAACGAGGACATGCGTACCTATAAGTGAATACTCATCTCGAGGGTTCCCAGGTGAGGTAATCAAGTTGTATGAATACCTTGCCTAGACAGAACACCTTAAGATACAGGTATCCCACTCTTCCAGCATTGCATGTTCTCGGTCATGTGACACGGACTTTGACGAGATTAAAAGAAATTGATTTAGGCACGATGATAAGTGTAGCTCCCACATGTCGTTGAGAATAAGTTTAGGAATTATCGAAAAGAGTCAAAGAGTCAAAGAGTCAAGTTATGTTTAGGAACACAACTATCTAAGTTTAAGCATATAACTTCTTAATCTTAGTAATCTCTAACTAAGGCAATTTACTTTGTGCAACTGTTGTGTGTGGCTATAGGCTAGATGCAATTCCTAACTCACTATAACCAATGGCTCTGATACCAATCTGTCACACCCTCAAATTCCGGGTCTGGAATCTATCACGGAGGGGTGAACAAACAGGATCGAACACAGTAGTTACACATGAGATGCAAATATCTATATGATGGATTTCAGATAATTATTACAATAACGTTCAGAATAATGTTATGCGTAGCGGAAGCAAATATAGATTGTTTTATGACAACATGTCTTAATCATATTTTAGATAATAATCAATAGGTATCTTGAGCTCTTATATGATCCTACGTGCATATCCATAAGCTCCTAGTAGATACCTGAGAATACATGTAAATCAAGTGTCAACACAGGGTTGGTGAGTTCACAAGTGAGTAAAACATAGTGATAAATCATCAATTATCATCAAATAGGATTTATAGAAAAAGTGTGAGTTTAATTTACTCACCGGTATATGAATAGCCTGTCGGAACCCTTTTTAATAAGGTGAACCCGCTATCCCACATACCTACTAAGTACAAGCCCAACAAATCCTTCACATTGAATTTGTCCATGTCACTTAGTTTATTATCCTTTTATGTGTATATTATATTTTCATAATAATTTCAAATCAGAGGGAGCAAATCCTCCTTTACATTTATCCTCATATGGGTTGTAAATGGAACTATAATGCAAACTATATAAAGTGCACATCTGCCTTCTCACTACAGAAACAGTCATCCCGAATGACATCAAGATCTTTGTGCATCTGATATGGATCACATGTCCATACCTTTGTGGGGGTAAGTCACTCCCCGATAGTACTATCCAAAAGATCCCTGCTTATTTATAGTCCAGTATACAGAGAAGGATTTCATAATAACCATATGTAATCATAAATGTGATCAATTATTATTCAACATAATACACAAAAATAATTTGTAATTTAATTACAACATGTATCTCAGCCCCAAAATATTTAAATGATTAAAAAGGGGAAAGTTGAATATGAACTCACCTCGGTCGTTGGGTAGTGTTGACAAGCTAGTAAATTCCTCCTATGGAATTAATATTCACATAAGTATATATATACAAATCCATAACCTAAATAAGTTAGATCCTGAACCTGGTGTTCAATTGATCTAGGATTTGGTTTTCGGGGATTTGTTTTAAACATTAAATCATTTAGTGATTTATATAATTTAATTAGTTTAATAATGATTTTAACATATCATTATATTCTAATTTAGACGTTATTTAATCATATAAATTTATATTTAATTTTATAAGATTATATAAATGTTTAAGTTTATAAAAATCTAATTTATATTTATATCATCAAGATTAATTCAATAAATAAGATAACATCCATAAATAATTTTGATGATTTAGTTATTATTAAAAATCCATTTCTTTTTTTTTTATATGGATAATAATTTATAACACCTAAATAACTATTTACATAAATAATTAAAGTTTCTAAATAATTATTTTTATACAATTATTAGGATTTATCATTAATTAAAAATAATATGGTGTCCAATTAATGAATTAATACCTTAAATCATTAATTAAAGTCTATTTTTATAAAAATATTCAATTATAATATTTTTAAATAACATTTTATAAATTCTATTTGAGGTATTTTTAATTAAATAATTTATTAAAAATACAGAAGTCCTTAAAAATTAGTTTTATAATTTTTGGTGATTTTTATGTATTTTTATTTATTTTTAAATGTTTATTAAAAAGGGTTTTAAAAAAAAAATTGGGAGGTGCACGGGTTCGAACCCGTGACCTCCCCCTCTCCACCCCGCGCACAAACCAGTGAGCCAAAGGCTCCTCATCGTTTAAAACTCTGCCCCAATTAAATTTAAACACAACCCGTATGCTAATCCCCCAAACCCTAGAATCAATTTGATTCAAATTGACCAGGCAATCGTTTATGATAATGGATGGAATCATGGGGCTTTTGTTCCCCATGATGAATCGAAGCAGTTGATGTAATTAATTTACCAGAAGGATGTCTGATCGATGATGAACACCTCGAAGACCAGTCGTGGTTATGCACAGATCAATTTCAATGGTTAATGTTGATGATAATGAAATTCCTTTCACATGGAGTTTCTAAATGATTATATGATGCAAAGCCCTCAATCAATTTCGTGAATTGAGACTCCTAAGATGCAATTCGACTGAGTTGCAGGTCGCGGGGAAGAAGGGGATCAAATTCGATGAATGGAGTTGTTTCTGGTGCAATTCGAAGTGCATACAGATTGCTAGTATTTATAGTGTTGATTAGGTATAATTTAATTCGATTATTGATAGGTTCTGAGTGCGATTCAATTCTGTAAAGAACCGACAAGGTTCACGTGGTTGTCTAGATCGCACTTTTGTTTTGATTCCCGAATTATTATGGGGATTAGGTTCGAATCTCACTGGTGAACCGGTTTGTAGCAATTAATTGGATTAAACGCAATTATTTTGGCCATTTGGAACTCGCCGGAGAGTTGCCGGAGTTGATGATCGGAGGGGAAACCGACGGCGGGGGCGGGGGTTGGGTTTCAATTAATTACAGAATGGTCCCTGGGGTTTCACAGTTTGTTATTTTATGTTTTAAGTTTTAAAACAAGTTTTAAGATTTACAATTTACCCCCTGGACTTATTAAATCAATTAAATAAATCTTATAAATTATTACTATTAATATTATTTATTATTAGCATTATTATTATTAATAATATTATTATTTTTAACAATAACATTATTATTTTATTGTCATTATTTTTGATAATAATATAATTATTATTATATTATTATTATTATCATTATTTGTAATAATACCTTTATTATTATTACTATTATTATTATCATTATTTTAATAATAATAATATCATTATTATTATTATTATTTTCATTATTTCATTATTATTAATATTATTATTAAGTAATAATAAAAATATAAAAACAAATTGTAAATTCATATAAAAATTCATATAAATTCACGAAAATTTTCGGGTTGTCACAGTAACCATTGTTGTATGAGAATTCTATTAGAGGTAGATGACTATCCCAACTTCCACCAAAATCTAGAGCACAAGCTCTTAACATATCTTCCAAAGTTTGTATAGTTCTTTCACTTTGTCCATCTGTTTGTGGATGGTAAGCTGTACTGAGGTTCACTTGGGTTCCTAAGGCTTTTTGTAGGGTTTGCCAAAACCTAGAGGTAAACCTATTGTCTCTACCTGATATGATGGATAGGGGAATTCCATGTCTGGATACAATTTCCTTTATATAAATCCTTGCCAGTCTTTCAATTTTATAATCTTCACGTATAGGTAAAAAGTGAGCTGACTTGGTCAACCTATCCACTATAACCCATATTGTGTCATAACCATTCCTGGTTCTTGGTAACTTGGTTATAAAATCCATTGTGATTTGGTCCCACTTCCATTCTGGAATTTCTGGTTGCTGGAGGCATCCTGCGGGTCTCTGGTGTTCTGCTTTTATTCTGGAGCATACATCACATTGTTCTACAAATTTTCCAACTGATCCCTTCATTCCTGGCCACCAATATTGATTCTTCAGATCCTTGTACATTTTGTTATTCCCTGGATGTACAGAATACCTTGTTTTATGAGCTTCTTGTAGAATTGCTGTTCTAATCATTTCATTATCTGGTATCCAAATCCTGTTCTTAAATCTTAAGATTCCATCTCTTCCCTCCTCCAAGTCTTTTAATTGTCCTTTTAACTTTGACATGTCTTCTTGTTGAGCTTCCCGAATCTGTCTTAATAGATCTGACTGTAGTTCCATTTTCATAGCACGTACCCGAAGAGGTTTACTTCTTTCTTTTCTGCTTAACGCATCAGCAACTACATTTGCCTTACCGGGGTGGTACTTGATCTTACAATCATAATCACTTAGTAATTCCACCCATCTTCTTTGTCTCATATTCAACATCTTCTGATCAAAGATGTGTTGTAGACTTTTATGATCTGTATAGATGATGCATTTTGTTCCGTACAGATAGTGTCTCCAAATCTTTAATGCAAATATTACGACTCCTAATTCTAGATCATGGGTAGTATAATTCTTCTCACTACCCCTAAGCTGTCTAGACGCGTATGCAATTACTTTATCTTTCTGCATTAAGACACATCCAAAACCTTGACGAGATGCATCACAATATACAACAAAGTTATCTGTTCCCTCAGGTAAAGCTAGTATAGGTGCACTACACAACTTTCCTTTGAGAAGTTTAAAAGCTTCATTCTGTTTTTCTCCCCACACATACTTTTTGTCTTTTTAGGTCAATTCTATTAGAGGTTGAGCTATCCTTGAGAAGTTTTCTATAAATCTTCTGTAATATCCTGCTAAACCTAAGAATTGCCGTATCTCTGTTGGGGTCTTTGGAACTTCCCACTTTTTAACTGCTTCTATTTTAGCTGGGTCAACTTGGATTCCATTCTGGTTAACTACGTGTCCTAGGAATTGCACTTCCCTTTTCCAAAATTCACATTTTGAGAATTTTGCGTATAACTTTTCCTTTCGTAGTAATTCCAAAGTTAACCTTAGGTGCTGCTCATGATCTTCCTTATTCTTGGAATAGATTAGGATATCATCTATGAATACTATTACAAACTTATCTAAATAGGGTTTACATACTCTATTCATTAAGTCCATAAATACTGCCGGAGCATTGGTTAAACCAAATGGCATCACAAGGAATTCATAGTGTCCATATCTGGTTCTAAATGCAGTTTTTGATATGTCATCATCCTGAACTCTTAATTGGTGATACCCAGATCTTAGATCTATTTTGGAGAAATAACTAGATCCTTGTAATTGATCAAATAAGTCATCAATCCTAGGGAGAGGATACCTATTCTTTATAGTAACCTTATTTAATTCCCTGTAATCAATACACATTCTAAATGTTCCATCTTTCTTTTTAACAAATAGAACTGGTGCTCCCCAAGGTGCCACACTTGGACGTATAAATCCCTTATCTAATAATTCCTGTAGTTGGCTCATAAGCTCTTTCATTTCAGTTGGTGCTAACCGATAAGGGGCTTTAGCAATAGGGGCTGTTTCGGGCATTAATTCTAATTTAAATTCTACTTGTCGAGGGGGTAGTAATCCAGGTAGTTCATCTGGAAAGACATCAGGGTATTCTTTTATAACAGGAATGTTTTCCAATTTTCCTTTATCAAGTTTTGTATCAAATACGTGAGCTAGAAAAGCTAAACATTTCTTATTTAAACATTTCCGAGCTTTTTCATAGGAGATCAATTTTATCATTTCATTGGACCTATCACCATATATGCTTAAGGTTTTATTTCCCTTAATCAAAGGAAATTTTATCATTTTCTTATCACAAATGATTTCAGCATGATTTTTACTTAACCAATCCATTCCAATCACAACATCAAATCCCCCTAACTTAATAGGAATTAAATCTATATAAAAACAATTATCATCAAGATTCAGAATGCAGTTAGGGATGACTTCATCAACTTCTATCACTTTACTATCAGCCAATTCTACCAAATAATTATTACTTAATTTCTCAGATATCACACCTAGTGATGGTCTAAAGATATGCGAAACGAAACTGCGAGTTGCTCCTGTATCAAATAATACTTTGGCGTACTGGTTATTGATAAGGAATGTACCCGTTACTGTTTCTGGTTCGTGACGAGTTTCATCAGCTTGCATCACAAAGGCTCTTCCACGAGGGTTATTCTGGTTCATAGGAGCCTTGCCCTTGCGTTGCGGACATTCGTTGCGAAAATGATTTTCACTGCCACACTGAAAACAGACAGTTTTAGGGTTGGCAGGACTTTTGCAGTCTCGGGCGACATGGCCTCTCTTTTTGCAGTTGTAACAAATTACAGTCATACAGTTTCCTGTATGATACTTTTGACAGACGTTACATTGAGGCTTATCCATTTTCCTTCCTTGAGCTGTTCCTAAGAAGCTTCTGGGTGAGGGTCGGGTTACTTTCTTTTGAGGGTTTTCTCCAAATCTTCTTTCAAAGTGATTTTCATTCCACTTTCTCTTTTCTCCTATCTGGGGTTTGCTTAATGATCCATTCCTGATCATTTCATCGGTTAGGCTTCCTGATAGGGCTACTGCTTCCTGGAAAGTTTTGGTTCTTGCAGATTTTACCAGTCCTCTTATCTGTGGTACTAGTCCCCAAATGTATCTTCCTATCCTCTTTGTTTCTGGGGTTATCAGGTGAGGTACTAGCCTAGATAATTCATTATACCTATCGGTATATTCCTGATGTGCTGCACCTTTCATTTCTAAGGCTAGGAATTCAGTTTCTAATTTTTCTATCTCATTATAGGGACAGTATTTTTCTACTACCAGTTTCCTGAATTCGTCCCAACTTATTTTATTCATAATATCCTTACCTTTAGTGAGTACTTCCATCTTCCACCAGGATTGGGCTTCCCCTTTTAATGAGTGTGAGGTAAATAAGGTTTGAAATTCTCAACACAGTTGCTGATTTCTAAAACTCCTTCTATTTCATCCAGCCATCTTAAAGCTTGCACAGCTCCTCCTTTTCCATCAAAATCCCGAGGTTTACAAGACATAAAGGTTTTGTAAGAACACCCTCTGGAAATTTCTACTGGAATTTCTATTTCATGGCGTTCTCCAGGGTTGATGTTTTCAGTTTCTTCTGGTTGCTGTGAGGTATTTCCTATGTTTAAGTTCTGCTGGAGCTGGTTTATTAGAGTAGGTAAGGTTGCTTCTAGCTGCTGGGCTATCATTTGGGAAATTCTGTCACTTTGATTGGTGTCAGTGCTTACCGGTATTTCCTCCCCAAGTCGGGTTCTAGGCCGTCCCACTCGAGCTGTTCTTCTGACTGGTTGACTGTTTCTTTTTGGCGGCATGATTCACTATAGTGAATTCATAACGTTAGTATGTTAATAAAATATTTCAACACAGAGTCATTTTCACACATAATCAAACAAAATACTTAGTCACAGAAATACATGTATCATTTAAGCTCTTATTTTACTTTATTCTAAGTTAGACTACAATCCTCTAATTCTTGCGAATCCATTCCCACATTCTTGCAAAGATGTTCTTTTTAGGTGCCTTGAGTTTCTTAATGTCTTTCTGGATCTTCCAAACTCCTAGTTGAATCTTCTTGAGTTTCTTAAGGGTCTGCTTGGCTGCTTTTGTCTGATCTAGCTCTTGTTGTCTGGTTATCTCATCTTTATCCTTGAGAGTATCAGATTGGGATTGTTGTATTTCCATATCTTGCTGGGGTTCTGGTTTAGGTGTCATTTCCTCAGAGTTGCTAAGGTCCGAGTACTTGACAGGACCAGTTTCATGAAGATAACTATCTGAATTCATGCTGCCCAACTGTTCTTATAATAATTCTTAATTAGTTAGTCATATATTATAACATAAAATTATAATCACAGAATTTCACATATGTATCACATAACTAAAATAAATTTAATCTGAGCTTATGGGTATAGTCTAGGTATTGTTATGATACCTAATTCTCTATAACCAATGGCTCTGATACCAACCTGTCACATCCTGGCGGAAGCGCAAAACGATGTTCGGGTGTGACTAGCTTTTATCAGAGTGTATTAATTATAGCGGAATAACACGTAGAAATATCATTAAATAAAAAAACAACTTATAACATGCTTTATTCATAATATTCGAGGAATTACATCTATTACATAAGATTTCAAAATTTGATGCAATTCTAACTACTTTTAACTACAGCATGTCCTTCAAATACGGTGGAAATGAGCATCCACGTACACACTAAAGTCAACAATGTTAACTGTTAGGGTTACACAAACCCTTCCCACGATTTCTCCCCAGCCATTATGGACATCAAAACTGAAGTCAAATGAGTTAGTCATTGATTCCTGAAAAAGCATACTCAATAAAGTCAACGAAGATGTTGGTGAGAATCATAGGTTTATATATAACAAAAGTTATTTTGTTGATGTATTAGTTACAACCAAACCTGCACAAACATAATCATACTGTCACGAAATAATTCACAAAATCAAGTAATATTGCATCCTAACCCTCATTTGGTTAGATACAGGAAAATAGTAACAACCCTCATTCGGTTGATGCTAATTCTCCTAAGTACCGCTACTAATATTACCAGACGGTTCCTCATTCGAACTAATGGTTGTATCACAAATGACAGTAAGTAACTCAAGTAAATTAAAATAATACATCAACCAAAAATCGTATGCTTTTTCCCCCCAAAACTTTACTGAATATCAAAACGGTTGGAAAATGGGGCTATGAACTCACCGTATCTTCCCACTTGAACCTAATAAAATAGTTCACAGTGTTAGATAATACTTCAATATTTTTCTGGTTTTCATTGACTGTAAAAGGTAAATGGATTTTGTAGAGAAACACTTCCGGGCCTCTAAAATTCCCCTTTTTAATTGTTTCTAGATAATAATTGTAACTTACTTTATTAGTTACAAAAATAATTCAAAAATAGCTCCTGACTTCTAAAAATTATCAAAATTTTACAGAAAATTGTTTAATTCATTTAGAGTCTCTTGTAATTTTTATGGTATTTATTTCCCAATAGATTATTTATCATAAAGTCCACAAGATTACAAGAATTCATCAAAAATAGATACTGGATCTAATAAATTCTTATATTTTTTCAGTCTACTTTTAATATTTAATATAACAACATATAATTAAATCACAGTCCAAGTCCAAAGAGAATAGTTTCTATAATTTTTCACAATAATCCCAATATTCATCAAAATATTCATTGTTGTCCAATAATTCCTTATAAATTCATAGAATTTCCTCCAATAGTCCAATCGCATCACATAATTTTTATAGAGTCCAAATATTAACATATTATTTTCTGTAAATTTCCTAATGTTCCCAATAATATTTAAAAATAGTTTCTATTCATGAAAAATTCCAAAATTTTTAAAGAAATCTTCTTATACAGAAACAAACATTATATATTTATTCCATAGTCCAAATCGTAATATAACAGTTTCTGTAATTTTCTCCATAATCATAATATTTATAAAAAATAGTTATAATATTCCATAAATCATGAAAATTATATATTCTTCACTATATGTTGTAATATTACGTTTATGATTTTATCCAAATTTATTATGTCCTTTAAGTATTTATTATGATTTATTTATTGCAGAACATATAAAAATTCGTATTTTAATCATAATAAGGTATAAAATTCTAAAATAATACCAGAGGCTTTAATACCTTAAAAGAATAATTCTGAGATTTTATCAGAATTTTCCCGAATTTATTTATATTTTTGGGCATTTCTTCTATTTTCTATTCTAAAATAATTTATATAAATTATTTTGTTTATCAAAATTATATCAAAATTTCCAGTTTATTATTTCAGTATAAAAACAAGATTATTTCATGTTTATTCCCATAATTGCTTTCATTAAATATTTGTTTGATTTTTCTTACTATTTATGTTATAAATTTTATAAAAATTCAATTATATTTTTGTAACATACAAGTTCCTGGATTTTGGAACTTTTAGTACTCAAAACTAATGGTTTTTAGTCTCCCTAAATTGGTTTTAGATGACTACACCCATTTATATACATATGTATCAATATGTATATGTATATATATATGTTTTGTAACATATACATAAACTAAACCATTATCACCTTTGATTGATGTTCTTGAGGATGTTTCGACTTCTGGAATCCAAGACAAGGCAACGAAGATCGTGGATGGTGGTGGATGATGATGATTGTCGGTTTGGTGGGGATCGGGTGTTAGGTGTTGGTGTCGGGTGTGGTTGTTGTTGGTGTTTGTGGTAAGTAGAGCCGAGGGAAAAAGAGAGGGTTGTAGGGGTGGTGATGTTGAAGTGGTTGTCAAGCTCCCGAGAGTTGAGAGAGTTTTGGTGTGTTTGTGGGTGTATGATTGAGAGACCGAGGGCTCTTCTTATAACCTCCTCCACCGGTTATGATTCAAGGGAATCTAATCATAGCCTTTGACTCATAGACTAGGATGGTGAGGTGTTGGTTTGTGGCAACATGAGGTAACCGAGAGCCTTAGAGGCTGCCACCTCTCCCCTTGTAATGATGGGATTCATGCATCTTGATGCTAGTTTGAGGTGTGGCGGTTTTGGGTGTGAAAACAAGACAAAATCCCGGGTTTAAGGTGGTGGTTTGGTGGTTTACCGAAGGCGGTTTGGGGTGGGTGGTTTGGGTTAATAACCGGGTATAGTTTTGGTGGTAAGAAACAGAGAGGTATGATGGTTTCGAGTGGGTTGGTAAGGTGGTTTTTAGTTTTTATGTTTTAGTTAAGTTTTGATTGTTTTTTATTTGATTTGGTTAAATTTTAGTAGGTTTATATATATATGTATATGTGCCCGTAAGTTTATATGTATCTATATACATATACGGATTTAAGTTATGTATATATATACGTGAAAATACATCACCTAAATGATTCTTTTATAAATCTATAGCATATAATCATATGTATATTAAATATACATATAAGTTTAGTTCATGTATTAGGTGATATTCAAACATGCCTACGTAAAAGTTCGTATATATACACACGTAGGTATGTATTTTAGGTTTATAGACGTACGTACATATGTAAACTACCAATATACATACATGCATGTAACATGCATACGTAAAACATAAACATATATGCCCATGCATACGTATATCTCATGTAAATATATACATATTCATGTAAATTTTTCCCAATACTATACGGGCATGTAAGCATGCATACGAAAATATATATACACATAACATTTTATAATTAATAACAATCATATACCTATATAATTATTAAAAAAATTTAAGGTTGTTACATTGGCTTCTTAATCCGAATCGTAAATCACCTGAGTATCAACAAGGACTCAGCTCTTTTATAGATATGTGCGAAAAACTTGTGGACAGTTATGGCCAGATTCGATGTCCATGTATGAAATGTCAGAATACGGTATTATTAGGATGGGTTAAAATGAAATATCATTTAGAAATATGGGGCATGTGCCGGTCGTACAAGGATTGGATCTATTACGGTGAAAGTTTAATTCCTGAAGTTGTAGTTGAGGAAAACGTTGCGCCAACAAACGAAATGGCTGACGTTATCGAAGACGTTATGGAGGAGAGTAGCGGTCTCCATGAGCAGAGTAGTGGTATCCATGATGATTTTGAGAACTTGTTAGAAGAAGTTCAATCAGAATTATATTCGGGTTGTGCTAAGTTTTCTTCCCTTGATTTTTTAGCAAAGCTTATGCACATCAAGGTGAAGAATAAATAGACTAATAGCTCATTTGATGAGCTTCTTGAGTTGTTACAATCTTCACATCCTGAGGGTAATAAAATCCCACCTTCTCATTATGTAGCAAAAAGGACATTAAAAAAGATTGGTTTAGGATATGAGTCGATACATGTGTGCAAATATGATTGTGCTCTTTTCTGGGGAGAAAACCTTTTGTTAGAGAAATGTCCCGTTTGTAATGAGAGTAGGTGGGTTGATACAAATACAAAGGGCAAGAAGTTACCTCACAAGGTATTACGATGGTTTCCTTTAGCCCCGAGACTACGACGATTGTATTCTTCAAGGCACACGGCAAAAGATATGATTTGGCATAGTACTGGACGATCAGAAGAGGGTACGATGCGACATCCTGTTGATGGTACCTCATGGAAAGATTTTGACATAAAGTACCCGACCTTCTCAAGGGAACCGCGAAACGTTCGCCTAGGGCTTGCAGCCGACGGTTTTAATCCATTTGGTAACATGAGTTCGGCTCATAGCACGTGGCCGGTTGTACTCACCACATACAATCTGCCTCCATGGTTATGCATGAAAGAGTCATCATTTATGTTGTCATTGTTAATTCCTGGCCCTAAATCACCGGGGAAAGACATGGATGTGTTTCTTAGTCCGTTGGTGGATGAGCTTAATCAGTTGTGGGTGTCAGGCGTACGTACTAAAGACGCGACGACAAACACGTTCTTTACAATGAAAGCGGCGTTGTTATGGACTATAAACGACTTTCCAGCTCGTAGTAGTTTATCTGGTTGGAGCGGGCAGGGTTACAAAGCATGCCCGACTTGTAACGAAGACACTCCTTCTATGCGTGTTACAAATAAGTTGTATATGTTGGTCATCGGCGATTCTTAGATGCTAACCATGAGTGGAGAACAAGTTTAGAATTTAACGGAGAACCCGAGATCAGAGCCCCTCCGAAACAGTTTAATGATACAGACATAGAAGCTCAAATTAGTCGTCTACGCCATCGTTTGCCGGGTAAACATCCCGATTTTGGAGGCGTAAAATCAAAGCGGGAGGAGTTTGAGTTAAACTGGTCGAAACGAAGCATATTTTTTGAACTTGAGGGTTGGTCTTCTCTGCAGCTAAAACATAACCTAGATGTGATGCATATCGAAAAAAATATGTGTGACAGTTTGTTGGGTACTCTTCTAATGAATGAAAAGAGCAAAGATACGCCAAATGCACGCGTTGACTTGAAAAATCTAAATATTCGAAGTAGGCAGTGGTTGGAGAAAAAGAATGGCAAGTGGTATAGTCCACACCCAAAATACTCATTGAAGATCAGTGATCGAAAGTTATTTTGTGAGTTTATAAAGGATGTTAAATTGCCTGATGGGTTCCGATCTAATATCAGGAAGAGAGTGGTAGATAACAATACTAATATTACTGGGTTGAAATCTCATGACTGTCATATTCTCATGCAGCGTATAATACCGATTGGGGTTAGATGCTTTTTGACCAAAGATACTTATACACTAATAGTTGATCTTTGTACGTTTTTTAAGCAACTCTACTCAAGAACACTATTGGTCGAGGATATGAAGAAAGCTAAGGATGCCATTCTTATAATATTATGCAAGTTAGAGTTGATCTATCCTCCGATGTTTTTTGACATTATGGTTCATTTAGTTTTGCATTTACCTGATGAAGCGATTCGTGGTGGTCCTGTATGTATGAGATGGATGTATCCGTTTGAAAGATATATGAAAAAACTAAAAAATTATGTCAGAAACAAAGCAAGGCCGGAAGGTTGTATAGCTAAAGGTTATGTTGCTGAAGAAGCTCTATCATTTTGTTCGAGATACCTTCGAGATGTTGAGACTCAGTTTAATCGCCCTAACAGAAATGAGGATGTCATTATCCAAAAAAGAAACGTGTATGCATTTGAGTCTAAATGTCGTCCGGCTAGTGCAACAAAGATGAAATACCTTTCTCCAAGTAAAAAGCTTAAGTTAGAATGGTTTGTGCTCGATAGCTGTCAAGAAGTCAGAGATTATATGAAGTAAAGTTTCCTATCTTTAACTTTGCATCATTAATTAAATATATTTCATTGTCACTTATTGTATATTTTTATCAATATTATAGTGAATTTAAATCTGAATGTCCACATGAGGATACTAAAATCAAATTTCCATCATGGTTCCTCGAGAAGGTAATCTATATCTAACACGTGTTACTATATATTTGTTAGGTATTCCATATATAACACGTGTTAGTCTATATTTTCTTAGGTTTATTCGATGAAAATACAAAATTCTCCAAAATTTCACTCAGAGTTGTATGCTCTTTCAATAGGTGCGGATGTAAATGCCTATACTTACACTGCTTGCATAGTCAACGGTGTTAGGTTTATGGTAGTTGATCATGACGCGCAACGCACAACGCAAAACTCCGGTGTTTTAGTGGAGGGAGAGAATGGTAAGAAATATTATGGGCAACTTGAGGAGATTATTGAATTACATTATGCAAATGGGTATTCAACTGTCCTATTTCGTTGCAAATGGTTTGATACTCGAAGGGGCGTTTCATACGACAATAATATCATTAGTATCAACACAGAACGTGAATGGGACAAAGACGATCAACTCATATTTGCCTCTCAAGCTAAACAAGTGTTCTACATCCGAGAACCTTCTCGAAGAAATCAAAACAATAATCACCGGTGGGTCGTCGAGAATGTTAATCATCGAAAAATTTGGGATCGCCCTACAACCAATGATGGTGTCATGGAGAACATTCAAAATGTTGACAATGACTTGACAGAAGATCTTGACGTTGTTCACAACCACTCTTCATCTAATAGCATACTTTTCATTGACTTCACACAATACTTTCATAACATACCTACTCATGTCACCGAAGACGAGACTCCAAGTGAAGTTAATCCACCAACTGTTACCGCTGAAGAGGTGTTTGAAGACGAGGATGATTATGATGAGGAAGATTCTGATTATGACACCGAAGAGTCTGACGAAGATACTGAAGTATATGAGGGTGACTCTGATTGAAACATTTGTTAGGATTTGTATATGTATTTATTTATTTAAACCTTTGTTTGTATTTCATGTTGTACTACAAAACTTTCTTCTTATTTTAACATTATGTTCTAAATCTTATATTTCAAGACATGATTTCATTGTGGATTGTTTTCGCATACCTTATGGCTGATGTGATGAGTCACGGAGGTGATGGCGCGGGGGATCCACCACTTCCTCCATTTGACACTCATGGAAGTCACGCGTTAGACGGTAATGGTTATTATAATTAATTTATATACTATGTTTATTCAATTATTATTAATATATGATGCAATCAATGATTTTTTAATCTGATTACAGGCACGCCTTCTCGTAAAACAAGAGGCAAGGTGAAAAATAAGAAATTGCAGCAGGAGATAGCTAAAAAGGGAGGACGTTTATCTCTTCCATTTGATAGAGCTACCACGTATACCCCCGTTGGCGAACTTAATGATATGTTTGTTCGCGAGGTGGGGATATACATGGAAGCTAATTTACCTTTTAATGTTCGTTCGTATGAAAATCTTTCCGATGCTCAGAAGAATGCTTTGGAAGAGCATATGGCGGTAAAATTTTATAAGTTATATGTTTGTTATTTATTTTTACATAAATAACTTTTATTTTGTTGAACTTAAATGTAGCGACACTTTGACTTTGATGAGATATTGCGAGATCGTGAGCGCGCACAGATAGAGGGTGAAATCCGTGCGGTGTTTCTCAAACGATTTAGAGATCGAAAAAATGTGGCAAAAAAACATTTTGATCGGGTTGGAGGCTACGATAATGTAGAACAAGCAAGTGTCAATCCTCCAACAGGAATGAATTGTGATAATTGGAACAAAACCGTTGACTATTTTATGAGTGACGCATATAGGAATGTGTCAAGTTCAAACAAATCAAATCGTCTGTCACACCCTCAAATTCCGGGTCTGGAATGTATCACAGAGGGGTGAGCAAACAGGATCGAACACAGTAGTTACACATGAGATGCAGTTATCTATATGATAAGTTTTAGATAACCATTTCATTAATAATCAGAGTATTAAATATTATACGCAGCGGAAATAAATACATATATTGTTTGATAATAATATCATTATCATTATAATTATTATTTTTATCATTAATTGTAATAATAATATCATTATTATTATTATTATTATTATCATTTGTAATAATATCATTTTTATTATTACTATTATTATTATCATTATTTTTATTATTATTAACATTATTATTAAATAATAATAAAAATACAAAACTAATTTGTAAAATCACATAAATTTTGTATTAAATCGCGAAAAATTTTCGGGTTGTCACATCATCCCCCTGTTAGAGGAATTTTCGTCCCGAAAATTAAGATGTACTCGTAATGTTTTTGAACAAGTTAGAATACTTGCACATCATTCGTCCTCCCATTCCCAATGAACTTAGGACCTCGCCGGGAGTTCCACCGAACTCTGACAACCGGAATCTTGCTATGCTTAAGTTGTTTAACTTCTTTATCCATGATTTCAACTGGTGCCTCAACAAGTCTGAGTTTTCTCACATACTTGCAGTTCCTTTAAAGACACAACCAGTGATTCATCGGATAAACACTTCCTTAGATTTGATACGTGAAAAACATTATGCACACCACCAAGTTCAGCAGGTAGATTTAATTCATAGGCTACTGGGCCAATCCTTCTGTCAATTTCAAAAGGTCCCACGTAGCGAGGGTTCAATTTCCCTCGTTTCCCAAAGCGTATAAATCCCTTCCAGGGAGATACCTTTAGCGAAACTTTATCTCCTTCCTGAAATTCAGGTGGCTTACGATGTTTATCAGCGTAGCTTTTCTAGTGATCCCTGGCAGCAGCCATGCGTTTACTTATCTGGACAATTTTCTCATGAGTTTTCAAAGATCAATTCTGACTTGTCTTGGGGTCCTAATCAACCTAGGGCACACTTATGGTAATGGTCGGAACTCCAACCTTCTTAATGTCCCCGTTTAACACGTTAGCTTAATCGTATCAACCAGCATAGCTAGGTTCACAATATTGGCATTAAAGCAAATTATCTAAACCATCAGAGAGGCTTATTCTACTACTTACTAGATTTTTCCAGTGTCCTTAATTCTATTTGGTCTAATGTCATAAGGTATGACATCAGTTTTATCAATTCATGGAGTTTGTATAAAGAGCACGACTTAACCCTACCATTGCATGATTTTAGAATTACAATTCTATCTTTTGCATTTCATTTCTTAGGTATAGTAACCCTTTTATAAGCATTACCGGTATACTAAGAATATGCTAAAACCGGTTACACAACATCCTAATTTATTATCATCCCAAAGAATAACTTAATGTATGTAGGTATCATCACCCTTCTATATCTCCTGTAGTCCACTTTCATTCTAAGCATTTAATCAGTCCCTCAATTACTGAAATGCTAAGTGGAGGAATGCCTCTTAAAGGATAAAATAAATATTATGATTGGAAATACCATGAAGGATCTAAGTAGGACAGGACTTAAGTAACAGCAGGTAAACTACAAGCACATAAGTACAATATGTCTAATGATAGCTGCCTATCCTTCATACCTTCAGGATTTCAGGTATAACCATGTCAGGGCAAGTACTAGGGAAACAAGTCTCACTTTAGGTTAGGACAAGTGTAACCTAGATTACCAAATGGAACACGTCAAGGTAATTTGATTCATATGTCTTAAAGGCTTGTATATTGACCACAGTAACTTCACGTGCTACAATAGCAGCAATCTTACGACTAGAGTTTCTAGACCATGAACGGATTTGACGAGAAGCTATACTGAGAGATCATTAAGAATTTTCATGGAAATATGTTCTATGAGAACCGAGGCTTTCTTGCTCAACGTGTAGGAATGATGACTTATACGGACTACAATGTTACCACCCGACCAGATTCACCGGACTTAGCATGCATGACAAATTACAATTACGTGTGCACCCGTAATGGTAAGTTGTTTTGCATGATCACCCCGGTTCCTCCTATTGGGTTAACATATCTTGTCAAGTATAGTGGTCATTAATGATAGAAGTACCAAATATGTATGTATTATATCGGGAAAAACGAAATCAAGGACAAGAATTATTCAACACGACAATGAGATGTTCCGAATGTATTCGTTTGATTCGTGAATCAAAGCGAGTACGTTGACTAATCAAAGTATTGAGTCAATCACAACTTTGTTGAAGACATGCGTACCTATAAGCAGATACTCATCCCAAGGGTTCCCAGGTAAGGTAAACAGGTCCATCGGTTGATTTGGATATATGCGAATACCTTGCCTAGACAGAACACCCCGAGATACAGGCATCTTACTCTTCCAGCATTGCATGTGTTCAAGTTGTATGACACAGACTTTGACGAGACTTTGAAACCATTAATAACAATCGAGTTTTGAAATCACTTGAATTAGGCACACAATGCCTTAGAATATGATTTAAGATTCGTGTGTGTATTGATAGGAATCAAGGTATAAGAGGAATCACATAAGGCATATAACTTCTTAATCTTAGTCAATCTCTAACTAAGGCAATTTAATTTGTGCAACTATTGTGTGTGGCTATAGGCTAGATGCAATTCCTAACTCACTATAACCAATGGCTCTGATACCAATCTGTCACACCCTCAAATTCCGGGTCTGGAATCTATCACAGAGGGGTGAGCAAACAGGATCGAACACAGTAGTTACACATGAGATGCAGTTATCTATATGATAAGTTTTAGATAACCATTTCATTAATAATCAGAGTATTAAATATTATACGCAGCGGAAATAAATACATATATTGTTTGATAATAATATCATTATCATTATAATTATTATTTTTATCATTAATTGTAATAATAATATCATTATTATTATTATTATTATCATTTGTAATAATATCATTTTTATTATTACTATTATTATTATCATTATTTTTATTATTATTAACATTATTATTAAATAATAAAAAATACAAAACTAATTTGTAAAATCACATAAATTTTGTATTAAATCGCGAAAAATTTTCGGGTTGTCACATCGTCAACAACAAGTATATACAAACCGTGAGGGGACTGCTTCATATAGTAGTTATTGTTATAAGAAGGTAATGATTTAAATTTATATATTTGTGTATTATATATTAGTATTTTTTAATATATAATATACTTTTTAAAAACAGAATAAAAGCAGACTTGAGACGTTTCATGATGCTCATACTGGTAAAGATAGGACATTTGATAGCGAGGTAGCAGAGCAACAATATGTAAGTATTTCTTAAAAGTATAATTTTTAAATATATATTTATGTATGTATAAATATGTTGATATATTTTTGTTAATTAATACAGAACCAATTAAAGGAAACGTTTGATGGGCTAAGTCAAACACAAAATCAAGAAAGTGGATCATCAATGCTGAATGAAGTCGATATCTTTGAGTCGGTGTTGGGACAATGGCGTGGACATATTCGGGGGATTGGGCGTAAACCATTATCATCTGCTGGGACGAGTTCTTTTGTTCATGATCATGAACAAACTCCTCAGTCGTTTACACAGGTAAGTGCATCATAGTTGGATGTGTTAAATTCATCATAGTTCACTTAGGTTTATTATGACTTTTTATCCCTAAAATAGACTTTAATTATCTAAGTTTAGCTTAAACGGGTCAAAATGGGTGAAAACAACATGATTTGAGTTAAAACGGGTCAAAATAAGTTAAACTTGGATGTGTTAAGTTCATCATAGTTCACTTAGGTTTATTATGATTTTTTATCGCTAAAATAGACTTTAATTAGCTAAGTTTAGCTTAAACGGGATAAAATGGGTGAAAGCGACATGATTTTGTGTTTAAATGGGTGAAAATGACTTAAAGTTGGATGTGTTTAGTTAATCATAGTTCCCTTATGTTTATTATGACTTTTTATCCCTAAAATAGACCTTAATTATCTAAGTTTAGCTAAAACGGGTCAAAATGGGTGAAAACAACATGATTTGAGTTAAAACGAGTCAAAATGAGTTAAACTTGGATGTGTTAAGTTCATCATAGTTCATTTTGGTTTTTTTTGACTTTTTATTGCTAAAATAGACTTTAATTATCTAAGTTTAGCTTAAACGGGTCAAAATGGGTGAAAACAACATGATTTGAGTTAAAACGGGTCAAAATGAGTTAAACTTGGATGTGTTAAGTTCATCATAGTTTATTTTGGTTTTTTATGACTTTTTATTGCTAAAATAGACTTTAATTATCTAAGTTTAGCTTAAACGGGTCAAAATGGGTGAAAACAACATTATTTGAGTTAAAACGGGTCAAAATGAGTTAAACTTGGATGTGTTAAGTTCATCATAGTTGTTTTAGGTTATTATGACTTGGATGTGTTAAGTTCATCATAAGTGTATTTGTTTAACATGATTAATTGACACTTCATATACTTAGCCAAGATATAAATGTATATTTTGTTTTTGTAGGAGCAAATTTCAAGTCTATTTCAAAACGCGCAATTTATGTCACAAATGACGCAATTAATTGCTTTGCAAAAGGCTCCAAATCAAGTCGAAGAAGAGGATTCAGACGAGGGGGAAGAATAGCATAGTTTATGATTGTATGACATTGCGTAATCTAGATTTTAAGCTTTTAAACATGACTTAATTATCTATGTATGATTGGATGATATTTTGTAGTTTATGTATGTAGTTTATCTATAATTTTATGATATTGTGTAGTGTAATCTAGATTTGATAAACCTAGGTTTATTTTGGCTGGAAAACAGGATTTCAAAAAAAAAAACTAAAAAAATTAAAAAAGACCATTACCGGCGACATATGTCGCCGCTAATAGTCACAAAATACCATTAGCTGGCGACTATTATTAGCGCCGGTTTTACGTTTTTTAGCGGCGACACTTTTAGCGGCGACTTATTAGCGGCGATTTTTTGGTCAATAGCGACGAACTTTTAGTGGCGACTTATTAGCGGCGACTAGTCGCCGCTAATAGTAATAGCGGCGACAACTGGGGTTATTAGCGGCGACATATGTCGCCGATAATGGGCTTCTTCCTTGTAGTGTTAAAACATATGATGTAACCATTCAGAACTAATTGCGTGCTTATTATAATAATAAATGAGTATTATTAGATAATAATGATAATAATAATAATAATAATAATAATAATAATAATAATAATAATAATAATAATAATAATATAATAATAATAATAATAATAATAATAATAATAATAATAATAATAATAATAATAATAATAATAATAATTAATTACAACTCATCAATATTTTGCCATAACATTTTCTTGTCTTAATACTTTTTTATAAAAACTTACACCATAAAAGCAACATTATATATTTTTAAATTTGAGGAGTATGTTATTGTTATAATTTATTTTTTTTCAATTAAATAATTTAACATATAGTCATAAGTTTTTCATGGGTTAATTTTTTCAAAATACACTACAAAATCAAACAATTTATTTTTTTAATTTGAGTATAGTAATACTAATGTTTTTTTTTAATTTAAAAAATTTATATGTTACTTGATTACATAGCATTACGTTATTACACTCGTTAGCGGCCAGTGTTAGTGTTTGTGTTGTGTGATCCGTCACATCTCTCTGGCACCTTTTTAGTACGTGTGTATATTGCCGTGACATTTTTTTATGTTTTCTTAAATTCCAATAATTCGATTTTGTATTTATAAATAACATCACGACCAATGTGAAATCAAATTTGGTGGTTGTCAACAAAATAAACACAACTTGAGACTAAAAAATGGATAAAAAAGGAATCATGAACTTAAATAATCAAAACTAGTTTTGTTAAAAATTTGTAGACGTTTATACAAGGCACACGCATGTTCTTCTATTTAAAGGCATCAAATTTCTTAGCTTATAATCATGCAAATTGATCATTACAAGTGTCTACCTCCTTATCAAAGAAAAACATGGGAAATATTACTGAAGTTATCCCCAGGTAACCGTAAATTTTGTAGAATTAATGAATGCCTAATCATGTTAGAATTTATTTTTACACACAAACACAATCTCATACTTGGCCAATTGAAATTTCCAGTATGATGAATCGATAGCTATTTGATCAAATCATGAAGTTTTTTATTAACCTACAAGCATATCAAATTTCTAATCTCGATAAGTTCTTTTACTATAAATCCACTTACACCGATAAGAGAGTTGGATGAACCTTCAATTAAATGCTTCTTTAAAATATATCTTTTAATAATATTTTTAAAAGATATTTGGTGATATTTTGAAAAACGACCGTTTAAATTACTTTATAAATGTTTTTTTTTCTTGTAAAAGAATTTTCTTTTAATTATTTTTCAAAAAACAATTGGATTTCTCGGTTCTCTTACGTTTTATTGGGTTTGGACTGGCACGAAACCAATCACACTTATTTCCGATGATCTAGAATAGTACCGATTAGGAAGATGTTGGTTAGTCTCCGGTTGATCTAGTTATTTTTTTAGTTTTCAGGGTCTTTCGTATATTCACACCCTTATGGGCGATGGTTTCAGATTGAGTATGATGAAAATACATTAATAAAATAATAATATACTCTATGAATAAAATTCGTGAATTCCCACAGCCAAAAACGAATATTGTCTTACTTGTTTTATCATGATAAAATCATAAATTTTCATTGTGTCACCATCAACATCTTTTAACTTCTTTTTGGAAAACATCTGTGTTTATAAAAGAACTTCTTATTTTATTAATTTTTTGTTAAAACTTCAAAGGGGTAAGACAAACAAGAGATTTGGTATGTTTAACCTCATGCACTTTCATGTCCTATCATCTTATTCAAATGCTTCTAATATACAAATTACGAGTTAACTACATATCTTTTTATCTCTTGATTTGCTCTCTCCGAATAAGTATACACTAGATAAAATTGAATCAATTATACAAAAGTATAGTTTTTTTTTCCTTGAATGGTGGCGGGCTGTTCAAGATGTTTATCTAGCAAAGGTTTAAACCCAAGGTTATCCGGAGACCTTTTAAACGTCTTATTAGCAAATCATCTTATTATGATTTCTATAAGTTAGACGTCTTATTAGTAGATCATCTTCTTATGGTTTCTATTAGAGTACAGTTAATACTTCGTATAAAGTGAAAGGGCTTAAAGATGACATGTTTGACAGGTTGACTACGAAAGTAGCATTCATCACAGGCGGAGCTCAAGGGATCGGAGAGAAAACAGCAAGGCTATTCGTCAAACATGGAGCCAAAGTCATCATTGCTGATATCCAAGATGACTTGGGCCAGTCTGTATGTGAAGATATTGGTATTGACAAAGCTACGTTTGTCCACTGTGACGTGACTATTGAATCAGATGTCGAAAACGCCATCAACATGACACTTGCTAAATATGGTAAGTTGGACATCATGATCAATAATGCAGCTATAGTGGATGATGTAAAGCCCAATATTCTAGACAATGATCACGCGGATTTTGAACGAGTTATGAAGGTCAATGTAACTGGTGTATTCTTAGGAACCAAGCATGCAGCTCGAGCCATGATCCCGGCTCGTAGTGGCAACATTATTATGATGGGAAGTATTTCAGGTAGCATTGGAGGGATTATTTCTCATGCTTATTCGAGTTCAAAACACGCTATCGTGGGACTGACTAAAAACACTGCAGCTGAGCTTGGCCAATATGGGATTCGTGTTAATTGCTTATCACCTCATTTTATTCCTACACCGTCAACTACTAATATGATGAATGATCATCCTGAAAATACTCAAAAGTTTATTCAAACCTCAAAGGAGTAGCTCTTAGTCAAGATGATGTTGCAGAAGCAGCTCTATTTCTAGCAAGTGATGAGTCTAGGTACATGAGTGGGCATAATCTAGTACTTGACGGAGGGTTTACGGTGATTAATCCGGCTTTTGGCTTGTTTGCACGAGCATCCCCTTTGGAATAACTCTGATGTTTGGTCAAACTAAGACCCATGTTATTAAGTTTGCGTCATTTTAATTATATAACGTGTTAGTTTTTAAAAGTCAAAGTTTATAATAAGAGTAACTCATTTGTCTTAGAAAGTAACACAGTGTGCTTTTATTTTAAGAAATACAATATTTTCTTTCTCGCCGCAAAGAACTAGACAAATATTATTGCTTAAGTGTTTTCTATAGACGTATACAATATTACGATGTTTGAGGACAAAAAAGAATTATAAAGGTAAGGTCCGAAATTAGAGGGAACGTTGAATGGGTTATTTATTATTATTTTTTTAATCTTTTGTATAAAATAGATTATTTGTTACATCAATATTTATTATGAAAACTTCAGACTAAACAATATTAAATAAGATGTTTAGAGTTAGACAAGGATTTATCATTGTTTGGGTAAGTATTCCATTTTACATATATTCATTCTTTGACCTCCAGCGAATAGTTTTTCATCATTAGTTTTCCTCTAAACTAATAGAGTACTCCATAAACAAATCTTCTCACTAAGGGACTGTTTGGCAGCCTCTTAATCAGCCTCTTAATGGTTTAGATGTCTGAATGGTTCAGTACTTAATGGTTCAAACTGTTTGTTTCGCGAGCAAATATCTGAATAGTTAAGACATTTGCCTCTGGATGGTTAAGTATTATACTAATGTTGAATGGTTAAGAGGTCTAATGCTGAATGGTTAAGACCTATTATCTGAATTAGTCAGACATTTGCCTTTGAATAGTTAAGCGATATACTAGCTCTTAATGGTTCAGACCTCTTAATGATTCAGCACTTAATGATTTAGACCTCTTATTGGTTCAGCACTTAATGATTTAGACCTCTTATTGGTTCAGCACTTAATCATTCAGATATTATCAAACAGCCCCTAAATGAATAAATATCACCTCTTGAAGGTCTCACTCAGTTGGCAATGATCACTGATTAGTGTCACCTCTATAATCATCTAGCGATGATTTTTTAACCTTCTTATAATGTTAATAGTTACACTTGTCACTAACTTTAAAAATAATCACCGCTTACGTATGTTAATTCA
Organism: Flaveria linearis; assembly: GCA_024085815.1. NCBI lineage: Eukaryota > Viridiplantae > Streptophyta > Magnoliopsida > Asterales > Asteraceae > Flaveria > Flaveria linearis. The sequence continues at coordinate 21,921,667 of CM044008.1, forward strand.
TAGCCGATTGTATGAGAAGAATGTGGAATCGGCTGGGATATGTGGACATTAACAATCGAGTAGGTTAAAAGATTGGCAGCAACAATAAGGATCTTAAATAAAACACCGAAGCTTTATTCGAACGGAAAACCGAAAAATAAAACAGTAACTAAACTGAAAACAGTGGTGGGACATGGCGGCGGTGGCACGCCGCCCTGTCTAGGGTTTGAGCTTGGTATTGACGGTTAGGTTTTTGTTTTATGTTGCGCAACGAATACAATAAACAGAACCCTAAGGCTCTCGTACCATGTAAAATGGTAAAAGATCGAATTAATTATTACTGATTATTGCAACATAATATATAGAAAGAGGAATGCTTACCCTAAATACCTAATGGATCCATGAGCTTATACTAATAGCCATAATATCCAATAGTAACACAAAAATTAAGGTGTTTATTAAATTTAGTATAAAGTAAAGCTTAAAATAGTTAAATGGGAGATGTTGATTGATGTGTGAAAATATATATATTATTTTATTAAGAAAGTAATTTTCACAAATTTGTTTTAAAATTTAGAAATTCCTAAGTAAATTTCACACAAGCGCAAGTGTACCGGTCGTGATATAGTAAAGTTCATGTAAGTCCGGATATCAAACCCTAGAGACAGTTTGGCGGCTTTCGTTACTAAACCTCTATCGATTTCTAACCTAATTAATTGGATTATTTTACGTAATTATTACTAATCAAAATAAACAATTTAACCAAAATTAATTAATATAAACGCGGCGCATGAAATAAACAAATAAGAATTCAAACTTGGAAACTTGAATACGATCAAATATGTGAAATAACTACCTACGCAGAAATCTAACTAACATGTGATGACCTAAAGGTGATAACTCGTATGACTATCTCTAAAAATATGGATCTAGGGTTAAAATGTTTTTTAAAATATCTAATAGAAGATCACCACTAGGTTTATTAAAATATCTAATGGAAGATCACCAATAGGTTTTTTACCACAATATCTTTAAGATTATATTTTTCAACCCTAAGACAAAGGACACTTTAATTAAATCTAATTAAATACCCTAAACCACTAACACCACGAATGAAAAGCAAAACACGCTCTCACGAAATCTAAACCTAACAAGCAATGGGTAGGAGGTTTTAAGCAATATATATCACCCCTAGGTTTAGATAAGTTAGCAAATTGAAAAATATCATCAAATCACAACCAATGCTCCTAAGATTATCTCTAATCAAAGTCTAAAATTAAAAACTCAAAGTAATTAATTTTAACGTGCAAACCTAATCTAGATGTCACACAATCTATCGAGATCAGGCACACACGAGCATGACAACAATTTTTAAGCATAAAACAATACACATGTTCATATTTAATTGAGAAGGTAATCAAGTTATAAGATTAATAAACAAATATACGAAATTAAAACCAAATATTTAATCAAAACATGAATCGTTTTCAATCCAACCTAGGTAATTTAAATGTTTAGCCAACATAATCATGAACAACACAAAATCATATATGAAAAATTCATTATTCAAGATTAAACATAAATAAAAGTTGAGAGGAATAGAATTATATATATATATATATATATATATATATATATATATATATATATATATATATATATATAGGGTTAGGATCATTACAGAACCACTTTTTATTTTCAGAACTACAGAACCATTGATTTACATAAATGTATATTAAGTTTGGTAATACTTGACCAGTTTTACATATGTGTATATCAGACATGAACAATAAAATATAAAAAAACAACTAAATATCACCAGGTTTAACTTACATCTATGTAAACCAATGGTTTATAATTTACATTTATGTAAGTCAATGGTTCTTTTGGTTCTGAAAATAAAAAATGGTTCTGTAATGATCCTGATCCTACATATATATATATATATAATTATATATGTGTGTATATATATATGTATATATATGTATATAGGGGGAGGTTCTACTAAAAAATAAATTTTGCCTAAGAAGGCTAAGAAATGATCTTAGCCTTCCATTTCTTAATCAATGTCTAAGATGATAATGTTATAAATAAAAAGATGGAAGGGTATTTTGGGTATGTAACCACTTTTGTTGACTTTTTTTAGTTTCCCTCAATTTTTTTAAACTTTTATAACTTTTTCATGCTAGATTATTTTTTTAAAAAAAATTGCACCATAAAATCAAGTATTTTTTTCTCTTTAAATTGAGTATAGTATTGCTATATTTTTTTATAAAAAAAACAAATTAGGTGAAATTGTGCTGCATTTTAACGTTTTTGTGCTGTATTTTATATAACAGCACAAGGTTGTGCTGTATTTCATAGAACAGCACAAGGTTGTGCTGTATTTCATAGAACAGCACAAGGTTGTGCTGTATTTCATAGAACAGCACAAGGTTGTGCTGTATTTCATAGAACAGCACAAGGTTGTGCTGGATTTCATCAAACAGCACAACGTTGTGCTGGATGTCATCAAACAGCACAATGTTATGCTGGATTTCATAAAACAGCATAAGGTTGAGCTGGATTTTATAAACAGCACAAGGTTGTGCTGGATTTCATAAAACAGCACAAAATTGTTAATAGACCAAAATATCCTTTAATCATATTTTCTAGTTTTGTCACATGTCACCACCTCATTTCTTCTTAGCATTCTTAGGCAAAATATATTTTTTAGTGGAACCTCCCCCTATATATACATACATATATATACATACATATATATATATACATATATATATACATATATACATATATATATATACATATATATATATATATATATATATATATATATATATATATATATATATATATATATATATATATATATAAACAATGCAAATCGAATGTTAATCCGTCAACCTCTGTCAAGACCGCTTCAAATCTTGATTTTGTTGTTCCTTAAACTTCAAAACTCTTCTGTCAATCCCTCCATTTTTAATCCGCCATTTTCGCCAACTAAAATTAACTTTTTTCCCTAGGTTTTGTGCGTCTCTTTCTTTTATCCGATTGAGGCGGTGATGCTTTTTTTTTTTATCTACATGGGCCTGGATTACGAAATAATGCAACATATATTTCCACTAGATTTATAATTCATAATGTTCGCAATTGATTTTCATGGTCCTTCAATTCTCTATAGTAGACTAATAAAAATAATAAGACTCAAAAGAATTTAAAACACATTTAATTAAAATTGTTTACACCAACATTAACATCATCTAAATATTCAATCCATTTTATTTTATTTTATGTTATTAGATAATAAATGACTTTAACAACTACTATATAATAAATTCTAAAAACATTAAAAATCATTAAATCAGTTTGACATTTCACAAATTACAATGATATCAGTTGGTGGTCTCTTAAAATATATAAAATACGGATGTGAACCAAATATAAGTAGAATAATTCAAAACCACTTAAAAGTTACTTAAAACATAAGAAATATTTATATTTAATATAAATAGTTTATACCATATCATTGGTTCAGGCATATAGTATAACTAGGCTTTATATTTTAAGAAACTTAAAAATAGTAAAACAAAAATATAAAATTTTTAAATGGACAAAAACAAACGAACATAGTGAACAAATCATCGAACGTTCATGAAAATAAATGAACAAACGTGGGCTCTGTTCATGTTCATTTGTTTAGCTTAACGAAATTTCCATTTTCGTGTTTGTTCATTTATTAAAGAAACGGATATAAACACACTTTCCGTTGATTTATTCGTTCAACGTTCAGTTCATTTACACATTTAATTACAGTTTGCAATAAGGCATGACGCATAATACAACAATTATAGTTTGCAATAAGGCTTGGCGTAGAATACAACAATCCGACTAACATAAATAGTCGAATGAGTCGATTCAAATACGTAACGGGTCAATTCAAACAAAAGCATCCAAATTAACAAACGAACTACTATTGTCAAACCCATTTTTTTTAAATAACCACCCACTTATCTCTTTGCAGTGAAGGTTTTACTATTTAGATCTAATCTTGCTGTAATTAAATTTTGCTAAAATGCCAAGTTTTCTAGGTCAACCTTTGACATTAGCAATCTTCGTAGTAAAAAGTCCCTAATCCCTCTACCATACATAAGGCAGAATTGTCAAGATATTGTCATCTTTTTTAGTAAAAAATTAAATCACGTTTTGTTACACTTCTTCTTTTATGTAAAGATCAGATTTTATTTTGCATCTACAATTGGCTGAAGTAATTCGCTAGAATAATTAAGTAAAACATTATAATAGTGGAGTAGGAAACGAAATGCTTGATTAAGTTGAAAAATAGGGATGGTATAATAGGTCAAACACGATACGATATGACACGATCACCCGATATGCAGACACGAACACGACATGAAAACTTATCGAGTCATTTTTTTAATACACGAACACAAACCTGTTAAAAAACAGGTTAGATGAAATTATTTTTTTAGAAATCTGTTTAGGAACACATCTAATATCACATACTTAAGAACCTGGTGAATGTTCAATGAGTCGATGGTAGTTTGGTATTGTGGTGAACCTGGTCGTGATGGTGGTTGTGGTATGGTACTGTGGTGAACTTGATCAACAAGTCACGATGGTCGCGATGGTGTCAGGTGACTAGAGATGCGATGGTCGCGGCCGATCACGATGGTGCCTAACTTCGTGAGTGGAGATGGTCGCTGTGGAAATGACCGCCTAGTGGAATGGTTGGGATGGTGTTGGTGGTTGTGGAGTGTGTGAGCGACGTTGGTTGTATGGTAGGGTAAGGTAGGGTTATGTTTTAACTTTTAAATTATATATATATTTAATTATTTAAAAATTAAACATTATAAACATGTTATTAACAGGTCTTAACAAGTTAACAAGCATTTAACCTGCTAATACACGAATTTTGTCGTATCTTAACGTGTTGATCTATTTAAGACATGAAACCTGTTATGTCCAAACAGAACCCGTTAATTTCGTGCCGTGTCATGTTAACGGGTCCGTTTCAGAAATTGCCTTCCCTATGAAAAATCAACAAGAATATTAATAGATTAAGCAAACCAAAAATATTAACACTACTGTGACCACTTGCATCGTCAATTATATAAAATATATATAAGAACAGTATTGAAGCATGCATAATTATTTTTTATTTGTCCAATTGTTGGAAATTGTTTGATTTCTTAGAACTTCTTTTTTTCGATTGAGGTAATAAAGCATGCCTAAAAAAGGTTTGTTTTCCTTGATGTCGAAAATCAAACGATTTGGATCTTGATTAAGCATCATCATCATCGCATCATCATCAATTTTCTCTGGGGCCTGGGTCAAATTTAATGATATAATTTTAACACAACCAGAGAGTTAATTAAATTAAGATCTAATCAGCAGGGGCGGCCCTAGGGGTGGGTGGGGTGGGCGATCATCCAGGGTTCAATTTCCTTAGGGGCTCAAAGATTTTAAATTGTTTTATATTATAATTCTATATATATATATATATGGAGAGAGAGAGGGAGAGAGAGAGGAATGAGTTCTACCGTTTCAGTGTTAACCTTAACAATTTGAAAGAACTCTTTAACCTTAAATTTATCCATTGATTTAATATTAAATAATCAAGATTCCATTTCAATGGCTAAAATGAGATAAGGGGCAAGAGAGTCATTTTAGTGTTATACTTTTTCTGAAACATAGCAGATGTCTTTATTGATAAGCACCCATAATTTAAAAATTAAAAACCAATTTACTCAACCTTTAGAACCACATTAAATGTTTTTTTTGCTCTTGAATCACACCACTAGATCTCAATGTTGTCTTAGTCATCAACACCACTAGATCACTACAAGAAAAAGGGTTATCAAGGACTAAATTATAAGAGACTGATTTATCAGTCTCGGATACATAGTATCAAAGACTAATATATTAGTTACTGATGATATTAGAAACTGATATCTTTGTGACTCATATTAGTGACTAATAATCAGTTCCTAATACTTTGATTGCTTAATTTCAATCACAAATACGTTTTCATAGTAAGAAGATTTGGAGGGAAAGTTTTTTGTTACTGAATTTCAGTCCCAAATAAGTGCTTAGTAATCAAAATTTAGTGTTTGTGTAAGAATAACCGATATTCAGTTTTTGATAAAGAGAGATAATATTCAAACTGAAAATTAGTTTTTAATATTTCTATATTGGATTGAACTAGAGACTGATAATTAGTCTCGAATGATTTGTTCATGCTTAAAAGATCAATGACTGATTTTTAGTCTCTATTATTGGCACAAACTATACCATTTTAAGAAAGCCATCAAAGAATAAAAATCAGTTTTTAAAAGTTCTTATAAGTAACATTATACGAAACTAATATTCAGTCTCTATAGAGTTTTACGGATGAATAAGTATGGAGTATTATCCAGTCTCCCAAAATCAACCTAAATTCTACAATTTTAAAGAACATATTCACAACTAAAAATTAATTCTTAATAGTCATAGAGCACACTGCAATAAGGACTAATATTTAGTCTCGAATGTGTTTTCATTAATAATTTTTTATATTAGATAACTAGGGACTGATATTTAGTCTCCAATAAATAACACATATTGTATTGTTTTCGAGTGAACAAATTATAGACTAACATTCAGTTTTGTGTATATAACATATTGAATTAGGGACTGATATTCATTCATGAATATATTATATATAAGAAAGGACTAATGACTGATTATTAATCTCTACTTATTTTGCATATATTCTACCATTTTAAGAAAGTTATCTAGTACTGAATATTAGTCTTAAAAATTATGTAGATCTTACTCGAATCTGACATTTGTTCTACAATAATCAACAAATTTTCTACTGTTTGATTCGAAGAAATATTTTAGCGACTAAAAATCAGTCTCTAAATTAACTCGTATATGAAATACGTATCCTTTAGTTAGTTGTGAGAAATGTCAATAAATTAGAGTAATTGATGTTGAAAAAAGGTCAATAGTGGTGAAGTGGTTCCAATTATGGTGAAATCAATTAGATCTAATTAATGATTGTTAATTAGGACCGCTTATAGCTAATTACAATTTTTAGGGTTATTATCTGCCAACAACGGTCATTTAGAGCTAATGCTGGCTAATTAGGATAAATTATGGTCAATTGGAGTATTGATGGTCAAGTAAATTTATTGTTGGTTGATTAGGGTCATTGATAAATGGTTAGATTAAATAACGACCACTTAGGGCTTTAAAGCTATAGTTATTACTAATACCCATTATGGTTGATCAATATACACATGACGACCGTAACAATAATCATACCAAGTACATCACATCAATCGAAAAGCCACTAACGGGGTTTGGGATTTAAAGATATACCTAACATATGTATTAAATATAAATGAAAAAAATGTTCAAAAGGATTAAAGAAACATCGTTTCATGAGTGATTGATTAAAAAAATTATATTTTTATTAGCTTAAAATTATAATAGCGTTAAATTAAAAAAAAGAATACATTAATGAGACTTGAACCGTGGTCATCTTCCTAGAATATGTATTACAAACCATTGGAGCAACACATGAAGTTTGTATAGTTGCTGAAAATTGGTAATTAATGCAATAGGTATAAATCAAAGAATTATCAAATAAAACTCATCATACGGTTTCCATTTGTAAAAGGGTTTAATTCTTTTGAAGATATCACAAATCTTCAACAAACTCCCACTCTCTGAATCCATGGAAATCGGAATGTGTCAATCCTTTCTATATACGCGTTCGATGATTCAAACCCATCATCCTTCAATTACTCCTTCACGAAGCCCTCTACTCTCACGTAGTTTCCTGAAAAGTACGAAGTTGATTTGGCAAAATCAAGTGTTCGAGCAAGTTGCTGAAGACGATTAAGGTACAATTAGACTAGTATACATGCACCCTATGCTCACAAATACATAGTTTGCGGTTCTGTAAACCCTAGTTTGATTTTGCCATACTCTTTTGATAAATTCATAACTTTGACAGAATTATAGGTTGTGTTCTGAAACTCTAGTTTGATTTTTGGCTTTAAATTAATATACTTGATACAATTTTATGTTTTGCTTATCTGTTTATGTTTTGCTTATCTGTTTATCTCAAGAATTGTTCTTTGTTTCCTACAAGCTCTTCAAATTGTAAAGAATATGTATTTGGTCATTGAATCTTCAATGTTCTATTTTGCATATCCAATTTTTAGGAATTACCGAAGTGTATTTGTTGTTAAGGGGTTAACTTGTGAGTGAAAAATGTTTCTGCACATTTTATTGAATTCTTCAAATTATGTAAGTATAGATGCTCCTTCACTAGTACTTGATCTAAACATTTGTTCTAGATAAGTTTTAAGTCTCCTTAGTACATGTCAATAGTGGTACCAATCTATTGCATTAGATTAGTCGTTTATTGTTTGATTTTGTGCTAGTTAGGGCTGCATATTAGTTTTACCTGGTGGCAAAACAAGAGTATAAAAAGCTGTTACCTGGTGTTGGTCATGAATTCTGTATAGTTATCAGTTTTCAACCCGTAGTTCATTGTTTGATTTCGTGCTAGTTAGGGCTGCATATTAATCACTTTTATTCGACACCTATTCTCATATTTTTGGCTGCACATATACTAGTTTGGTCAACAATTTATCTAAACTTTATTGTGCATATTAAGGTAGTGACCCAATGGTGACCCGACTTGACCCATTTGACCTGAACATGAAGCTCCAACTTCATGACCCGAGACGAGTATTAGTTTTAATCATATTAATTACTGAAACTCAATCAATTAGAAATTATAAAAATATCCATAGTTCAAGAAATTACAGAGATGCATTTTGAGACCAGTGTGTTTTTAGACCCAAAATTCATTTCTATCACTTTATTACACAAATTCTTCAGGTAGCATCATTGTAACTAGAGAGCATTAGTCCACTTTTAACGCGACAAAAATACTTGTATATAAATTATGTTTTGATAGTTACGTAGCTGATTAAGTCATTTTTTTCTCTGATTATTCCATAACAATCTAGTTTCAAGATACCTGTTGCTAGTAGATTGAAACCGGATAATAAAATGCTCTCTTTAGAATTCCTTCTTGATTTCATGAAGCAATTGCAGCTATTCAAGATGTAGTGTTGCTTTAGCTATTGAGATATAGTTTGATCAATAAATATTTTTCCAATGCTGATGCACATTATGTTAAATAATAAATGAAAGATTTGATTATATTTTATTACATTGATAATTACTTTATGTGTGTTTGTTGTTAACTAGATTATTTACAATGGCTTTGGATAAGGGTTGGACTAAAATCACGAATAAAATCGATCCAATGTTCATTAAAGGAGCAATCGCTTTTGCAGAAAGGGGTAAAGCATTCACTGATAGTGAAGGTTTAATACACTGTCCATGTAAAAAATGTGGGAATGTAAAAAAACATGTTCCCACCATAGTTGGTAATCATATCATACTTAATGGTTTTGATTCATCCTACAATGTAAGGAGCTTACGTAAAGAAAGACAAAAGACACTGACAAAGCTCGATTAGATTTGAAAGATATGAACATACGTAAGGAGCTTCATTTGGTAAAGAAGAATGATCATTGGGTTAAACCACATGCTTCGTATGTTTTAACTCGAGATGAGAGAAAACAATTTTGCAATCTACTTAAGTCAGTGCATTTTCCAGATGGGTATGCTACAAATTTAGCTAAAAACGTTATAACTGAGCAAGGCAAGGTATATGGGCTTAAATCACATGATTGTCACGTCTTACTACAACGCATAATTCCTATTGCAATACGTCTGTTTTTTACAAAACAAATCCGTGATTCGTTAATGGAGTTGTCTTATTTTTTCAAGAAACTTACTGCAGTCACTTTATACGTGAAGGAGTTGGAAACGTTGCAAGAAGATATAGTTAGGATTTTATGCAAGCTTGAAAGAATATTTCCCCCGTCATTTTTTACCGTTATGGTGCATTTGTGTGTTCATCTTCCCCAGGAGGCAATTCTAGGAGGACCTGTGCAATCAAGGTGGATGTATCCGATCGAAAGATACCTTGCCCATTTAAAGAAATATGTTAGAAACAAAGCTAAACCTGAAGGGTCAATCGCAGAAGGTTATGTTGTTGAAGAAGCTATTACATTTTGTTCACACTATTTATGAGGTATTGAATAAAAATTTCCCAAATGTGATATCAATAATGATCATTTATCTAGTGACGCTAGAAGTCTTGCACTAGATATTTTTAGAGTGAATGGCTGAGGTATCGGGAAGAAAGAAACTCGAATCCTTCCTAATGATCTTATGAAGAAAGCAATATGGTTTATCTTCAATATTTGTCAAGAGGAGCAAACATACTTAGAGTAAGTATTTATTGAATCTTTTTAGGAATTATATTAAGTGTAGCATTGCAATATTGTTAAAGTTTATGTACACTTGGCAGAGAACACTTAGGATTGTTACAAAGGCAACATCATGCAACATCAAATCTTTCTGAGATTCAACAGTCTACATTCTCGGATTGGTTTTCAAAACGGGTAAGAATCACACTTTATAGTACATCCTGGAACTTTATTCCTTTTATTGAACTCTAATAACATAACTACTATATTTATAATTGAAAACAGATTAGAGAGATTCATAAGCAAAATCCATCACAAGTTAATGAAGAGTTATATGCATTATCTTGTCTCCCTGATAATCGAGTTTTGGTACACAAGGGATATATAGTAAATGGGGTTAAATTTCTAACTAAGGCAAGAGATGATAGTATGCAAACACAAAATGGTGGAGTTATGGTCCCGGGCGTTCATGATGATGTTGAAGACGATTATTATGGATATCTTGAAGAAGTCCTTGAATTGTCATTCATAAGAGGACATCGTATTATTTTATTCAAATGCATATGGTTTGACACTGATCGTCGAAAAAAACTCGTTATATATGAACCTCATTTTATAAGTATAGACACTTCCCGACAAGCATATAAGGAAGATCCTTTCGTTTTGGCAAACCAAGCTAAACAAGTTTTTTATATAAACGATCCTCTCAAAGCAAATTCACAATGGAAAATTATCGAAACAATTGCCCATAGGCACTTATGGGATATTCCTGAAGAGAAGGATGCAGAAGATTCATTAGAAGATATAAACCTCCATCATGAGGATGTTGTTGAAGAAATAGTGGAAAATGTTGATGTTCAGCAATTTCATGATCCTGTATTTATGTGGGGGTAAAACGTTTATTGAGTGTATTTTGTATATGTTTATACTTTTGTTGATCAATTGTTCAAATCATAGGTTTAACTTTATTTATCATAATATTTGTTATCACAGACAAATCACGAGACACAAGTGCCTCCTAGCCCACTTGAAGTATATCACAAGTTGCATTTCAATGCTAAAAAACAAGGCTGGCAAAATGATGATGCACGTATTGAATATGTAAGTAACATACTATCTTCGTTAAAAGCATATCTTGAAAAAAAATTAAATATCTTTTGATTTTAGGCTGTTATTGGTTTTAAATATTAATTTTATTACCCTAAAAAATTGTAGGAAAATGTTATTCGTTACAAAGAGGAGGCTATGGCTAAGTTAATTTCTGAAGGAACAAATCTAACTACTACCATGGAACATGAGATAGAGAGAGAGGCAATCAAGAGTGTGTGTGCCAAAGAGAAAACAATAAAATCAGCATGGGAGGTAGGTGTCGGGCCGTTTTTACGAAAAAAAATTATTGGATGATGTTGGAAGCTGGATCGTCTCAACCACCAACAAGTGAGGCCGAAGCTCTTAGAAATCAAGTTGCTTCACTCGAACAGGAACTTAAACAAAGCAAAGATAAGAATGATAAAATGTCAATGTTCATGAGTTCAAAGTTCCCAGATTTTGATTTCAGTTTCCACACCTACGAGTACCAGAGCAACAGGTTCAGTTGAGCAAATTAATGATAGCGACAACGAAGGTTTTGGATGATAGTGAAGACTTATGATTTAGAAGTAATCAACTTATTATGCATCTAAATGTTTGATTATTTGGTTTTAAATTTTTGAACTTATGTTTTAGATGTGATTGATTGAATTATCATTTGGTATGATAAGACATTGCATTACTTGTTATTGTTGTTATTGGTCGTATATATATATATATATATATATATATATATATATATATATATATATATATATATATATGTATATATATATATATAATCAAAAGATACTGATTTTTAGTCTAAATAAATATCTACGACTGAATATGTCTTATATGATACTGATCTTTTGTCTATAAAACAAATTAGAGAGACTAATAACATAATGTCTAAGATTATTTTTTAGTCCTAAAAAGAAACATATAGGAACTAAAATGATATGTATCAGGTACTGATTCTTAGTCTTCAAAACATCTTATTAGAGACTTAATATAGTGCTACTAAAATGTATTTGAAACTAAATAGACTCGATGTTAAGTACTAATTTTCAGTCTCAAATAAAATTATATTAGAGACTGATTTTTAGTGCTTAATAATATGTTATCTAAGATTGATTTTCAGTCTTTAACATCAAGGTATTAATGTCTAATCTTCAGTCACAAATAAAGCGTATTCGGGACTGAAATGATTTAGTTTTGGGGATAAATTAAGGAGTGAATTTATGTGTTTCAAAGACTGAATTTTGGTCCTTAAAAAGATAAAATTAAAGACTAATTTCTAGTTACGAAAAAAGTGTATTCAGGACTGAAATGACCTGGTACGAAGGGATTAAATCAAGACTAAATTTGAATATTTTGGAGACTGAAAGTTAGTCACTATTGATTCCATACAACCATGACTGATATTCAGTTACTGATAACACTATCTGGGACAAAGAATAGGTGACTGGCTCGTGACTAGTAAAATCAGTCTCAAATGACCATTGAGGACTGATTTCAACGTATCAAGGACTAATTTTTCAGTCCTTAATAATCATTTTTCTTGTAGTGGATCCATTGCTCCACCACCATTCAACAAACAAACAGTCATCTGCGCCAGAGATACGACATACATAGGGTTTTACGACTCTAAAATTGGTAGAGCACAAGCGAATTGGACTGATAATCGGATCTCAGTCGGTTTGCTGGTGGTGATTACTTCAATTCTAGTGTATTAATGTCGATGAAGACGTCAGAAAAGAAGAGGAGAACGACGATTGCTGGTGAGAAGATGGAGTTGGCGGAGGCGGCGGAGGTGATAAGGATGGAGGAGGCGAACGAGTTAGAGAAGAAGGTGCAAAAGTTTTTTGTATTACAGTGGTGAATGTTTTTTTATATATTTTTGTACTTTAATTTGTTTCATGTATCTAGGTTTTTTCATTTTTGTTATTTTCATATCCGGGTACATTGACTTATATTTTTAATTATCTACGTTACACCTTTTTACATTTATGTTATACCTGCTTACAGTGACGTTACATTTATTTATATTAACCGTAACAGTAAGTTGCATCAGTTTGCAATTGTTTTAAAGATTGATTTATATTGGGTAATATTGGTTCACATCAATTTACATTGATTTACATTGGTGTAATATTGGGTTTTTCATAGCATAATTTGATGTTTCATTACAACTTTGATAAATGTTGTATTAGTATTACATTAAAACCTGATGTAACTAAGTACATATGATATTTCTTTAATGTTTGTGGTCTAGCACATTAATGTTTTAAAGTAAATATTTGTTGTTTTTTAAATATTTTTGTTGGCTTTTATATATGTTTTTTGATGTAAAACATTATAACGAGTTACAATATGATGTAATTCATTATATGTATTTCGTTTAGGAGGTATAGTTTCATGGTTTAATATCGTTTGTTTGTTATGTTATTGAAATCACGTTGGTGTAGTTACATCGTTTAATGATGTATATTTTACATTTGGTTTACATCGGTTTATATTAATTTTCATTGGTTTACATTTAATCTTTTATTATAGCATTGTTACAGTTTACAGCAGTGTAACACTGTAATTTATTGTAATATCTAACGTCCACAAAATTTTTTAAATTTTTTCGAGACTATAATATAATTTAAGAGAAAAATAAGACAAAAAAACAATGTATAAAAAGTATAGAGGTTTTAAAAATAAATGTGGTAAACTTTTTTTAAAAAAATAAAAAAAGAAGGTGAACTAAAAGATGGTAGGTGGTGACAAGTAAAAAATGTCAAAAAATATCATTTTATATTAAAAAAAAGTAAACACTTGTCATCATCTTATGGTTTAGGATGAAATCAATGACCTAAAAAAAGTGAAAACTTGTCATCATCAATGTTTCTTTGATGTAATTCACAGTAAAAAATGATAATATGATGTAATTCGATGTAATATGTAACGTCGAAAAAAAAAATTTTAAAAAATTCGAGACTATATTAGAATTAAAGAGAATAACGAGATGAGTTTAATGATGTGATTTTTATAAAAAAAATAACAATGTATAAAAAAGTTATAAAGGTTATAAAAACAAATGGGGTAAAAGTTTTAAATAGGAAAAAAAAGAATTAGGGGAATAGGGGGACATGTGTCATATTATTATTAAAAGCTAATTTCAAATATGGATAAAATGACTATTTTACTCTTTTGTATTAAAAAAATTAAAAGATCTAGTCCATTAATTTTTTGATCAATGGATGGTATGAGGTTAAAGGGTTCTCACAAAAAGGATGGGTTCTCATTTGAACCACATCCTATATATATATATATATATATATATATATATATATATATATATATATATATATATATATATGTATATATATATATATTGTAGTGGCTTGCCTAGATCTCGTATTTCCCACGTAGTCCGTCGAAAAAACCAACGATTCTCCTCTCAAAGTAATAGAGAGATCCTTTTCATTTTCCGGTATGTAGCTTCGCGAGCAAGGAGCGCATCATCATAGCAGGGCGGAAACGAACATAGGATCATGGCCCGTTTCTTCTTTCTTTTGCTGCTGATCTCACATCGAGAGCCCCTTCGTGTTCAGGATGATCGGATGAGGGATCTTCCTCCGACTCTGAGAAATCGGTCAAGCAGGAGGCTACCCTCGACTTACCTCTCTCTATAAAACTCCCTCCCTAGAGGAGAGCATAAGCTCCAGGATGAGTATGCCCTGGATTACCGGATTCATTCTCGTCCTGATCCACCATGAAATTTTTCGAAATCAAAATGATAGGAGAGGGCTCGTAATGATCTTTGAGAAGATCACAAGGTGCTGCATATATATATATATGTGTGTGTGTGTGTATATATATATATATATATATATATATATATATATATATATAGGGGAGGGATCAAATGAAAACCAACTTTATAATTAAAAACTATGAAAACCACTTTCAACTAATCAATTTTTTCTTTTTAAAATTTTTATTCTCTATTTAAAAGGTTAATAATGTAATTTTAACATCCTTTTAATTTTAGTATATTTTGAAATTTTGATTTATCTCCTTATTTAATAAGTTGTATATCTCATCATCATCTTCATCTCTTGTCTCTGCTACAACCGATCACAATCATCCATCATAGAAACCTTTGTTTAACAAATCATGTATAAGAAATAGATTGAGGTGAGATATCGATTCATATGTCAAATCAATTTATATGATCAAACTATCATCGAAGAACAATACTACCATCAAAGAACATGGCCATCAGCTCCATTCATAGGCTCAATTCAATTTTGCATATGGGTTCACAAATCCAGGTTGTAAATGGTTCAATTAATATACGAAATCAATTTTGATTGTTTCATCTTATACATTAAAAACATGGGGTGGCGGCTAGGGTTCAATATTATAATCGAATATGAAGAAACGATTACAATACAAGTGGATAGAAGTGAAAATGTGTTAAGTGAGTTACAATGAATCAAGTAAAGTAGACATCTTCCTGGTTATGTCAAGATGAAGATGAAGATGAAGATGAAGATGATGATGATGATGATGAACGGGATGGAAAAGTGGTATTCGGGTAGGATACATATATGTACTCAGGACATATATGTAACCTTGTTAGGTACATATATGTAACTTTGATAGCTATGAAAATGATGATCAGTACATATACGTAACTGTGATAGCTATGAATATGACAATCATCTGAATGGAAAAGGTATCATGGTATGGTACATATACGTACCCAGGTACATACATATATGTACCAATGTTTAATTAGCCTCCTTTGCGCCGCCTTCCTAATAGAAGCCGCCGGGTTCAAATGATTGATTACCTATATTTATATGTATGCTTCGTGTATTATAAATCAAAACATATCTGGAGTAATTCCTTACATATACATATCAGTGTTGTTGTATTTATACAAATTATTATTTTGCTATTGCTACATATATGTACTAAGTAATCACAACTAAGTATTTTTGTTATTGTTGTTGTTGTTATATATATATGAATAGAATCCTTGTTAGTGATACATTTATACATACATAATTTATACCTGTATTTTGGCTAATGATATATATAACGCTCATGTTCTTATTAGCATACATATAGGTAAGCATGTGGGTTACATTTAAGTAAAAATCATACATGTAACAAGTGGTAGTTACGTATATATAACCAAGTATTTAACAAGTGGTGGTTATTGGGTCGTAACATATATTGGTTTGTTTCTTAAGAAATATAGAATATTAACTATTTGTTTATTTTATAGTGATTTTAAAGTGAGGATGATGAATTCAAAAATAATTTGATGACGAGCTTGAAGATGATGATGTTGAGGATGATGATGATGATTATGATGAACTCGTAACACTACCGTTACATATACGAAACACTACTGTTACACATACGGAACATTGTTTATTTAATTCTTCTTATGTTTGGTGACATATCACTTGTTACTACGTATAGGAAACAATTTTATTAAATGTTGCTTATGTTTTGGTGATATTTTACTTTATAACTTGATTTTCGTAATTTTTAATTTATACGTAACCATGTCTATATATGTGTAAATTTTTTAGTTCGACAAAATGCCTTGTGCTTGTTATATGTGTTATACTTACATATACATAACTGGAAAAGACCGTATATTTGTATTATGCATCAAGATTCTTCAATAAATATATAGATGGTAAGAAGATTTAAAGTTCGATCTGTTGATAACATTTGAAGTTTGATCGTGTTACGCATACGTAACAAAATTTTCATATACATGAAACACTGATACATATATGTAACATAACATTACATATTAAGACTATCAGTTATTTTTTCTGTTATAAAAATAAAAAACAATTTAGTATTATTTTTATAAATAAATTTATGTTTAGTGAATAACATACATGAGAGAGAAAAGAGTAATTTTAGGAAATTTTATTTAATAATGGGTTATTGTAAATTTAAAACAATATGGTTTTCCTATCTTACCCTTAATGACTAATAATGCATCCTTAATTATTCATTTAATTACAGTCATGCCACTAATTGATCTAAACCATTCAAAATTAAATCAAAGGCTATAAAGTGGTTTTTATAGTTTTCAATTATAATGTGGTTTTCATTGGACCACTCCCCTATATATATATATATATACACACACACTAGAAGTGTGCCCGCACAATGCGGCAGGGGGTCATTTTATATCCGGCACATGCGTTTAATATTTTATTATTCTTATTATAGTTTTATAAAAGTTTATTATTATTTTTCTAAGCTAAAATATAAAACACCAAATAAATGGGTTTTGCATGATTACTTGTACATATATGTATTAAGTTATTGTATCTCACAAAATATAGTTCAGTAAAAAAATTATACCAAAACGTTTAAAAAAACACAGGTTAAATTGTAGCCTCAAAACGTTTTTAAATGTGATAGATTAAAAGATATAGCTGAAATCTTAAAACATATTAAGTTTTTTTGGTTTATGGGTAGATAATGAAAAACTTTGTGGAAGTGTTATTAAGTGTAATGTTATTATGTAAATCATTGTAAGGAGTAATTTGTAAATAATATTATAAGTATTATTTTACCCTTAAAAGTGGTTTTATCTTGTGCATTGAATATAGTAAGTGTTCTTAATTTTATGGTATCTTAAAATACCTCTCTTATATGCTTTATATATAGTACACACACACACACACACACACACATATATATATATATATATATATATATATATAATTTATAAATAAACCCAATAACATTTTAATTATTTTTGCCTATTAAACATTATCTTAGAGTCAATTAACACTCTAAATAGTTGTCTAATACTATTTATTCAATCTAAACTTAATTTAATATAATAATACCTATATTAGAAAGAAAAAATACTCATTCAAGATTTCAAGAGCAGAAGTGAGAAGACCGCTCAACAATCGACTTTGGCATTTCGATCGCAATATTATTCAAGTTATTCGGTTTAGACTTTTTGTGTAGATCAAGCCTATTTTTTGTTTTGCCCCGGGATCAAAGTCTGTTAGAAATTTTTAGAGCTGGCTCTGATAATTGGCTAAATAGCTACTGGTTTTCTGAAATTACTGCAGGTGGTAATACAAAGAAAACATAGAAGAGAGATGAGAAACATATTATCAAACAAGGGATCGAAAGAAGTATTCATGAATTTCCAACAAGTTTGTATATCCCCATGCTTTCATTCTCTCTAGTATAGAGGTGACATAGGAACCGGGTCCCCGACCCAAACCGGAAAACCGACCACGAACCGAATCGGGTCCAACCCTGTTCCAACCCGCTTCCAACCCAGAAAAAACCGGCGGTTTGGGACCGGTTTTTAATATTTTGACCAAAACTGTTTTGGAACCGGTTTTAACCCAACCCGGTTTAGAAACCGGTCCAAAAAAACCGGTTTGAAACCGGTTCCGACCGTTAAAAAAAGTTTCAAATGGTAATATAGCCGTTTGAAGCTTTTTTGACCTTTTTTGAAGTTTTTTTTTACCATTTTGCCCTTATATAATAGTATAAATAAATAGTGGGTGTAATGGTTTAGTCACAACACTTAAAAGCTCAAAAGCGTGCTTAAAAACGTAAAAACGCTCTCTCACCTGCTCTACTTTCTAGTTTCTATTCTCTTGAATTATATAAAATGGCTTCTGAAGCATCCGTTCCAACTGGTGGATCCTCAAGCGCCGCTACCGTTGTAAGAATTCTACCGACAACGAGAAGCCATGAGATTTGGTGCAACTACGACTTAAGCGAAATACACGAACAAGAAGTACAAACCGGACGATCGTCACCGCACTCCGACGAAGAACTCGCTTATGATTTGTCTCAACGCATTGGCATACAAATCGACGAAGATGATCAAATTTAAAAAACTTGTATTCGTAAGATGTAACTTTTGTTTTGTTTAAAAATATATATAAGTGTTTATTTTTAAGTTTATTTTTAAGTTTATTTTTATGTTTATTTTTAATGTACTTTTTAAAGAAATACCACTCAATAAAAATATATTTATAGTTGTTTGAATTAATCTACTTTTAATTATACTTTAAATATTATTTATTAAAATTAAAAAAATCGTTTTTTTGAAACCGGTTTTTGAACCCGAACCGGTTTGGAACCGAGCCAGACCGGTTCCAACCGGGTTGGGTTTTATTGGCCCAAAACCGGTTCCAACCGGGTTGGGTTTTATTGGTTAAAATCGGTTCCAAAAACGTTGACATGAACCCGATCAGGTTCGAACCCGAACCGGTTCAGGAAAAAGAAGTTGTTTTGCGCACCAGTTATCCATCGGGCTTCTTTAATGGGCTATCTAATTGGGCTGACAATATTCATAGCATTACTTCCCCCTTTCAAATTCACCTCGTCCTCAAGGCGTTAGGCCTAAGGTTGTAAAAAAGTGGAATAACTGATAAAGGCGTTCCAAGTAGCTACCTTCTTTGCATTCATTCAGTCATGGAGTAGTCGTAAATTGTTGTCGAGAAAAGTTCGCATAGTAGCTCCTTCCAACAGCCGGATATCTAAATTAACGATGTCCATGGTAGCAAGCGAGAAATCATATTTGGAACGAACACTTTTGTTGATTTTTTCCTATGTACATAGATCTCTTGGGATGTCAGTTACAACAATTCCTCATTATAATGAAATCGTATACCCCATTTTTTGCTGTATATTATCTTCCTCACATAACGCATTTCGTTTTTTCACACATTAAACTATCAAGGTCATAGGTCTGTCCGCCTCAATCGCATTATGTCCCATATTATCATAGGCAAACAAGTAGCAACAGAGCTTCGGGAAGCCTCGCTCCGCAACAAATACTTTAACAAAAATGGCTAGTTAGGGTAAAGCTAGCAAATAGTACACCTTCAGCATATAGATTCATGACTAAATGACCCTCAACAAAATCTTCATAGGCCCCTTAAATTGAAGCCACATATCACATTAGGTTGTCTGGTAAACATCCTTTTCGCAATGAAGATGTGGATGAAGTCTGTTTTGGTGGTCTCCTTGATGCTAAGAACAGTGGTCCAATACTGACCATAACCGACGAGTCGGCCCAAGTAATAAAAGTTCTATAAATGAGCGCTGATGGTTGTGACCATTGAATCAATCGGCTGGAATCCGAGCATTGAACAATCCGATGACATGAAACCGGTTTTTAACACCCACATCGCAACACGAGACTTATTTACTTGTTCTATGTTTACATTTCAATCTATTATTATCGAACAGAAGTCTCCAAATAAAACATTGCACCTTAAAGGCGATCCATTTTAACCAAAAGTTAAGAGAATTTGTGAATGGGATTGGGGTGCTATCCCAGCTTATAGATAATATCTATTAAAATAACACATATCTTTCAAAGAAAGATTAAACATTTGTTACTTAAAAAAAAGAGTTAAAGTTCACATTACTAAGTTTATTGAAAGTTTAAAAACTAATAAAAATATTTTTCAGTATATAGTTAAAGCTATGTAACGAACATAATATATTTATTTATGAAAAGAAGTGTGTATATATTTAATCGAGTAAACTTAAAGAAAATGAAAATTGGATTTTAATAAACATGCTATCATCCATAATTCATACTCATTATTTGATTAGTGACACTCCATGTTCTATTTCTTTTACCAATAGCAATTGCAATAACATAATCATCAAATATTTACATTTTAATTGCACTCAATTTCGCTAAAGGTAATAAGTATGAATGAAAATAAAAACATACAAACAAAATCGAACGAAAAACAAATACAAATCGAATGCTATTCCATTATAATCTACTTGTGTGATTATAATTAGTAATCAAAGTTAACAAGTACCATTAGTATAAATTAATTATTATTGTTCAATAAATCACAGTTTGAGTCTCTTTAAAATTAGGTGGCCTTTATACAAGGCACGTGTTCTTCTATTTAAAGGCATCAAATTTCTAAGCTTATCATGCAAATGATCATTACATGTATCAACAAAAAACATGGCAAAAATTACTGAAGTTATCCCCAGGTAACCCCAAATTTTGTAGAATTAATGTATTTTTACCCATAAACACAGTCTCATGTATACTTGGCCAATTGAAATTTCCAGAATGATGAATCGATAGTTGCTTGATCAAAATCATAAAGTCTTTTAATAACCTGCAAACATACCAAATTTCTGATTTTGTTAACTTTATAAAAGGTTTTTAAGGTGGGGGTACGTAATGTATTTTTCTCTGTTTAACATCTTTAATTCAATTCTCTCCTCAACATCTTTAAATTCTCTCTTTCATAATGACGTCAAATAAAACATCCCTTAACCATCGCTAAGGGCCTGAAAAGCATCTTTCATATTCCTTAATCTTTATTTAAGTTAAATTAATTTAATAGATATATGTACACACACTACTCTTGGTATTGCCTCGGGTTGCACACCTGGAGTTTTATCTTTTAAGTAACCCCAAGGGTAGTCGCAGCACCGAGCCCACCCCAACACCACTCCGCTTACCCTTATAAGACAATTGTTATTGGATGACCTTCAATTAAATGCTTCTTTAAGAAGAGCATTTTAAAAATATTTTTAAAACTTATTTAGTTATAATTTAAAAAACGACCGTTTAAAATTAATTTAAAAATATCTCTTTTGTAGTTTTTTTTTTTTTTGTGAAAGGTTTCTTTTAACTATTTTTCCAAAACAATTGGATTTCTCGGTTCTCTTAGGTGTTTGTTGGGTTTTGCCCGACCAGAACCGATCACACATATTTCCGATAATCGAGAATGGCACCGAGTAGGAAGATGTATGGTTAGTTTCTGGTCGGTTTGGTTATTTTTTGTTTTCAGGGTTGGTCGTATATTCACGTATTCACGCCCTTATGGTCGATATGATGGTTTCGGGTTGATTATGAATAAAATACATTAATAAAATAATAATACACTTTATGAATAAAATTCATAAATTCACATAGCCAAAAACGAATATTGTCTTACTTGTTTTATGATGATAAACTCATAAATTTTCATTCCGAAATACTCACCATCAACATCCTATAATTTTCTTTTCAAAAACGTTTATGTTTATAAAATAACTTATTTTAATAATTCTTTAAAAACATCAAAGGGTAAGACAAACAAGAGTTTTGGTATATATGTTTAGCCTCACCCTTGATAAGACATGCATATTTCATGTCCTATCATCTTATTCAAATGCTTGTTATATACAAATCACAAATTAACTACATATGTATTTTTCTCTAGATTCACTGTATCCATATAAGTGTACACTAGATATAATGCAATCGATTCTACAAAAGTAGAATTTTTCTTTTTTTAAATGAGGATGGACAATTTAAGATGTTTATCTAGCAAAGGTTTAAACTCAATACTATTTGAAGACCTTTTAGATGTCTTATGAATAGATCATCTTGTGAGGATTCTACAAAAGAATAGTTAATACATTGTGTAATAGTTAAAGGGCTTAAAGATGACATGTGTGACAGGTTGACTACGAAAGTAGCATTTATCACAGGCGGGGCTCAAGGGATCGGAGAGAAAATAGCAAGGTTGTTCGTCAAACATGGAGCCAAAGTCATCATTGCCGATATACAAGATGACTTGGGTCAATCTGTATGTGAAGATATCGGTAATGACAAAGCTACATTTGTCCACTGTGACGTGACTATAGAATCAGATGTCGAAAATGCCATCAACATGACACTTGCTAAATATGGTAA
This sequence comes from Flaveria linearis, assembly GCA_024085815.1. Taxonomy (NCBI): domain Eukaryota; kingdom Viridiplantae; phylum Streptophyta; class Magnoliopsida; order Asterales; family Asteraceae; genus Flaveria; species Flaveria linearis. The sequence continues at coordinate 21,944,839 of CM044008.1, forward strand.
GTTGGACATCATGATCAATAATGCAGCCATATTGGGTGATGTAAAGCCGAATATTCTTGATAATGATCTCGCGGAATTTGAGCGAGTTATGAAGGTCAATGTAACCGGTGTATTCTTAGGAACCAAGCATGCAGCTCGAGCCATGATCCCGGCTCGTAATGGCAACATTATTATGATGGGAAGTGTTTCAGGGAGCATTGGAGGGATTATCTCTCATGCTTATTCGAGTTCAAAACATGCTATCGTGGGACTGACTAAGAACACTGCAGCAGAGCTTGGCCAATATGGGATTCGTGTTAATTGCTTATCCCCTTATTTATTCCTTCAGCATCAGCCACTAATATAATAAATGATTATCCTGAAAAATACTTAAAAGTTTATTCAAACCTCAAAGGGGTATCTCTTAGTGAAGATGATGTTGCAGGAGCTACTCTATTTATAGCAAGTGATGAAGCTAGGTACATGAGCGGGCATAATCTGGTACTTGATGGAGGTTTTACGGTGATTAATCCGGCTTTTGGCTTGTTTGCACGAGCTTCCCCTATGGAATAACTCTGATGTTTGGTTAAAATAAGACACATGTTCTTAAGCTTGTGTCATTTTAATTAACTAGTGTTATCTTCCACGCTACGCGCTCGGGAGTTTGATTGTTTTCCCCTGTCTTACGGGCATGACTTTGTTATCCCAGTTCTGATAATACCTATACCAGTAACGATGGTGTTTACTCATAATTGGTTTGATTCGTCGTTTCGTCGCAGTACTGCAACAGTAACTGCACTCACTATACACTATGATACAAAAAAAAAGTTCCAGTAATGTTTGATGCAAAAAAATATTTGTGGTCAAAAAGCAAAAACAAAAAACTTTCCAATTCACCAATGTTTGATGCCAAACACACAACACTTAAACTTTTGTGGCCAAAATACAAAAATTCATTGTAGCACTTCATTTACTTTTTAATATAGATATATAATATATAACTAGTTTTATACCCGCCGCGTGTTGTGACGGCGTTTCGAAAGGTGATAAAATATAGAATACAATCAACCCGACTCGTTTCCAAATTAAATTTACATTGAAACATAGAGTAATTCGAATTTATTCGGTTGATTGACAAAGTATTATATTTGACATGACTACAAACAAAATTTACGTAAAAACATAGATCAACACAAAAAGAAGTATCAGCTGAACCATAAACAAACATTTAATACAACGTTATTAGCGTAAGAGATTATGACGCATTGAAATCGATACTAAAGAACATGAGAATGACAAAAATATTAACATTTCATGAAAAATATTAACAACTCGTGAAAAAACGAATGTACCTTAATCCACTTCACATAAATACGAACAGCGAGTTGTGCATTGCTAATTTATGGTTTCTCTTTAGACAAATTATTCCCTGCATGTTTCTTTGTTGCTTGTCCTAAAATACATGATTTGGCTGTGGTCCTTGAGTCTCCTCAACAGTTGGTTAGTTGCACAACAGTTTTCTATCATGAAGATTAGAAACACAAATGATCAAGCAACAAAATTATACTCTGATCTAGCTAATTGTTCGAAAGCAATATAAATCAAAATAATACTAAACTATATATGATTCTTACGTTTCCTAAAGAAGCTATACATCAGAATCACAAGTGGGACCCCACCCCAATCAATTGAAAACACAAATTCAGATACGGTTGTTAACAAACGCAGTCGACTCTATTCAACTGTCGCTAGTCCTCGGATTCGTCTCCATCACCCTAAGAACCTGATGGAATGGTGTAACGGGAAGAGAGATAATTTTCTCTGCATGCTCTTCTATGATTTCTCCGCAATCCTCTTACCTTTACCACCACGTGTTACACCATCATCGGTAGGAGCTATACGTGTACGTTACAATCCACTCAACTTAACCCTGCTCTAAAACCACAGCCGTGGATCTATAATCCACTACAACAATTTCACTCTATACCGACAAAGGCTATAGCGACGACAAAAGTACAAACCGATCTATACAGACGACATGTCGTCGGTACAGATAAAAGTCAAATATTCAATACTTTGACTCTATACCGACGACATGTCGTTGGTATAGAGTTGCGCGGGCTTCCAAAAAAAGGCGGTATGATAAAAAACTCTGTCCCGACGACAAGTCGTTTCTGCAGAAAAAAATATTTTATTTTATCTTTTTTTAAAACCTTTAGCTTAAGAAAGTAAAATTAAAAAAACCCTGCGTTCTCTGTCCCGACGATACGTCGTCGGGAAAGACAAATATTAAACTTTTTTCTTTTCTTTTTTTAAACATTCGTGTAAGAAAAATAAAAATAAAAAATGTTTTTCCTTGTCCCGACGACATGTCGTCGGTATAGGTGAGAAATAAAAAAAATTATTATTTTTATCATCTATAGGGACGACTTTTTTTTTTAATCTATAGCGACGACATGTCGTCGCTATAGAGTGCAGACCCCTTAAATCGCAGTTTCGACCTTCTGCCCCATTTTTCAACCAAAAAACCCCATTTTTTTCTCCCGACTTCATCTCGGTTCATCTCGGTTTCAACCAAATTGAAGTGTTTTAAGGTAAGAATGATGTTTCTTTTACTATAATGAAGTTATATAATCTTGTTTTTATAAGTTTTATCTAAATTTTTATGTTTTAGGTGAGATTAAAGTTTAAAGCTTGAAATTAAAGGATTTGAAGATTTTCATTGTATGAAATTCGTTTATAGCTTATGATTTAAGTGTTGTTTGGTGAATATGTATGTGATTAGGTTTATATGATTGTAAAATTGTATATATATGTAAATATATATGGGTTTGATGTTAGATTAGGTTATATGGGTTTGATGTTAGATTAGGTTATGCCCACCAAGTGTTTGATGAAATGTCACCATATATATTTTCATGGTTTTAAGTTTGTATGCATTTTTATATGTGTTATTTTATATGTATATGGTTTTATGTGTTTAGTTGTTTATGTGTATGTTTATATGTATGTAATTATGTTAATTCTGTATGTGAATGTTTGTATGTATTTATGTTTATATGTTTATTCATTAGTATATTATATGTTTGTTTTTTTATAATTGTGTAGTAAGTATGTTGTATACTTGTATGCTTTTTGTATAGTTGTAAGTGTGTATGTAAGTATGTTTTATACTTGCATGAAAGTATGTTTGTATTTTATAATTATGTATGTAAGTATGTTGTATATTTGTATGTTTGTACACTTGTAAGTGGTTGTGTTGTGATTATGCTTGTATGTATATATATGTAAGTGTATATGACTTTAATGTTAGTATATCTTTGTGAATATGTTAATTGATAAAGTTGTATTTCCATGTTTTATAACACCATAGATATGACAATTGATAAGAGTTGGATTAAATTGCGAAATCGGAGTTCTCCGGAATTTATAAAAGGTCTTCGTAGCTTTCTAGAAATTGCCAAGAACCATGTTGACAGTTTAGGAAAATCTTTTTGTCCATGTAAACGATGCTGCAATGGGTGCCGGCAGGATCTGGATATTATTTATGCCCACATACATGACAATGGGTTTCTACAATCATATAAGACGTGGACTTATCATGGTGAGAAATATCCACATGCTTCAGAAATAGAAGACCTTTTTGCTCCAAGAAAATCTATTCCAGCAACAAATAATGAGATGTTTGATGCAATCGATGATGTTATGGCGGAGCAGAATGTTAACGAAGAAAATGTAGACGAAGATGGAACCGGTTTTGACCCGGAGTTTGATGCATTATTTAAGGAGCTGAATACCGAGTTATACCCCGGTTGCAGTTGGATGTCTTCTTTAAACTTTTTAGCAAAATTGATGCATATCAAGGTTATCAACAAATGGACGGATAGTTCATTTAACCAACTTTTAGAGTTTTTGAGAGTTGCATTCCCTAAAGAAAATCAAATTCCAACCTCATACTATGAAGCTAAGAAGAGATTAAGAAAGATTGGGTTAGGATATGAATCTATCCATGCTTGCATTAACGATTGTGCTCTGTTTTGGAAAGAAAATGAGTTGATGCAAAATTGTCCGATTTGTAACGAGAGTAGATGGGTTGACAAAACACAAAGGGAAAGCGAACAGTGGGAAGGCATAAGGCTCGGAATCACTGCCGAGTGTCAAAGAGCCTATAAAGATCGAAAGCAAGTTCTAAAATCTCATTTTGATGATGTGGGTGGTTATGATGATGTGGAAACAGCATTGACTTGTCCTCCTGAGGAAACTGACCCGCAATCATGGGCTCGGGTGATTAATGAGTTGTTCTTAGATCCCGCTTATAGGAGCCGATCTGAAGCAAACAAATTAAATAGAGGTAAACAACGTTATCCGAGTTTTCATGGGAGCCAATCATATGCACAGAAGAGACATATGGAGGTAAAAGTATAATTGTTAGTATAAGATTAAGTATTAAATGTCGAAAGATTCATTTCTAAGAATTTTTATTATTCATAGGGGAGTCGTCCGATTGATCTCTTTCAGAAGATGCATTTCAAAGAAGGTACGGGATGGTGAATGCAAGCGCAGAATCGGACTGGGTAAGTTTAAACTAACATTGTGTGAATCTAGTATGTTTACATGTGTTTGGGTCAAAATGACCCATTTTAAGCAATTCTAGTATGTTTAAGTGTGTTTGGGTCAAAATGACCATTTGAACTAACTTTTGATTGATTCTAGCATGTTTAAGTGTGTTTGGGTCAAAATTGCTCATTTGAACTAACTTTTGATTGATTCTAGCATGTTTAAGTGTGTTTGGGCCAAAATGACCCATTTGAACTATCTTTTGATTGATTCTAGCATGTTTAAGTGTGTTTGGGTCAAAATGACCCATTTGAACTAACTTTTGATTGATTCTAGCATGTTTAAGTGTTTTTGGGTCAAAATGACCCATTTGAACTAACTTTTGATTGATTCTAACATGTTTAAGGGTGTTTGGGCCAAAATGACCCATTTGAACTATCTTTTGATTGATTCTAGCATGTTTAAGTGTGTTTGGGTCAAAATGACCCATTTGAACTATCTTTTGATTGATTCTAGCATGTTTAAGTGTGTTTGGGTCAAAATGACCCATTTGGACTAACTTTTGATTGATTCTAGCATGTTTAAGTGTGTTTGGGTTAAAATGGCTCATTTTAAGCAATTCTAGTATGTTTAAGTGTGTTTGGGTCAAAATGACCCATTTGGACTAACTTTTGATTGATTCTAGCATGTTTAAGTGTGTTTGGGTCAAAATTGCTCATTTGAACTAACTTTTGATTGATTCTAGCATGTTTAAGTGTGTTTGGGCCAAAATGACCCATTTGAACTATCTTTTGATTGATTCTAGCATGTTTAAGTGTGTTTGGGTCAAAATGACCCATTTGGACTAACTTTTGATTGATTCTAGCATGTTTAAGTGTGTTTGGGTTAAAATGGCTCATTTTAAGCAATTCTAGTATGTTTAAGTGTGTTTGGGTCAAAATGACCCATTTGGACTAACTTTTGATTGATTCTAGCATGTTTAAGTGTGTTTGGGTCAAAATTGCTCATTTGAACTAACTTTTGATTGATTCTAGCATGTTTAAGTGTGTTTAGGCCAAAATGACCCATTTGAACTATCTTTTGATTGATTCTAGCATGTTTAAGTGTGTTTGGGTCAAAATGACCCATTTGTACTAACTTTTGATTGATTCTAGCATGTTTAAGTGTGTTTGGGCCAAAATGACCCATTTGAACTATTTTTGATTGATTGAAGCATGTTTGAGTGTGTTTGGGTCAAAATGACCCATTTGGACTAATTTTTGATTGATTATAGCATGTTTAAGTGTGTTTGGGTCAAAATGACCTATATGAGTTAATATTTTTAATATGTTTAATGCAGGAACGAATTCAAGAGGAGTATGTGAGATCCTCTAGCGAGACTGGTGGAGACTCATCTGCTGTTGATGAGATTCAATGCATTGAGCGCGCCTTAGGTCAAAGGCGAGGACATATACGAGGTGTTGGTCATGTGGTGAGACATCCCACCCCTGATTTTTCTAGCTCACAACCTCCAACACAACATTTGCAAGATGAAGTTGCAGAGCTTAGACAATCACAACAACAACAACAACAACAAATAGAAGAGATGCAACGACTGATCCAAGAGCAGATGGAAATGATGCGTTACTTCCAGCAGCAACGACCACCTGGAGGCAATTAGAGTTTATATTTTTATTAGATTTTATAGAACTTTAAACTACTTTAAAATTATATGAACTATTTGTGTGTTAAACTTGAATGTGATTTGCACTCATTATATGTTTGTTAAATTTGCATCAATTATGTGTATGTTTAATTTTTATAAAAAAAGCAGGTTCCTAAAAAAAATAATAAATAACAGTCTATAGCGACGACATGTCGTCGCTATAGACTTTTATCTTTTTTTAAAAAAATATATATATATTATCTATAGGGACGACAAGTCGTCGCTATAGATAACATAAAAAAATATATATTATTTAAAGGAACGACATGTCGTCGCTATAGATAATATAAAAAAATTAAATATCATCTATAGCGACGACATGTCGTCGCTATAGATAATATACATATATATTTTTTTATTTTTTTTATTCGTCAATTTCAGAAACCACGACTGTTATAGGGTCGACATGTCGTTGCTATTGCTAAATTTATGCCGACGACGTCTATACCGACGACATTTTAACTTATAACTACTAATTTTTTGGGACAAAATCTATAGCGACGACATGTCGTCGCTATAGATCAAAATAGTCTATAGCGACGATATGTCGTCCCTATAAGGTCTCACTTTTTCGTTGCTATAGACCTATTTTCTTGTAGTGATCGGACGGATAAAAATCCGAAAAACACTATTCATTTACTTGTATTTTAAATGATAGTATAATATAATATAATACAATATAATATAATATATTTGTATTAAAAAGTTAAAGTTTATAATAAGAGTAACTCCTTTGTCACCTCCGCCGTTATAACATATGACTTATCCACACAAGTAACGGAGAACACACGAAAGCTTTGGAATATTATTTTCGAGCGCTCAGAAGGAAGAGGAGAGGAGAGTGTGTGAAGGAGTTTCATAGGGTTTTGGGGAAGATGCTCTTGGGGTATAGTTATGGGAAGATGGTTGATGCTGTTGGTGAACAGGGTCTATGTGAGAAAATAGGGAAATTGGTGTTTTCTGATCGACAGTGAAGGATTGGATTCATGCTTGATTTTAATATTTGTTATATTTTTAGAATTTTGATTGTTTATATAAATTTTGGCAAAATATTTTTTAATCCTAATCGATGAGAATGGACTCATGGTGCGGTGGGTTTTTGGTGGGTTTTTTTTTTGTTTTTTTTTGTTTTGTTTGTATGTGTTTTTTTAGGTTTGTTTTGGATATGGGTTTGAGGTTTGGGGGTGCGGTTTTTTGGCGGGTTGTTGTCGGTTTTCTAATTTTGGGCTGTGTCGTATTCTTGCGATTTTGATGTTCGTCTGTTTTGTGTATGGTGTTGGGCTTTGATTTAGTTTTTAGTTCTGTATGTTCTGGTGTGTTATGGATTTGGGGTTTTGATATGTTTTACTTTGTGTATTTTGCTGACTTTTTGGTTTTGAACATTCATTTTGATTTTTATTTAGGGTTACATTAAAACTCGCATAGACGCGGCAACTATTTTAGTTTATCATATAATAATAGTAGTAGTTCAAATTATATCTATCTTAAAAAACTTTATTATATAATATTACATGTTTATTTTAATGTGTAAATTTTGTTTTGAACGAGTTGGGTCAAATATTATAATTTTATTTCGTTTGTATAAATTCGAGTTACTCTATGTTTTGATGTAAATTTTGCTATGAAATGTATTAAAGCGAATGTAATCTATGCTTTATCATGTCGCATTCTTTCCCGCACTTGCTTATTTTGATGTACATTTTGAGTTGTTATACGTTTTAACGTAAACTATGTTTGAAATATACTCGATTTAAATTAAATATATTTTCATTTGATTATACAAATTCGTGTTACTCCATCTTTTACGTAAATTTAGTTCGAAAACAAATTGAGTCGATTATATTTTATACTTGATCATGACACGTGCGTTCGCCGCCGCAGCAACGCGCGTCGAGTAACTTACTAGTTTGTATTAAAAAGTTAAAGTTTATAATAAGAGTAACTCCTTTGTCACCAATAGAACTGGACAATTATCAATGCTAAATTAGTGCAATGTTTTCAATACCAGATCGGTCAGCGAACTGGTCATCTTACCGGTCGAACCGGTCGGACCGGATTTAAGAACCAGATGATATCATGATTATATATGTATATTACATATATAGTTATATATAATTCAAAATAAATATATTATATGTATAATTTCACCATATCTACGTCGAAGTTCCATATATCACCATCGGGTTCGCATTGATATTTGGCCTTGAGTCAGCGTACTTTTCAAAGCCTTGCACCATTTAGTCATATGGTTTCTCAAAGTCAAGTTTGAATCCAACTTGAAAAACGAACCACAAAACTTGCATCGAGCTTTATTTTGATCATTCAACATTTCGCATAAGTCGTAGTTGCACCAAATCTTTTGGTTTCTCGTTGTTGGTAAAATTCTTATAATGATAGCGGCACTTGAGGATCTACTGATTAGAACGGATTCTTCAGAAGCCATATTATACAATTCAAGATAGTAACACAATAGGACCCCAACTTGAATGGGTCGTTAACTTTTTAGTTATTTTTTTCAAAATAACCAAATTTCCCCAGATTGTAATATTACGTGTTCTTAGTATTAAGTTTTTGAAAATGTGGTGAGTAAGACCACCACCTAATCTTCAACCTCTATTTACCTTGACCAACCCTCACCGATTCATACCACCACCACCACCGCCATCATACACAAAACCTACCGTCCTATGCACAACACCCACCACCATCAATAGACATCCACCTTCAAACCACCACCAATGGTCCATATCTATGATTACCCCTTTTCTCGTGACACCACACATCCCCAACCATAGTTTCCCCACCATTAGAACGCCATTACCACTTGTCTGCCGCCACCAAAACACACAACCACTACCGTTGCCCTCCTCCACGCCATCCCTCCTCAAAGCAGCGCTACCCCGCCGAAACCATCTCCACCACTAATCTAGACTGTTTGACCAAAAGAACCAATAAGCCAGATAAAAAAAACCTTTAAGTCCCACAGACATCATAACAACTGAAGAAGACTACATCAGCTGAAGACAAAAGCTGAAGACAAAGTCTGAAGACAAAAGCTGAAGACAAAGTCTGAAGACAAAGTCTGAAGACACAGTCTGAAGACACAAGCTGAAGACAAAGTCTAAAGATAGAATTTTAAGTTAAAGTCTGAAGACCAAGTTTTCAGAGGTTGTCAACAACTGAAGAAGTACTCTTCACTAGTTATGATGGTTTCCTTTCAGTAGTTGTCTTTATATTTCAGTAGTTTGTAATCAGTAGTTCAGTAGATTGTTTTCAGTAGTTGTAGTATTAGTTAACACTAGCGTTTATTGTAAGAAGATGTCCTCAGCTGTTGTGAACATCTTCAGTAGTTTCAGTTATTTTCAGTTGTTTATAAAAATCGGTTAGATGTCACTATCAGGTGACATCTGCTGACGTCATCTTTTCTTATAAAAAGAAAATTGACCTAATTGTAATCTTGCAGAAGCACATGAATGAATGAAAACATTCTCTTTTGCAGAAAACTTTCTCTCTCTATAACTGTTACTGTTTGATTGAATATTCATCTTGTTCTTGCTTAAATTTCATCTAATTCTAATACTATTCCGCTGCAAATCATAACCTAATTGATCAAACTAGATCTGAGATCCTTTCAAATGGTATCAGAGCAGGTTAATCATTGATCGATTTAACAATTGATCATTGAAACTGCTCTTTTGATATCTAAGTTTGATCGAATTAGCAAATTTGCAAGAATTGGTTATAGGGTTTGAATTTCTGTTGCTTCCGGTGAATTAATTTGAGGTTCTACGTGTTTAAAACAGAGTTGTTGAGTTTTTTGAGCTAGATTTGTTATAATTACATTGAATTTATTTGAATCTGTGAAAATGGCTACACCAACAAATGATCCTCACAATACTGGCTTCTCAACAAAGCCTCCGATGCTTGTTAGGAGTGAGTATAACATATGGCAATGCAGAATGCTCCATCACCTGTCTATCAATAGCACAGGATGTTGGAAATCTATGGTTCATGGACCATACAAGCCTATGGTGAGTCTTCCGGAAAAGAATGAGATGGTTTCGAAGAAACCAGAACAGTATTCGGATGAAGATCTAAAACTGTTTAAAATTGATGCTAAAGCCCATGGAATTCTGGCCACGGCACTGCCAAATTGACAGGATCTCAGCCTCTCGTGTTGATCAATTAGATTATGTTTGCAGCGGATTTAGCACATTAATTAGCAATTAAAGCAAGAACATAAAGATATTGCAATTAAAGCATAAACATAGAGAGAGAAGAGTTCTGCGAAGCAATAAATGTTCTATTGGTCGCACGTTTCGGCAATTAAAACTGTATGGCTTGCCATCCTTATATAGGAGGCAAAAGCATGGTGGTGATGTCCTTTTCTGACATCACTGAATATTCAAATTACAACTGTCAAAACATAAAACTACTGAAGATGTCAACAACTGCATCTTCTTACAAAAGTTCCTAAGTGCTGACAAAAGTAAACTACTGAAATCCTACAACGACTGAAGAACAAACTCTTCAGTCGTTTATAACTACTGATACTATAACAACTGAAGAACATGCTCTTCAGTTGTTGTACAACTACTGAAACAAAATAAACTACTGAAAAAGAAAAAACCACCACAACAACTGAAGAAGACTTCTTCAGTTGTTGTGACAAACTCTGAGTCTTCAGTACTTGGTCTTCAGACTTGGCTTCAGATGATATAACAACTGATGACTTCAGTAGATATCATCAGTTGTTGTCTTCAGTCTTTGTCTTCAGACTTTGTGCTTCAGTAGAAGGTCTTCAGATCTTTAGTTCTTCAGCTTTTGATTCTTCAGTACTTGTCTTCAGTACTTGAAGTCTTCAGTACTTGTAAGATCAGTACTTCAGACTTCAGTACTTGGTCTTCAGTACTTTGGAGTCTTCAGCTGATATTCTTCAGTTCTTTGATCTTCATACTTTGTTCTTCAGACTTTGTCATAACAGCAGAAGGCTGGAGCTAAGATGCTCTGTGAAGTCACTGGATCGATGAACATCCGAGCGTGTTCTTGACGGAAGGATCAAAACCAAAAGATAAACAATGATACGAACAATAATCGAATGATTTCATTGATAAAACATAACGATTTTAAGCTCGTTACAACTTAAGAATTACAACTTTTGGCAAGGGGAGATCGAGCATAATCTCCCCTCTCATCCGGCAGCACCTGGGCGCCAGGAACCCTATCTAAAACCCTTAGGTTTCTACACATTGAAACTGGTATTTATAGGCCTCGGCCCATATTAGATGCGACTGGGCCCATTCATGCGATTGGACCATGCGTATGGTTCAATCGCACGACTGGACCATTCTTATGGCTCAGTCTTACGAATGACCCAATCGCATCTCTCAGTCGCACGACTTGTCCATTAGCATGGCTCAGACGTACGACTGAGTCTCATTCGCATATGCTCCTGCAAATGACCCAGTTTCATGTGTTTACAAGGTGTATAACATTAAGCCTAGACTATTCGTCAAGCGACGGACACACTATATATGACTATATATGCTCCAACATGCTCCCGAGTTTGACATTCAAGCAAGAGAACACAATAGCTAATGAGAGTCTTCAGATGTTCTCGAGTCTGACATTCAAGCAAGAGAACATTGTAACTGATGGGAGTCTTCAGCAGTTGTAGCAGTGGCATGTGGGACTTAGAGGTTTTCCTGATCTTGGCTCATTGGTTCTTTTGGTCCAACAAACTCCCCCTGAACCAATGCAGCCAAAACCTCTAATTATTGGATGTCCCACTTATTGGTGGCATAATGATTGGTCTATTTCCTTCTAGATCAGATTAGAAGTTGACCCAGATAAGCACTGGCCAGAGAGGTAGTCTCAAGTGTTTGTTTGGCTAAGTATGGATGGGAGCTCTGTCTTGGGGAATTGGACACAGAGCTGTTGCCCCATCCATGAGATCTACCTCCCTCGTACAAGCCGGTAGGATTCTCTACAGTAAGCCTGAAGAAAGATCATTTGTTCTTCTTTGGACAGGTCTTCAGGCTCACCTTCGAATAACCCCTCCCGACCGTACAGCTCTGAGAGGTACTTGACCTGTCTTCCATTTTTGAGCTCAAGTGTTGTGATTTGCCTATATGCAAACTCATCAGGGTGTTACCCTCTAACAACAAAGTGAGCTCATTCCTACGGAAATTCTCAAGCTTCTTATAGACCAGACCCTTCCTAACCACCCTATTATCTAGCATTGAAAAGGGTGATTGGCCGGCTCTATAAGCTTTCTCGAATTCATCCACTATTTCCCAGGGTGTTATTACAATAGCCACAGAGATATCTTCATCTACGATTCTCTTTAGCTGGCTTTTGTATCTCACAGGCATGTCCTTCTTGACTATCCTGTGAGCCACCCTTGGGTCAGGCCAAGTTCTCACCCTCTCCCTTTCATATTGAAAGGTTTGTTTAAGGGTGAATAACCTCAGAGCTTCTCTCTGCATGTTTATTATAGAGGTGGTAGCAGTATAACATTTGTCAATGCTTTTCAGCATTTCCTCATCATGTCTTTTCTGCTGCTCCTCCTCTTCTAACTTAACCTTCACAGTGTCCTGCTGTGAGGTGGGATTGATGGTTTGTGGTTTGGCTTTGGGTAGAGGTATAACTGCTGAGAGTGGCAGGCTATCCTCCTCATCATCCTCTTCTTCATCTTGCAGCCTCAGCACCCTTCTCTTCTTCTTCAAGGGTGGATCATTGGCTGCGGGTTTTGGTGGTAAAGGAGTTGGTTTTGTGGGTTGTGGTTGGGTTGTTGGTGTGGGAGTGTTGGCAGGCACTGCTAGCAGCCTAGAGATAAGGGCTGGTTTGGTTAGCTTGACTAGCAGTGTCCTGTTCCCAGCACCGGCTTCAGATAAGGCCTCTGCGACCAGTCCCTTTGTAAAATCACCAGCCGAACAAATCTTGGTGGTTATTGCCAAGAGTTTGTCCCTGGTCCATGCCTTAACATCAAGGACTGGTCTGCCCAGGTACTTCGAAGTGAACCTACTCATAGCCTCAAGTTTCTGTCTTTCCTCTTGGCTATGAGTAGTCCATCGGTACTCAATCTCTCTCCTCTCCATATTCCTGATCTCTTGATCTAGCAAAGCAGTGTCCTTGTCAAAGCCTTGCCTGAATAGCTGTTCAATGACTTTGTTCATTGAACGGTTATGCTCAGCATCAGCCTCCTTGACAAGGGCTGCTAGATCAGGATCAGCCACCTTCTTTCCCTCTCCCTTATTCTTATCAGTGATACTGAAATCCTTTTGGATTTCAGCCACTTCTATATGCTCTACCTCCCTCACTTTCCTCTTCCCCTTCTCCCTCACCCTACTACTCTCCTCAGCCAACTCCCTCTCTACCACCACCTCTTTTTCTGCCTCTTTCTCCTCCTCTCCCCTCTTCCTCTTGTCTTGCACTGATGTCTCCCCCTTTTTGGTTGCATTGGTTGGGGTTTGACTATCAGCAAGAGCCTTAGATATGGCAACCTCCACCATGGGTTGTATATATGTGGGAAGCCTCTCATCAAGGGTTTGAATAACTATATCTTTAAGGATTGGTGTGATGAGAGGCAGGGATTTCTGGAGGAGAGCATCCAGCTGCTCAGGGGGGTTCTGACCCTGAGAGCTGGTGCCAGAAGCAGGGGCTGGTGGCTGAGTTTGTGGGAGTGGCTCAGTGTTTGTGAGACCTTCGGGTGAAGGTGCCATCTGTGGGGTAGTGGTGGCAGATGGACTTCTATCCTGAGTCATCTGAGCAAGTAGCTCTTTGAGTCTGCTTATCTCATCCTCAAGGATAGTGTTTTGAGCAACTACATCGTAGAAGAAGCTCAGGTCATCATCAGCATGAGCTGAATCACCTGACCTCCTGACATTGTCAGGATGAACATGTCCTGAGTGTGGCTCAGTAATGACATGTGCCCCTTGTTCATGGTACTGGGGACTTCTGGCCTCAGGATTGGATCCATCATCGGCCATTGCCTCTGATGAGGTCTTAGAGATGTTACCAGCTTCACCCTGCTCAGATATTGATGCAGGGGAAGTGGCAGCCTCACCAGATTGTTCTCTCTCCCTAGCCACACTGGGAGAGTGAACTGATTCTCTGTGCTGTGGGCTCCGATCAGCACTTGTGCCCACCCCCTCTTCGGTTGGAGTCTCCCCAGTTGTAATAGGTTTCTGGGGAGAGGGTGGAGTGCTCAGATCGGTCAGCACTTTGGCTATTACCAAAGTTGGGCTTAGTGGGGCGGTCTCCTCAGTATGTGGGCTAGAAGCAGTATGCACATGGGGAGGACTGTGCTCTTCAATGGCAGTCTCCTCAAGTGAGAGAGACCCCAGTAATGTGGTTGCCCCAAAATTGGTTGCATCAGGCTCCTGTTGAGAGGAAGCCTGTGCGGTTGTGGTGGGTGGAGTCGTGGTACCTGCTGGGAGAATCGAACCAGCAGGCACATCCTGCCTTTGTGTGGCAGGGGCATCCTCAGGGGACTCATCTCCCTGAGTAGCCTTTTTAGGCTTCTTTTTGGCTTTTGGCTTGGTGGGGACTGTGGATTTGGAGGTGGAGGCTGTGGGTTCCAGCTGCGTGGGTTTTCGCAGCCGGCCAGCCTGTTTGAGTGTGGGGTCAGTGTTGTGCCTGGAGTATACCTCAGCTTGAACATCCATGGCAGGGACCCCAGTGCCAACTAGTCCCTCAGCCTGAAGCTGGTATTCGATCATGGCCATTATGAACCGTGGATACAAGTTCCAACGGTTAGAAAAAGGTTTTGTGGCCATGTCCTTGAGTTCCAAAAATAAAAGATCAGTAAAATTTAAAGGTTGTTTCTCAAGGATAGAATACAATACCTGCTGCCACCTTGTGGACATCTGGTCCCACGAAGAGGTCTTGGGAGCCAGACAGACATTCACCATATGGAAGATCAAGCGTTGAGGGTCAGGGAAATGTTTCTTCAACAAGGTGGAGGCGGAGAGGTTACCCTGATAGTCATGGGATGTGAATGAAAGATCCAGGGTACCTTTGGGGTAGGAAGTTGGGTGAGTGGCATCCTCCAGCTCTAGGGTTTGTCGTATGGTGGCTGGAGTGATAACCACGGGTTTTCCATTGACGGAGGACCGGAGGGAGACCTCGGCATTCTGCTCTCCGGTTTGGACGGTCACATTTGTCCAAAACTCCGTCAAGGAGTCGGTGTATAGAGTGGGGTTCAAGAGAAAAGCCGTTTTGTATGGTGAGTCATGCATAAGATCAACGGCTTGGTGAAATTTGGGCCATAATGGCGATTTTGTAAGGTGGGCGACACAGTTGTGTCGAGGTTTCAGTTGCATGTTCGCCATTAATGGTGTATGGGAATTTCAGAGGTTTGTAAGGATTAGGTCAAGTGAGGAGTAAATGCTCTGAAGGTGGGGTATTTATAGGGTAGGGCAAAGGTTGAAAGAAAACTACTGAAGGTTTTGGTGTTAGTGATCAGTTGTTGTAACAGCTGATGACGTGGTTTTAACCTTCAGTGGTTGTAACATCTGAGGACTTGGTGTTAGCCTTCAGTAGTGGAAACTACTGAGACCTTGGTTTTGTCCTTCAGATGTTGTGAACGTCTGAAGAGTTACTGTCAGTCTTCAGTAGTTATGAACTACTGATGACCTAGTATTCTTCTTCAGACGTTGTAACAACTGAAGACTTGGTGTTAGCCTTCAGTAGTTGTGAACTACTGAGATCAGTAGTTGTGAACTACTGAAGACATGGTATTGCTTCAGTTGTTGTAAACAACTGAGGACTTGGTGTTAGCCTTCAGTAGTTGTGAACTACTGATGTCAGTAGTTGTGAACTACTGAAGACATGGTTTTGTCCTTCAGTTGTTTGTGTATGAAACATCAGCTGTTGTTATCAGCTGATGAGAAATTACTCATCAGCTGTTTCCGTCAAATCAGTTGTTTCATACTAGCCTCCACACTTATCAGCTCTTTGGCTGACTTTCAGATGTTTCATCGACCCTTCAGCTCTTGTGAATATTTATGCCTTCAGCTCTTGTGATCAGATGTCAACAAGTGCTGATGAAATATTCTTCAGAGCTGGTGAACAAATTTTGTCTTCAGTATTTGTGTAAGATTACACATCAGTACTTGTGAGCAAAATTTGTTCTTCAGTACTTATTTATTGAAAATCATACATCAGTAGTTGTAATCCACTTCACTACATCAGTTGTTTTTTAATAAATAATGTACATCAGTACTTTGAGTCAGTTTAGTCTTCAGTAGTTGTGAAAGAGCTGAAGACTAAATTACTCATCAGTACTTATATTTGACCTTTGCTCTTCAGTAGTTGTGAACTAAGAGTACCAGCATAGGTCAAATCATTCAAGTTGCAGCATACCAAGCCTTAGTACCAAATTTTGGAATGTGGCACTATCTAAAGGCTTAGTAAAAATGTCTGCAAGCTCATCAGCACTAGGCACAAACTTAGGATCAATCAGACCTTTCTCATAGCAATCCCTGATAAAATGATGTCTGATCTCAATATGCTTGGTCCTAGAGTGCTGGACTGGATTCTTAACAATACAAAGAGCTGAAGCACTATCCATTAATAATGGAGTCTTAGTCTCAGTAATGTCATAATCCAGAAGTTGGTTCTGAAGCCAGAGTATTTGAGAGGTACAGCTTGCAGCAGCAATATACTCAGCTTCAGCAGTGGATGTAGCAATTGATGTTTGTTTCTTACTCTGCCAAGAAACTAAACAATTGCCTAGGAATTGGCAACCACCAGAAGTGGATTTTCTGGTGACTTTGCATCCTGCATAGTCACTATCAGAGAAAGCAACTAATTTGCATGAATGCCCAGCTGAATACCAAAGTCCTAGTGATTGGGTACCTTGCAGATATCTAAAGATCCTTTTGACTGCAATCAAATGGGATTCTTTAGGTGCAGCCTGAAATCTAGCACAAGCACATGTTGAAAACATGATGTCTGGTCTAGAAGCTGTAAGGTACATCAAGGACCCAATCATACATCTGTAAAGGGTTTCATCAACCGCTTTATCTTTCTGATCAACATCTAGTTGTGTGATGCTGCTCATGGGAGTAGAACAGGGCTTACAGGTTTGTAAATCAAACTTATTCAACAAGTCTTTGGAATACTTGGACTGATGGATGAAGATTCCATCATCCAGTTGTTTGATTTGCAAACCCAGAAAATACTGTAATTCTCCCATAGCACTCATTTCAAATCTCAGCTTTATAAGCTTTGTAAATTCATCACACAACTTTGGATCAGAGGATGCAAAGATGATATCATCAACATAAATCTGAACAAGGAGCTTATGTTGTCCCACAATCTTGATGAATAAGGTTTTATCAATGGTGCCTCTAGTGAACTTATTCTCTAGAAGAAAGGTTGAGAGTGTCTCATACCAGGCTCTAGGTGCTTGCTTCAGCCCATAGAGAGCCTTATCAAGCTTGTACACCCAATCAGGATGTTTATTGTCCTCAAAGCCTGGTGGTTGACACACATAAACCTCTTCTTTGATTTTTCCATATAGGAAGGCACTTTTGACATCCATTTGATAAACCTTAAGACTGTGAAAGGCAGCATAAGCTAAGAACAGTCTAATTGCTTCTAGTCTAGCCACAGGTGCAAAGGTCTCATCATAATCGATTCCTTCCTCCTGTGCAAACCCTTGAACAACCAGTCTGGCCTTGTTCTTGACAATTTGGCCCTTCTCATCTGTTTTGTTCCTGAATACCCACTTGGTGCCTATAGCACACTTACCTTTGGGTAATGGAACAAGCTCCCACACTTGCTGTTTCTTGAATTAAAGTAGCTCAAGCTGCATAGCTTCCACCCATCCATTGTCTCTTAAAGCAATATGATAGTTCTTTGGTTCTTGCTGACTGATGAAGAGAGCATAGAAGCAGAAGTTGGACAATTGATTCCTGGTTGAAACTCCAGCATGAATATCACCAATGATTTGTGAAGTGGGGTGATTCTTGAGCTCTTGATAAACTATGATATCTGTGCAAGTGTTTGTAGACCCATCAGCAGCAACAGATGGTGATGGAGATTCCTGAAACCATGTAGAGGATGGCAGCTCAAATGAAGTAGAGCAAGCAGAAATCTCATCAGCATTTGTAGTGGATGGAGCTGCTGAGGCTACAGGAGCATCAGGTTCAGTGGAATTAGCAGGTTGTCACTAAACCTGAAGAGGTGAGTACTGACTTCATCATCTTCAGTACCACCAGGTGGAGATCTGTTGACAGGCTCAACAGATGGAGGTTGATAAGGAACATATTGCAGTATGTCCAGATCAAACAGCTCCACAGGGTTTTGTGGAATCTTGTCCTTTGGAGATTCATTGAACTTAACATGCAAAGTTTCTTCAACCCCTTTGGTTCTACAGTTGAAGACTCTGTATGCTTTGCAAGTTGATGAATAACCAACAAAGTACCCTGCATCCACCTTACTAGCAAACTTATGGAGTGGGTTGCTAGTGTTGAGAATGAAACAAGGACACCCAAAGGCTCTAAAGAATGAAATAAGAGGGGCCAAATGATGAAGAACTTCATAGGGAGTCTTCATCAACCTCTTATTTACTAAGGCTCTATTCTGTACATAGCAAGCTGTATTGACAGCTTCAGCCCAAAAGGTCAGTGGCAGCCCTGAGTCAGCCAACATTGACCTTGCTGCTTCAATGAGGGTCCTGTTCTTTCTCTCCACCACTCCATTCTGTTCAGGAGTTCTTGGAATGCTAAACTGCCTTCTAATTCCCTTGGACAGG
The DNA here is from genome assembly GCA_024085815.1 of Flaveria linearis. Lineage (NCBI taxonomy): Eukaryota > Viridiplantae > Streptophyta > Magnoliopsida > Asterales > Asteraceae > Flaveria > Flaveria linearis. Next base: position 21,963,846 of record CM044008.1, read on the forward strand.
TAGAAGTCATCAAGTGTGTGGTTTCAAAATTCTGTTCCATTGTCACTCCTCACACACTTGACCTGTAGGGAATACTGCTTTTCTACTTGTAACACAAAGTTCATTATTGTCTTTGCTGCTTCATCCTTGGAGTGCAAGAAGAAAGTCCATACAAACCTGGAGTAATCATCCACAATTACCAGGCAGTATTTCTTCTTTGCCATGCTCATTACTCTGACAGGACCAAAGAGATCCATGTGCAGAAGTTGTAAGCAGGCAGTGGACTTTGGTTCTTCTATTGAAGGGAATGAAACTTTGTGTTGTTTTCCTTTCAAGCAAGCAGTGCAGTCATCTTCACACTTGAACTCCTTCAGAGGCAATCCTCTTACTAAACCATGGCTTATAAGCTGATTCATGTTCTTGAAATTTACATGACCCAGCCTTCTATGCCATAGTGTAGACTCTTGAGGAGATGCCTTGGAGAATAGGCAAGGATGGCCTTTTAGATCCATCTTTTTGGAAAGATCTAAGGCATACACTCTTCCTGTCCTGTTGGCCTTCAGGAGAGTGTGTTCATCCAATGCCTTGTCAATCAAACTCAGAACTTTGGATGACAGAATCCTACAGTTCTGGCTTGTGAAAAGGGCAACATGGCCTTTGTCACACATTTGACTGACACTCAAGAGGTTGTACTTGAGATTCTCCACATGGTTAACATCATCAAACCTTATTTCCCCGTTGGAAACAAAGCCTTTTCCGACGATGTAACCCTTTGCATCATTGCCAAAAGAAACAAATCCCTTCTTTCCTTGAGAGTAGTCATTAAGAAGGGAGCTGATTCCAGTCATATGCATGGATCCTCCACTGTCTACATACCAGATGCTTCTATGGCATGTTGAAGAACCCTGCAAACACAACCATGTGTTAGTTAGTCTTGGAGACCCAAACCTGCTTGGCTTTGGGTCTGTTCTCAGCTACAGGTGTAGCACTAACAGGTGTGTTGTGAGTGACAGCTTGAGGTGAAGAAGATGGTACAGAAGAGGAACCCTTTGGCTTGGACTTCCTTTCTGTGGTTTCAACACAGGAGCATCTAAGTGGTTGACTCTTCCCACTAGCTGCTGAACCATCATCACCAATTGTGTCTGATTCTGTGATAGGGCTTTCAGCTCTTCAGACATATTGGAGTTTGCTGATGATGAGTTCCTATGTTGTACCATCTTTTTCTGAGCAACCTCAGCTGTTGCCTGAGTAATCCCTACCTTCTTGGATTTAACTTTGGGCCTAGGGATTTCAGGCTTGGATGTTGCCAGTACAAACTTGGTTTCAAACTCATTCTTCATTTTATTGATGCTCTCAGTAATTTGCTCCTTCTGTTTGAGTTTGGAACCCCTTTTGTACCAGCAATCATCAGTAAGATGATTGAACAAGCCACATATCTCACATGGCTTTTTCTTCATCTTATGCTGATCATCAGCTGAAGAAGATTTAACTGCTGAAGACTTGTTCTTCAGCTGTTTGTCATCAGTACTAGCAGTTTTCTTCCTAGTGACTGCTTTCCTGGTATCCTCTCTAGCTGTCTTCAAACCTTTCCTACTGTTAGTTTTCTTCTCTTTAGTGCTAACAGTATTTGAGGTTTGAACTTCAGATGTTGTCACTTGCTCTCCAGTACCTTCAGTACTTCTAGTGACAACTCCTGAGTTGATCAGCCTTTTGGTCATGTGATAGTCTATCTCTGATGATGCTGATTTAGAGGATAGTAAGTCACATAATGAGAAGGATTGGTTATTGCTCTCCCCATCAGATTCAACTTCTGCTCTTGAAATGAAGTCTGTGGGAGGAGCAGTGTGATTATAACCAATGCCAAACTTCACATGGAAGCTGTTTGCTTGCTAAGAAGCATTTCAAAACCCTTGCAAGATTGCACCCATCGATCACACTCAACTTGGGTGGTTGCAAGAGTTTCCTTGAGGTCCTTGTACTTCTCTAGAAGTACATCTTCCCTAGCTTTACTATCTTTGATTTGGCAGTTGAGCTTGTAAATCTCATCATTTTTATCTTTTAGAGCAACCTCAAAATCATCTTTTCTTTTGGAAATAGTGTGCTCAAGCTCAAGATTTTTATCTATTAAAGCTACATTTGCTTCTCTAATAGAAGCAAATGCTGCTATGCATGACTCTGAACAAAGCTTGGCTTTGGCCTCAGTGGATACCTGAGATGAGGCATTGGATGATGACCCTTCAGCAGAGTCAAGGGCCATCAGAGCAAGATTTCCAAAAGGTTGATCACCACCATGTTGACCAGCATCTTGGAGTAGTGGTTCCTGACCAGATAGCTCTTCTGGTAGACTACTCCAGTCAACAGCAGTTGGGGTGAAAAAGCTTTGTTGTTGAGGTTGTGTGTGGTGATGAGATTGGGAAGAATGAGGCTCTGGAAGAGCATGAGGTGGTTGAGCCGGGGGTGCTTGAGGTTGACCAGGCTGAGGCATGTAGTAACAGGGGTAAGGATAAGGCATATGACCCTGTGGCACAAAATAAGCAGGTGGTGCTTGTGCCTGAGATAGATGGGAAGAACTGTAGGAAGGTTGCCCTTTGTGCTGTGAGCTATTGCTGGGAAAAGTCACAAAGGGTGCAGATGAGTTAGATCCAGATGATCTACACTCTCTTGCAAAGTGTCCAAGCCTTTGGCACTTGTGACACCTCAACTTGCTCTTGTCAAAACCAACTTTGGTTTTGCCAGAGAGTCCTGGGAATTTCCTACCAGTTCTTTTGTAGAACTTCTGAGATCGGATATTTATCATTGCCATTTGGTTCAAAATATCCATCTCTTCCAGATCATCATCTGGAATGCCCTTCAAATCCTCCATCAGAAAACACAAGTTGTCACCACCTCCTCCTGAACTACTGACACCAACAAAAGCTTGTTCTGAGTTTGTAGAGAAATCAATATGCTCATCATAAGAACTTTCTGATGAAGCATATTCTGACTCATGACTTATCAAGGCAGCATTACCTTGGACAAAGTCATCAGCAAGTTTGCCAGAAGATGACAACTTCCTCTTTTGCTCTACCTCTCTCTCAAAAGTGAGTAGTTTCCCATGAAGTTGGGTGAGAGATAGAGTGTCAAGGTCAGCACTAGAGCGTAGGACAATGGTATATGTGTCCCATCTCTCAGGCAATGACCTGAGGAACCTGTTGTTCATCTGGCTTTTGGAGTACTCTTGTTTAACCATCTTCAGCTCAGAGATTAAACAAGAGAACCGCTCAAACTGCTGGGTCAGAGTCTCACCCTTTCTATATGAGAAAGTCTCATATTGTTGGGCAAGGATTTCCCTATTGTTTGCTAAGACCGAATCAGTTCCTCCAAATTGTTCCTTTAGAGCAACCCATAGGTCATGAGCAGACTCATGATGCAAGAGCCCTGAATATATCTCGTTTGGAATGGCCATGGCTAAAATTCCATGGGCTCTAGCATCAATTTCAAACAGCTTTAGATCTTCGTCCGAATACTGTTCAGGTTTCTTCGCAACCTGTTCATTAGATTCCGGGACGTTCACCATAGGCTTGTATGGCCCATGCACCACTGACTTCCAACAACCAGCACTGTTGACAGCCAAGTGGTGCAGCATACGTCTTTGCCATATGTTATACTCGTTCCTAACCAGCATCGGAGGCTTGGTTGCGGAACCAGTATTGTGAGGATCATTGGTTGGTGTTGTCATCTCAGGGTTTGGTCAAGAACAAGTTTAAACACGACAATCGTAACTCAAAACCACCAAAAGACCTCAAGATTTTGGCCGGAAACAGCAGAAACTCACTCTCTATGACTAACTCTTGCAAATTGCTAATTCGATCAAACTGAGAGATCAAAAGAGCAGTTTCAAATGATCAATGGTAAGATCGATCAATGATTAACCTGCTCTGATACCATTTGACAGGATCTCAGCCTCTCGTGTTGATCAATTAGATTATGTTTGCAGCGGATTTAGCACATTAATTAGCAATTAAAGCAAGAACATAAAGATATTGCAATTAAAGCATAAACATAGAGAGAGAAGAGTTCTACGAAGCAATAAATGTTCTATTGGTCGCACGTTTCGGCAATTAAAACTGTATGGCTTGCCATCCTTATATAGGAGGCAAAAGCATGGTGGTGATGTCCTTTTCTGACATCACTGAATATTCAAATTACAGCTGTCAAAACATAAAACTACTGAAGATGTCAACAACTGACATCTTCTTACAAAAGTTCCTAAGTGCTGACAAAAGTAAACTACTGAAATCCTACAACGACTGAAGAACAAACTCTTCAGTCGTTTATAACTACTGATACTATAACAACTGAAGAACATGCTCTTCAGTTGTTGTACAACTACTGAAACAAAATAAACTACTGAAAAAAAAAAACCACCACAACAACTGAAGAAGACTTCTTCAGTTGTTGTGACAAACTCTGAGTCTTCAGTACTTGGTCTTCAGACTTGGCTTCAGATGATATAACAACTGATGACTTCAGTAGATATCATCAGTTGTTGTCTTCAGTCTTTGTCTTCAGACTTTGTGCTTCAGTAGAAGGTCTTCAGATCTTTAGTTCTTCAGCTTTTGATTCTTCAGTACTTGTATTCAGTACTTGAAGTCTTCAGTACTTGTAAGATCAGTACTTCAGACTTCAGTACTTGGTCTTCAGTACTTTGGAGTCTTCAGCTGATATTCTTCAGTTCTTTGATCTTCATACTTTGTTCTTCAGACTTTGTCATAACAGCAGAAGGCTGGAGCTAAGATGCTCTCGAGTTTGACATTCAAGCAAGAGAACACAATAGCTGATGAGAGTCTTCAGATGTTCTCGAGTCTGACATTCAAGCAAGAGAACATTGTAACTGATGGGAGTCTTCAGCAGTTGTAGCAGTGGCATGTGGGACTTAGAGGTTTTCCTGATCTTGGCTCATTGGTTCTTTTGGTCCAACACAAATGAAATCTATTCAGGACTTATGCATCATGAAACTGCTCATGACCCTGGGTTGCTCTGAAGGAACAATTTGGAGGAACTGATGAGGTTTTGGCAAACACTAGAGAGATCCTTTCCCAGCAATATGAGACATTCTCTCATAGAAAGAGTGAGTCTCTGACCCAGCAGTTTGAGCGATTTTCCAGTTTGATATCTGAGTTGAAAAGGGTTAAACAGGAATATTCAAACAGCCAGATGAACAACAGATTCCTCAGATCCCTGCCTGAGAGATGGGACACATATACTATTATCCTACGCTCTAGTGCAAATCTGGACACTCTATCTCTTACCTAACTTCATGGGAAACTGTTGACATTTGAACGAGAGATAGAGTAGAAAAGGAAACTGTCTTCATCTGGGAAGCTCACTGATGACTTTGTACCAGGAAACACTGCATTGGTCGGTCAGGAGTCAGAGTATGCTGCATCAGAAGGTTCCTATGATGAGCATATAAATTTCTCTACAAACAGTGGAGAACATGCTTTTGTTGGTGTTGATAGTAATTCAGGTGGTAGTAGTGATAATTTGTGCTTTTTGATGGATGATTTGAAAGGAATTCCAGATGATGATCTGGAAGAGATGGATATTTTAAGCCAAATGGCAATGATCAATATCAGATCTTAAAAGTTTTACAAAAGGACTGGTAGGAAATTCCCAGGTCTCTCTGGAAAAACCAAGGTTGGTTTTGACAAGAGGAAGTTAAGGTGTCACAAGTGCCATAGACTTGGACACTTTGCAAGAGAGTGTAGATCATCTGGATCTAACTCATCTGCACCCTTTGTGACCTTCCCAAGCAATAGCTCACAAAACAAATGGCAACATTCCACCAGTTCTGGTCATCCTTCACAAGCTCAATCATCTCCTGCATATTTTGTCCCTCAAGGTCCTATGCCTTATCCTTACCCCTGTTTTTACATGCCTCAGTCTAGTCAGGTTCAAGTACCCACAGCTTAACAACCACCTGCCCTACCTGAGCCTCAACTATCTCAATCAAATCAACAATCTCAATCTCAACCACAACAAAGCTTTTTCACCCCTGGAGTTGTTGACTGGAGCAGTTTACCAGATGATCTTTCTGGTTATCATGAACAACTGTTTCCTGGTGCTGGTCAACATGGTGGTGAAAACCCTTTTGGAAATCTTGCTCTTATGGCCCTGGAGTCTACTATGGTTCATGTTCAAATGTTTCAACATCACAGGTATCACAGGTATCTTCAGAGGCTAAGGCCAAGCTGTGTTCTGAGTCATGCATAGCTATATTTGCCTCAATTAGAGAAACAAATGTAGCTTTAATCAATAAAAATCTTGAGCTTGAGAAAGTGATTTCCAAAAGAAAAGCTGAGTTTGAGTCTGTTTTAAATGAAAAAGATGATGAGATTTACAAATTAAAGTGTCAAACCACAGATGAAAAGGCAAAGGTAGAGGTCATCTTAGAGAAACATAAGGATCTCAAACAAACAATTACAGCTATCCAGGTAGAGTGTGAACGCTGGGTAACATCATACAAAGGGTTTGAAATTTTTCTGAACAAACAAACAGCTTCAAATGTGAAGTTTGGGATTGGTTATAATCACACTGCTCCTCCTACAGATTTTACTCCCAAGTTAGAAGTAGAATCTGAAGGAGAAAGCAATTACCAATCCACATCATCATGTGTCTCACCCTCTGATAATGAACCAAAATCAGAGGATGAAGTCAGTATTAGCACCTCAGAAAATCAATCAGCTGATATGGAAACATATTCTCATACCGTTGGATGCATAAATGTCATCCAAGGAGAAACAGCTGAGGGTGTTGATTTGACCAAGGTACATGAAGGTGAAAAAGTTTTTGAGAAAATTAATCCAAAACTTGTAGAATCAGGTGTTGTCTCACAAAGTACTCAAAATACTGAAGGGCAAGTCACAACACCTGAAGAACAAACCAAAACCACTGAAAACAAAAAGGGTTTGAAAACTACTGAAGAGTCTATCAGGAAGTCCACAAAACTGATAGAAAACTTTGAAGAACAAATCTTCAGTAGTTAAGAATCCGTCAGTACTTAACATAAGTACTGAAAGGAAGAAAGTACTAAAGAACAAACCTTTAGTAGTTTCATCTTCTTTAGTGGTTGATCAACTGAAGATGAAGAAAAAGCCATGTGAAATATATGGCTTATTCAATCATCTTACTGATGACTGCTGCTACAGAAAGGTTCTATACCAGAGGCATCTCAACCTGAAAACCCAAAATCCTTAAAGAAATCCACAAAGAAGGAAGGGGTTTATCAGGAAACAGCTAAGGTGTTCAATGGGTTCCTCATGGAATACCAAAACACCAGACTAAGTCTGTGTCTTCCAAAAGTGAGAAAATGGTGAAACACAGGAACCAATCAAAAACAAGAACTGATGTGTCTGATAAACTGAAGGCTTTAGCAAACAATCAGACACAACTTGTTATGATGGTTCAACATCTGTTGGGGAGAGTTAACCAAATCGATGTACCTGTGATCAAACCACAGAAAAGGAAAACCAAGCCAAAATTAAAGGAATCCTTTTCCACACCATCTCCACCTCCACAGGCTGTTAATCATGACAAACCAGTTAGTGTAAAATCTGTTGATGAGAACAGACCCAAAACCAAAATGGTTTGGGTCTCAAAAACTAACTAGTTTCTTTTGACAAATGCAGGGTTCTTCAGCATGCCAAAGAATCATCTGGTATGTGGACAGTGGAGGATCCATGCATATGACAGGCAGCAGCTCTCTTCTTAATGACTACTCTCATAGAAAGAAGAGATTTGTTTCATTTGGTAATGATGCTAAAGGTTACATCATCGGTAAAGGCTTTGTTTCCAATGGTGAAATAAGGTTTGATGATGTCACCATGTGGAGAATCTCAAGTACAACCTCTTGAGTGTCAGTCAGATGTGTGATAAAGATCATGTTGCCCTTTTCACCAGCCAGAACTATAGGATTCTATCTTCCAAAGTTCTGAGTTTGATTGACAAGGTACTGGATGAACATACTCTCCTGAAAGCCAACAGGACAGGAAGAGTATATGTCTTAGATTTATCAAAGAAAATTGATCTAAAAGGCCATCCTTGCCTGTTCTCCAAGGCCTCTCCTCAGGAATCTAAACTATGGCACAGAAGGCTTGTTCATGTAAATCTTAAAAACATGAACCAGCTGATCCATTATGATTTAGTGAGAGGACTGCCAGTAAAGGAGTTCAAATGTGCTGACAATTGCTCTGCTTGTTTAAAAGGGAAGCAACACAAGGTATCATTTCCTCCAATAGAAGAGCCAAAGTCTATTGCCTACTTGCAATTACTGCATATGGATCTTTTTGGTCCAGTAAGAGTGATGAGCATGGCAAAAAAGAAATACTGTCTGGTGATTGTGGATGATTACTCCAGATTTGTATGGACTTTCTTCTTGCATTCAAAAGATGAAGCTGCAAAAACCATCATATACTTTGTGTTGTATGTGGAAAAACAATACTCCCTTCCAGTCAAGTGTGTGAGGAGTGATAATGGCACAGAATTTAGAAACCACACACTTGATGAATTCTACTTGTCTAAGGGAATCAAGAGGCAGTTTAGCATTCCAAGAACTCTTGAACAAAATTGAGTGGTGGAAAGAAAGAACAGGACACTTATTGAAGCCGCCAGGTCAATTTGGCTAATTCTGGTTTGCCACTGACCTTTTGGGCAGAAGCTGTCAACACAGCTTGCTATGTGCAGAATAGAGTCTTAGTAAATCAGAGGCTGATGAAGACTCCTTATGAAGTGTTACATCATTTGGCTCCTCTGATTTTATTTTTTAGAGCATATGGGTGTCTCTGTTACATTCTCAAAACAAAGAATCCATTTCAGATGTTTGAATCAAAGGTTGATGCAGGGTACTTTGTTGGGTACTCATCCACTTGCAAGGCATATAGAGTTTTCAATTGCAGAACAAAGATAATTGAAGAGACCTTGCATGTAAAGTTTAATGAATCTCCAAAGGACAAAATCCCACAAAACCCTATGGAGTTATTTGATTTGGACATACTGCAATATGTTCCTTATCAGTCTCCAGTTGTTGCAGTACCTGAAAATCCATCACCTCCTGCAAATAGTTCTTCATCTGGTGGTACTGATGATGATAATGCTGACAGTACTCACCTTTTCAGGTTTAGTGATCAAATGCCTGAGTCATCTAAACCTGATATTCCTGCAGCTTCAGCAGCTCCATCCACAACAAATGCTGATGAGATCTCTGAATCATCTACTTCGTTTGAATTGCCATCTCCTTCATGGTTTCAAAAGTCTAAATCAACATCTGTTGCTGCTGAATCTCCTGCAAACACTTGCACAGATCTTATTGTCTATCAAGAGCTGAAGAATCACCCAATGTCTCAAATCATTGGTGATATCAATGCTGGAGTTTCAACCAGAAGTCAATTGTCCAATTTCTGCTTCTTTGCTCTCTTCATCAGTCAGCAAGAGCCAAAGAACTATCATGTTACATTGAGAGACAATGGATAGTTGAAGCCATGCAACTTGAACTTCTTCAGTTTAAAAAGCAGCAAGTGTGGGAGCTGGTTCCTCTACCCCAAGGTAAGTGTGCAATAGGCACTAAATGGGTGTTTAGGAATAAAACTGATGAAAAAGGTCAAATTGTTAAGAACAAGGCCAGGCTGGTTGTACAAGGGCTTTCACAAGAAGAAGGTATTGATTATGATGAAACCTTTGCCCCTGTAGCCAGACTGGAGGCAATCAGATTGTTCTAAGCTTATGCTGCTTTCCATAATCTTAAAATTTTTCAAATGGATGTCAAAAGTGCATTTTATATGGTAAAATAAAAGAAGAGGTTTATGTGTGTCAACCACCAGGTTTTGAAGATAATAAACATCCAGATTGGGTGTATAAGCTTGATAAGGCTCTTTATGGGTTAAAACAAGCTCCTAGAGCGTGGTATGAAACACTGTCTAGTTTTCTTCTTCAAAATAATTTCACTAGAGGCCCCACAGATAAAACTTTGTTCATAAAGAAAGTAGGACAACATAAGCTATTTGTTCAAATTTATGTAGATGACATCATTTTTGCATCCTCTAATACACAGTTGTGTGATGCATTTACAAAATTGATGTAACAAAAGTTTGAAATGAGTGCCATAGGAGAATTACAGTTCTTTCTGGGTTTGCAAATCAAATAAAGAGCTGATGGAACTTTCATTCATCAGTCAAAATATACAAAGGATCTTCTGAAAAAGTTTGATTTACAAAACTGTAAGCCCTGTTCTACTCCCATGAGCACCACCACACAACTGGATGCTGATCAGACAGGTAAAGCAGTTGATAAAACTCTTTACAGATGTATGATTGGTTCCTTGATGTACCTTACAGCTTCTAGACCAGACATTATGTTTGTAACTTGTGTCTGTGCTAGATTTCAGGCTGCACCTAAAGAATCCCATTTGATTGCAGTCAAAAGGATCTTTAGATACTTGCAAGGAACTATATCTCTAGGACTTTGGTATTCCACTGGGCACTCTTGCAAATTGGTTGCTTTCTCTGATAGTGACTATGCAGGGTGTAAAGTAACCAGAAAATCAACTTCTGGTGGATGCCAATTTCTAGGCAATTGTTTGGTTTCTTGGCAGAGTAAGAAATAAACTTCAATTGCTACATCCACTGCTGAAGCAGAGTACATTGCTGCTGCAAGCTGTACATCTCAGGTACTCTGGCTTCAGAATCAATTACTGGATTATGGCATTACAGAGACTAAGACTCCATTACTGATGGACAGTGCTTCAGCTCTTTGTATTGTTAAGAATCCTGTCCAGCATTCTAAGACCAAACACATTGAGATCAGACATCATTTCATCAGGGATTGTTATGAAAAAGGTCTGGTTGATCCAAAGTTTGTTCCTAGTGCTGATGAGCTTGCAGATATATTTACTAAGCCTTTGGATAATACAACTTTTCAAAATCTTGTGCTAAGGCTTGGTATGCTTCAGCTAGAATAAATTGACTAATACTAACTCTCTCAGATCATAAGTACTGATGAGCATTAGTATACAAAAGTCAAAAATAAGTACTGATGAGTTATTTTGTCTTTAATATTTTTTAACTACTGAAGTGTTAAAAAGACTGAAGACTAAATTACTTAAAAGTATTGAAGTACATTATTTGTTGAAAATAACTGATGTAGTTACAACTACTGATGTAGTTATAATTACTGATGCCTATTTCTAACAGATAAGTATTGAAGAACAAATTTGTCCAAAAGTACTGATGTGTAATCTTGAGCATAAGTTCTGAAGATAAAATTTGTTCACAAGTTCTGAAGAATAATTTCTTTCAAAAGCTCTAATGCACAAATGTTCAGAAGAGCTGATGCATAAATATTCAAAAGAACTGAAGACCAATGAAATGTCTAAAAATCAGACAATCTGATGAGTAAATGTTGAGGTCAGAATGAAAAAACTGAAACATGTGAATTGACGACAACAACTGATGAGTAACTTTACTCTTCAGCTGTTTCAAACAACTGCTGTTTCATTTCAAAACAACTGAAGCCAAAACCAAGTCGTCAGTAGCTTCAAACTATTAATGACTAAAACCAAGTCTTCAATTGTTTACAACATCTGACGGTTAAAACCATGTCTTCAGTCATTTCAAACAACTGATGACTAACACCAAAACCTTCAGTTGTTTTCCATCAGCCGTTTCATAGCCTATAAATACCAAACCCTAACTTCATAACTTTTCATTCTCAAAACATTATTATTCAAATTCTCATACCTTCCCTCCTGCATTAATGGCGACCATTCAACTCAAACCCCGCCATAACTGTGTAGCTTACCTCACCAAATCGGCCTTCTGGAACAAGTTTGATAACGCCATCGATCTGATGGTTGAATCTCAATACCACACAGCCTTTCTTCTGAAACCCAACCATATAAGTAGAAACCCTACAACAATTCTGGACAAACGTAACACTCACAACTGGTGAGAATGATGGTGAGATCGCTCTCCAGTCATTTGTCAATCAGGAGAAGGTGGTCGTCACTTCTGATATTATTCGGCAAATCCTAAATTTGAATGATGCCAACTTCGTCACCGAATATCCTAAGGGTACAACCGACTTATCCTTCACCAACAATGGGTATGAAGGCGACCTAAGTGCTTCCACAATTTTGAAGAAGCACTTCCATGACCCTGAACGCCTAATCTTCCACATGGTCAACGTCTTCCTTGCTCCCAAAACCTCCTCCTAGGATCAAATGTCTTCAAGGTGGCAGCAGGTATTGTATTCTATCTTTGAACGCCAAATCTTAAATTTTTCTAAAATTATCTTTTTAGAATTAAAAGATCTGGCCTTGAAACCTATGGCTAACAGATGGATATTATATCCAAGGTTTCTTATGGCCATTATTGAAAACCAATTAAAAACTGAAAGCCTTGTTGGCCTAGGAGTCCTTGTTGTGGCAGTTCTGCCTGAAGTATACTCTAGGCACAACTCGAACACACAACTCAAAGAGGCTGCCAAGTTGCTAAAACCCAAGCAGCAGGAACCCACAGCCTCATCTTCCAGATCCAAAGTCTCTTCCAAGCCAAAATCTAAAAAGCCTAAAAAGGCTACTCAGGGAGTTGAGTCCCCTGAGGATGCCCCTGCAGCACCAAGGCAGGAAGAAACTGCTGGTAGTAATCCCCCAGCAGTTACACAGACTCAACCAACCACAACCGCTCAGGTATCCTCTCAACAGGATCCTGAAGCAACCACTTCTGGGGATGCCACATTACTGGAACCTCTCTCATTTGAGAAGGTTGCCATTGAAGAGCACCACTCACCCCAGGTGCAATCTGCTTCACACCTATCTCCTACTGAAACCACCCCACAAAGCCCAACTTATATCATTGCAAAAGTGCTGAGTCAGTTAAACACTCCAACCCCTCCCCAGAAACCTGTTACAACTGGAAAAACCTCAACAGTTGAGGGGGAGGATTCTAGTGTTGCTGATAACCCACAGCACAGGGATTACACAGTTCAATCTCCCCGTGTGGAGGAGGAGATTAGAACTTCTGGTGAGGCTGCCACTTCTCCTGCTTCAGCATATGAATAGGCTGAAGTTGGTAACATATCTAAGACCTCACCAGAGGCAACTACCGATGAAGGGCATAATCCTGAGGCAGGAAGTCCCCAGTACCAAGATCAAGGGGCACATGTGAATACTGATCCACACTCATCACATGTTCATCCTGATGTAATCAGGAGGTCAGATGATTCAGCAACCAATGATGATGACCTGGGCTTTTTCTATGATGTTCTCGCCCACAACACCATTCTTGAGGCTGAGGTAAGCAGACTACAAGAACTACTTGCCAAAATGTCTCAAGAATCAAGTCCATCTGCCCACATTCACCCACAGATGGCACCTTTTTCTGAAGGTCTCCCACACACTGAGCCACTCACAATAAATTAGCCACCAGCCTCTGCTTCTGGCACCATTTCTCTGGGACAGAACCCCTCTGAGAAAATGGTTGCTGTCTTTAAATCTTCCCTGCCTCTCATCACTCCCATCATCACTAACATTGTCCATCAAGCTCTTGATAAGAGGCTTTCCTTAAATATACAAACCTTAGTTGATGATGCAGTCACTAAAAGACTTTCTAACATTCACACCCCTAAACCTAATGCAACTAAAAAAGGGGAGTCTAAGTCAGTGAAAGTAGACAAGAGGAAGAGAGTTGAAGAGGAAAAGGAGAGGGAGAAAGAAAAGGAAAAAGAGAAGGAGAAAGAAAAGGATTTCCATGTCACATATAAAAAGAGGAAAGGTGGTGAGAAGACTCCCCTTGACAAGAAGTTAGATGAACTGATCAAAGAAGCTGATGAGCAACATAGCAGATCAATGGATAATATTATTGATCAGAACTTCAGACAAGGATTTGACACTGCCAAACTTGACACTGAGATCAGAAAACTAGAAGTACAAGAGATTGAGCACCGATGGGCCAACTATAGTGAGAAAGAAAATGAAAGACTGGAAGCTATGGTCAGGTTCATATCAAAGTATTTAGGGAGGATAATCCTTGAAGTGAAATCATGGACCAGGGACAGTATTTTGAAGATAACCAACAAAATCTGTTCGTCTGAGGTATTTAACAAAGGATTGATCATAGAAGCCCTTGATGAAGCTGGTGCTAGGAGAAGGACTGATCTGGCAAAGTGCTCCAAAACCACACTTGAAACTAAAATGATAGAGCAGCCTTTACAATCTCCCACACCAGAACAACTAAAATCACAACCCACAAAACCAACTCCTCTACCCAAGAAACCAACACAAAGATCTGCTGATGATGCACCTAAGAGGAAGAGAAGGGTGTTGAGACTTCAAGAAGAAGAAGAAGATGATGAGGAGGAAGATTGGCTGCCCATTTCAACTGTTGTTAAAACAAAAGGGAAGTTGCCTGATGTATCAAAGATAATTGCCAAGAATCAATCAACAACAATCACTCCTGCCATCCAGATGTAAACTGTGAAGTAAAGCTTGAAGAAGAAGAACAGCACAAACAACATGATGAGCAGCTGTTGAACATGGTCGATAAAGAGTTTCCTCAGACTACATCGATACAATCTATGAGGAAACATGCTCAGAGATTGTATGCTCTCATATTTACATTTCAATATCAGAAAGAGATAGTTAGAATTTGGCGTGATCCCAGGGTGAGTGATAGAATTCACAAGAAGAACATCCTAAGAAGATACAATGGCCAAGTAAAGAAGATTGTAGATGCAATGATAATGCTGGCCATTGTAGTGTCGCCCTGGAAAATCCTAGAAGACTTCAGAAGAGCCTACAAGTCTAATCTTACCCCATAAACACTGCTGGAAAACAAAATGGTGAAAAAGGGGTTGATCTATAAGAGGCTTGAAGAAATCAGAAGCAATGAGCTCCAGTTGTTACTTGAAGGAAATCATCCTGATGAGTTCGCTTACAGAGAAATAACAACTGTGGAGCTAAAGAATGGGAAACAGGTTAAGTACCTATCTGAGTACTATGGGCCAGAGTTCTTCTTTGAAGGAGAAGCTGAAGAACTCACCCTAGAAGAACAAATTGTCTTCCTTGAGGCATATGTTCGAGAGTCTTATAGACTCATTGTAGGGAAGTAGGTTTCATGGATGGGGCAACAACTCTGTGTCCAATTCCCCAAAGACAGAGTTCTCATCCATCCCTTGCCAATCAAATCTTCTGAAACCTCTTCCCAGGCCTGTGCTGAAATTGGTCACTTCTGAGTTGATCCAGAAGAAAAAGACAATACTTTTTGCCTAATAAGTGGGACACTAATAAACTTAAAGGTTTTGGCTGTATTGGTTCAGGGGGAGTTTGTTGGACCAAAAGAACCAATGAGCCAGATCAAAAAAACCTTTAAGTCCCACAGACATCATAACAACTAAAGAAGACTACATCAGCTGAAGACAAAAGCTGAAGACAAAGTCTGAAGACAAAAGCTGAAGACAAAGTCTGAAGACACAGTCTGAAGACAAAAGCTGAAGACAAAGTCTGAAGACAGAGTTTGAAGTTAAAGTCTGAAGACCAAGTTTTCAGAGGTTGTCAACAGCTGAAGAAGTACTCTTCAGTAGTTGTGATGGTTTCCTTTCAGTAGTTGTCTTTATATTTTCAGTAGTTTGTAATCAGTAGTTCAGTATATTGTTTTCAGTAGTTGTAGTATTAGTTAACACTAGCGTTTATTGTAAGAAGATGTCCTCAGCTGTTGTGGACATCTTCAGTAGTTTCAGTTATTTTCAGTTGTTTATGAAAATCGGTTAGATGTCACTATCAGGTGACATCTGCTGACGTCATCTTTTCTTATAAAAGGAAAGTTGACCTAATTGTAATCTTACCGAAGCACATGAATGAATGAAAACATTCTTTTTTGCAGAAAACTTTCTCTCTCTATAAGTGTTACTGTTTGATTGAATATTCATCTTGTTCTTGCTTAAATTTCGTCTAATTTTAATACTATTTCGCTGCAAATCATAACCTAATTGATCAAACTAGATCTGAGATCCTTTCATAAACATCAACCGAATCAAACTCAACTAAGGCCTGATTGCAAACTCCACTAAATCGTTCTGGCTTTTCCCTCACCTGAAACGAATATGTGTACATAAAGATGAAGCTTTGGGGACTGTGGACGGAAATACGGGTGTTTGTGGAAGGTTCCGGAGGTTAGTGGTGGTGTTTTCGGAGGTTACTAGAGGTGGTAATTATTTGTCGGAGACGGGGCCTAGGAGGACGATGTGGGTGGCGAAAGGGGAGGGAAGGAGGAGCTCGATGGTGGTGATTAACAATGGTGATTATGGTGCAATGGTTGTGGATTAGAGCATTCACAGCTCATTGCTTAAAATTATATGAGTGTGAGTTCTTAAATTATATGGAATGATTTAAGTGGTTGTGAGTGGAGGAGAGAGAAAATGTTATTGTTCATCTGTAAATTAAGGATTTACTGTTCAACCCTTATAAATTTTTAATATTTTTAAAAGTGGTTGTGAGTGGATGAGAGAGAAGAGGTGATGAAAAATGTATAAAAATATATCATTTAATTAAAAGGAGAGAGAAAAAGTAGTGATTTTTAGTGTAATTATAAGGATGAAAATAAGGAATAGGATGTGAGTGCTCTTAGTAAAGGAAAAAGAAGAAAAAGATGATAGGAGTAGGTCTGACTCTTGTTATGTTATTATTGATATTATCTTTTTTATTTTTATAGAACTATTTTAATATTTAAGGGTAATTTGGTCTTTTTACATCTGGTTAACGAAAAAGTTAGCTCTCATCCATGACAGGGACCATGTGTGTTATGTTTTGTCAAACGTTTGAACCGATCTTGTCGTTTTTCAAACCTGAGGACCGAAAGTGAAAAAAGAGACATTTCATGTAATTAACTCATATTCTAAACTGTTATTCCTATTAAGGCAACTAGTGACCAATAAGATTATCATGTGTGGTTGAATGATGACTAGCAGAAATCAAGACTTTATAGAACTTAAAATCTCGTAAGCAAAAATTCTTTTTGAATAAACACTTTCGAGTTTAATTTTACATCGACCTATTGAGATGTCAATCACAACAATTCTTCCATATCCAAGCCGTACTTGAGATGCCTCACCTCCATTATTGTCACATCCCGGCGGAAGCGTGAAGCGATAATTGGATGTGACTTGTTTGTTCAGAACACAATTGATTACGAGAAATTTAAATCACAATAATATGAAAACATAAAACACATACTTCATATATATATATATATATATCATAATTTGGATTACATCATTACATATAAGTCAAAATTTGATATAACCCTTATTACAACAAATTGTTTAGCTAACATCTTCAGGTACGATGAAAATGCGCATCCACTACCACGCTGTCATCGTAGATATTAACTGTTAGGCTTACACATACTCGTCCCACAACTTCACCCCATCCATTGTAAATATCAAAGGAAAATTCTATATTATTAGTCATTTTCACCTGAAAAATCATACTCAAACAGTCAACATAAAGTTGGTGACATAGGTTTATTTCCATACAAAACATTTTATTGATGCACCAATTACAACCAAACCTGCTCACACATATAATCATACTGTCACGAAATAATTCACAAGATCATATAATATTACATCTCAACCCTCATTCTGTTGGTGCAGAAAATATTCAAATAGTATCACAACACTCATCCTGTTGGTGCAAAATATTCTCCTAGTAGCGCTACTAATATTATCAGACGGTTCCTCATACGAATTAATGGTTGTATCACAAATGACAGTAAGTCTCAGAATATTTCAAAAATAATGCATCAACATAATCAATATTCTTTTACCCCCAAAACTTTTAGAAATACCAAAATGGGGCTATGAGTCTCACCGTTTCTCCAAATTGTAACCTATAAAATAATTCATAGGTTAGATAAAAATTTCTTTAAAATTTTTAGAACTTCAGATATAACAAGTTTCTAAAATTTAGCTGTAAAATAATCAGCTAACATCACCATAAAATTCTCAATTTTCACTTTACTATAAATTGTTATAATTATTTTAAAGTCTCCATAAATCACCAAAAATAGCTACTGCTATCCAAAAATTTCCAAAACTTTACAGAACACTATTTCAATAGTTTACATTATCCCATAAAATTTATGATATTCAATTCACAACAAATTGTTTTCTGTAATTCCTATAATATTCCTAAAATTCATTAAAAATAGTTATATAACTTCAAAAATTATAAAATCTATACCATCTATTGAATATCATTAGTCATAGCTTCAGTGAATTTTTTACGATTTATGGTACTGGTTAAGTATTTATTTAGATTTTTCTTTTACAGATTACTTAAAAATTCATTTTTCAAACATAATAAGGATATAAAATACCAAATAATTCCTGGAGATTTTATATCTTAAAAGAATCATTCTGTGATTTTTCCAGAATTTTCCCAAATTTATTTGTATTTTTGAGTATTTTCTTTATTTTTACTATTTAAAACAATTTTGTATAAATTGTTTTATTCATCATAATTTTGTCAAAACTTACAGAATAATGTGTTAATATTTTATAATATTTTATAATAAGTTCC
Organism: Flaveria linearis; assembly: GCA_024085815.1. NCBI lineage: Eukaryota > Viridiplantae > Streptophyta > Magnoliopsida > Asterales > Asteraceae > Flaveria > Flaveria linearis. Next base: position 21,982,435 of record CM044008.1, read on the forward strand.
TAATTTTATTCCCATAGTTACATTCATTTAAATATTTAATCCGATTCATCAAGAAAATCTATGTTTTAACACTTTTATTTTTGTATTAAATCCTTGATTCTCATAAAACCTTCAAACTTTATGTTTTTGAATCCTTTCATACTGATTTTTGATAAAAATCAAGTGTTTATGAGTTTTTGCATAGAACCTTTATGATTTAGCTAAAGGGTTAATCATATGTGTTAGTTAAACACATATATAATTTGTTAGTTATAGATTTGAGGATCATACCTTCTTGGATGAATAAAATCTTAAGGGAGTTGTTTGGTTAGACTCTTGATGATCGGCTTGGGTTTCTTGTTTAAAAATTGATCATAAGCTTAAGAAAGTAACTTGGCCCATGTTGTTCTTGAGGTTGTTAGTGATCATGAGATGGTGATGAGGTGAGAACTGAGTGTTTGAGGGTGGTAGTGGATTGAGAGGCAAAAGAAGGAGAGGAGGTAGGAACCGAGTAGGATGGTTGTGGATGTGGTGGCTTGTGGTTGTGTTGACTCCATCGGCCGAGAGCTTCAAGTGTTGAAGTTCATCATGATTTGGTCTAGCATATAAGGTGGGGCTGTAGGGATGCTTAGTCAAGTTATTAGGATATGTGGCGGATTTTAGGAAGGGGTTAGTGTCAAGGGTTGGCAGGTGGCGGGTTGGAGAGTGATGACTCATTAGTGTGGCTAGGTGTCAAGCAAAGAGTCTAATGACTCACTTAGTTATTAAGTTAAGTTTAGTTAGTAGTTTATGTGGTTAATCGGATTATTTAGTGTCTTAGTGAACCGATGCAAGGGTTTAGGTTATGTTTTAGTTAGTATTTTGGTGTTTTAATGTTTGATTAAGTTTTGATCTTAATCCATTTTACGTAAATATGAGATATTTATCATTCAAGTAACTAATAATATAATCTTACAATTTGGTAAATAAATAAAAAAAAGAATCACAAAATTCAAATATAAAAATTACATGCATATGTAAACTTTCATGCAAAAATATATAAAATTCTTATATAAAGTTAACAGATAAGATTGACTTAATAATTTAATAAGATATATGAGTATATAGGTCTACATTATCTATTTAGAGTAATTCTTAATAACGTTTAATTTACCTAATCTTGACGTAAGGTTGTCACATTCTCCCCCTGTTAAAAGAATTTCGTCCCGAAATTCCTTGGAGTGTGATTTCTTAAATTTCAGAAAAATTTATCTGATCATTACCTTTGAATAAGTGGGGGTATTTCTTTTTGATTTCATCTTCTCTTTCCCATGTGTATTCTGGTCCTCTTTTTGCATTCCACTTAACTTTTGCTATAGGGATTCTATTTCTTCTTAACTGCTTTATGTAACACCCGTAAAATTTTCTAAGCAAGTCAAATGATAATAATAGGCTCAGACGAGACCATTTAATAAGATAGGCTGGTTATGGGTGTTAGACCAAGTTAACGCTTCGGGTCGTGAGCTTGACGAGTTTAAAGTTTCGGGAACGCCTGATATATATATAGACGGATCAGCTGAGCAACTCTCATTTGCACCCAACACTCAATTTCTAGAGAGAGAAAGTGTAGAAAGAGAAAGTGTCGGATCGAGGCTCGGTTGGTCAAGGGATTGAAGGCTGGTGTTCGTGGACTCCCAAACAACAAGAATCAATGTAAGAAACGTAGTCTAATTGCTCCTTTTTGTGAAAAACCCGGATTTAAGTTTTTGGGGTTTTAAAAGTGGCAAGAATCGCCCAAAAACGCACGTTTTTAGGTAAGAAAACATGTAAAAAGCTTAGATATAGCTTCCTGGATGATAACCCAAGGGTTTGGATGTAAAAGATTGAAGTTTTGGGTTAAAATGGGCTAATTCGTAATTTTCAGCTCGTTCTGCGAATTTAAGCACTCATCCAGCGAAACTATGAGTTCGTCCAGCGAAACTAACAGAAGTTCCAGCGAAACTATAGTTTCGCTCTGGCGAAACTACAGTTTCGTTGATAAGTTCGCCGACAATACTATCCAACGAAAGTTGGGCGAAACTGGCAGTGAAGCTGCTGATAAGTCCAGCGAAACTGCTGGCGAATCTAGCAGCGAAACTGCCAGTGAGTTTAGCAGCGAAACTGCTGTAAGTCCAGTGAAACTGCTGGCGAACTTAGCAGCGAATTTAGACAAAAATTGACTCTTTTGAGTATTAACCTATCTGCAGGCGGTGTAGTGTGACACTCTTCTTTGAAGCTTGATTGATAAGCTACTTAGCAAGCACAGGTGAGTTCTAGGACCCCTCATTTACTTGTTTTAAACGATTTTGGGGTTGGAACACATATAAGCCTGTTTATTGAAATATGCATGTTTGACCCATTTGGGTGTAATACCGTGTAGTAAGTTTAAGTATGATAGTGAACTTGGGCGTGTTGTATGAGGTCCTAGTATGAGTCCCCAAGGCTTAGGAGGGACAATTAGGGTTGTTGCACTCGAGAAGATGCATAGTCGAGTCCCGGCTTTCGGGAAGAACGCGGAAGTAGGTCTTTACAGGGAGGTTACTGTAAGTGCATGTAGATGACTGCTGATGTAGGTTATGTATGTATGATGCTATTGATGATGATGTATGATTGATATATGTGTGTGTTCCTACGATGATGTATGTATATCTTTCTATGACTTTACGTACTATGACAACGAATGAACGAAGTATTATGTAACGTAAAGTGAAAGATAAAAGAAGAGGAACATGAAAATGAATGCATGTATTAACGAATGAATGAATGAGTAATATGATGATGAATACATGCATTAACGAACGAACGAAAGAAGTCTTGCAAACATTGAATAAGTCGATTGGTCTTTCTTGGTGATTGACCATGGTCATGGTACCTCTACCGCTTACCTACTAGTACTGTGGCGCACGCTTAGATTCACGGCCCAGTAGCTGAGATTACTGTGGCATACGCTCTATTGATTCACGGCCCAGTAGCTAAGACTGATCGGGGTATAGCATATGGTATTGGTACAACAGAATTCAATGTGCAAGTAAGGATGAAACGGGATCATTGTCATTCGACCACAGTAATCATAGCCGAGTGCTATGAAGTGGGTAAAGCCTGACAGGATCCATATGAGAAGTTAAAGATAATGATGTATAACGGATGATGAAGATAATAAAGAATATTATCTATGTGTACATACGACGTATGGTCATGTGAAAGAAAGGAATGGTTTATGATGTAAATAAAGTATGTTTATTACAAAACTAGAACTCACTCAGCAACGCTGACTTTATGTGTTTCCAGTTGGCAGGTAGTGTTGCTGGGGATGGCACGAGGCGGCTACTCAGCTCTTTTGGGATGGCATTCTCCTTCTGATAATGCTGCCACGCAATGTGTTGTGGGCACAAAAAGCACGCAACACATTATGTTGCATGCAAGTGCAAGATTCCTTAGGGTTCCGATGTACGGGATTACTTAAGGAATCTTCTTTATGATGAAAAATTTTATGTTTTTATACTAGAGGTCACTGTATATGACCCTTTTGTAATTAGAAATGATGAAATCTTTTGTATAATGCTTTTGTGATATAATGCAACATTAGATGTTATGTAATTGATGTACGTTGTATTAAATGGCAAAAGTATTTATAGTAAAGGAAAAGTTTAACTTAGAAATTCCGCTGCAATGTATGTTTAAGATGCTTATAAATATATATATCAAATGTATGTTTTATGCGCGATGAATGACCAACTGTGAGGTGCCCGGGAGCGGGGCCTTACACTTTACTTCTTTTCCTACAATGGCTACTGGTTCTTCCACAAAATAAAGTTTCCTATCTATTTTGACTTCTTGAATTGGTACCTCTAAGGTTTCATTGGATAGACATTTCTTGAGGTTGGACACATGAAAGGTGTTATGCACTTCACTTAATTCTTGAGGTAATTCCAACTTATATGCCACATGACAAATTTTATCAATGATTTTAAACGGACCAATATACCTAGGGTTTAGTTTACTTGATTTTCCAAACTGGAAGATTCCTTTTGAGGGAGATATCTTTAGATAAACCCTGTCTCCCATTTGAAATTCCAATGGCTTTCTACATTTGTCTGCATAACTTTTTGTCGATCACAGGCTGCTTTCAATCTATTTTTAATCTCAGTGATCTTGTCTGTAGTTTCTTGGATTAATTCAAGACCTATGAGTTGTCTATCACCTATTTCATTCCAACAAAAGGGTGATCTATACTTTCTTCCGTATAAAGCTTAATATGGAGCTAACCCAATACTAGAGTGATAACTGTTATTGTATGAAAATTCTATTAATGGTAAGTGGCTATCCCAATTTCTAGCAAAGTCTATAGCACAAGCTCTTAACATATCTTTTAGTGTTTGTACTGTTCTTTCACTCTGTCCATCTGTCTGTGGATGATAGGCTGTACTTAAGTTCACTTTGGTTCCTAAGGCTTTTTGTAATGTCTGCTAAAATCTGGAAGTAAATCTACTGTCTCTATCTGATATGATGGATACAGGTATTCCATGCCTAGACATAATTTCTTTATGTAAATTCTTGCTAATCTTTCAATTTTATAATCTTCTCGTATGGGTAAGAAATGAGCTGACTTAGTCAATCTATCTACTACCCAAATTGTGTCGCATCCATTTCTGGTTCTTAGTAGTTTAGTTATAAAGTCCATTGTAATTTGATCCTATTTCCATTCTGGAATCTCAGGTTGCTGTAGGTATCCTGAAGGTTTTTGATATTCAGCTTTTATTCTTGAACAGACATCACATTGTTCCACAAATTCTCCGACTAATCTTTTCATGCCTGGCCACCAATATTGGCTTTTCAAATCCTTGTACATTTTATTATTCCCTGGATGCACAGAATATCTTGACTTATGAGCTTCTTGTAGGACAATTGTTCTAATCATGCTATTGTCAGGTATCCAAATTCTTCCTTTAAACTTCAGAATTCCATCTGTTTCTTCTTTCATGTCCTTTAATTGTCCTTTTAGTTTCAACACGTCTTTTTGTTGGGCTTCCCGAATTTATCTTAACAAATCTGAACGTAGTTCCATTCTCATAGCACGTACTCGTAATGGCTTATTTCTTTCTTTCCTACTTAGAGCATCAGCAACTACGTTTGCTTTACCAGGATGATACTTGATTTCACAGTCATAATCACTTAGTAATTCTACCCATCTTCTCTGCCTCATATTTAACATCTTCTGATCAAATATATATTGTAGACTTTTATGATCCGTATATATAATACACTTAGTTCCATACAGATAATGTCTCCAAATTTTAGTGCAAATACTACAGCTCCTAATTCTAGATCATGGGTGGTATAATTCACTACCCCTAAGTTGTCTAGATGCATATGCTATTACCTTGTCTTTTTACATTAAAACACATCCAAAACCTTGACGTGATGTATCACAATATACTATAAAATTATCTGTCCCTTCTGGCAAAGCTAAAACCGGGTGCACTACACAACTTATTTTTGAGGAGTTCAAAAGCTTCATTTTGTTTTTCTTCCCATATATACCTTCTCTCTTTTTGGGTCAATTCTATCAAGGGTTGAGCTATTCTCGAGAAATTTTCTATAAATCTTCTGTAATATCCTGCTAAACCTAAGAATTATCGTATTTCCGTTGGGGTTTTTGGAACTTTCCATTTCTTAACTGCTTCAATCTTTGCTGGATCGACTTGAATTCCATTCTGGTTAACTATGTGTCCTAGGAATTGTACTTCTCTTTTCCAAAATTCGTATTTTGAGAATTTGCATATAACTTTCCTTTTGTAGCAATTCCAAAGTTAACCTCAGGTGTTGTTCGTGGTCTTCCTTATTCTTAGAATAAATCAAAATGTCATCTATGAAGACTATAACGAATTTATCTAAATAGGGTTTACACACTCTATTCATTAAATCCGTAAACACTGCTGGGGCATTGGTTAATCCAAATGGCATCACAAGAAATTCATAGTGTCCGTACCTAGTTCTGAATGCAGTTTTTGATATATCGCCATCCTGTACTCTTAATTGATGATGTCCAGATCTTAAATCTATTTTAGAAAAATAACTAGATCCTTGTAATTGATTAAATAAATCATCAATCCTAGGGAGAGGATATCTATTCTTTATAGTAACTTTATTGATTTCTCTATAATCGATACACATCCTAAAAGTTCCATCTTTCTTTTTGACAAACAGAACTGGTGCTCCCCAAGGTGATACATTAGGACGTATAAATCCTTTATCTAATAGTTCTTGTAATTGGGTCATGAGTTCCTTCATTTCAGTTGGTTCTAAACGATATGGTGCTTTAGCAATAGGGGTTGTTCCTGGTATTAATTCTATTTTAAACTCTACTTGAAGAGGGGGTGGTAATCCAGGTAATTCATCGGGAAAAATATCAGGGTATTCATTAATAATAAGAACATTTTTCAAATTTCCTTTATCAAGTTTTGCATCAACTATATGAGCTAAGAAAGCTAAACATTTCTTATTTAAGCATTTTTATGCTTTTTCACAGGAAATCAATTTCACAATACCATTTGGTCTATCACCGTATATACAGAGAGTTTTGTCTTCCTTAATCAAAGGAATCTTTATCATTTTCTTATCACAAATAATTTCAGCATGATTCTTACTCAACCAATCCATTCCTACTACGACATCAAGTCCTCCTAATTTAATAGGAATCAGATCTATATCAAAACAATATTCATCTAAATTTAAAATGCAGTTAGGAATGATTTCATCGGCTTCTATTACTTTACCGTCAGCTAATTCTATCATATAGTTATGACTTAATTTTTCAAATGTTAAACTAAGTAATGGTCTAAAGATATTCGAAACAAAACTACGAGTTGCTCCTGTATCAAATAATACTTTTGCATACTGGTTATTGATAAGGAACGTAGCCGTTACCACTTCTGGTTCATGGCGAGCTTTTCCAGCTTGTATTACGAAAGCTCTTCCACGGGGGTTGTTCTGGTTAACTGGGGCTTTGCCTTTCCGTTGTGGGCATTCATTACGAAAATGATTTTCACTTCCACACTAAAAGCAAACTGGTTTAGGGTTGGTAGGGTTTTTGCAATCTCAAGAGATATGTCCTTTCTTTTTACAGTTATAACAAACCACTGTCATACAGTTTCCTGAATGATATCTTTGGCAGATATTACACTGTGGTTGTTTATCCATCTTCTTCACCTGAGCTGTTCCTTAGAAATTTCTTGGTGGAGGTCGGGTTATTCTTTTCTGAGGGTTTTCTCCAAGTCTTCTTCCTGAGTGGTTTTCATTCCACTTCCTTTTCTCCCCTATTTATGGATAACTTAATGATCCATTTCTGATCATTTCATCTGTCAGACTCCCTGACAGGATTACTGTTTCTTGAAAGGTTTTGGTTCTTATGGATTTCACTAACCCTCTTATTTGTGGTACTAGCCCCCAAATATATCTTCTTATCCTTTTTGATTCAGGGGTTATCAGATGTGGTACTAACCTAGACAGTTCATTATACATGTCAGTATATTCCCGATGTGCAGCTCTTTTCATTTCTAGTGCTAAGAATTCAGCCTCTAATTTTTCTATTTTATTATAAGGGCAATATTTTTCTATCACTAGATTTCTAAAATCTTCCCAACTTATCTTATTCATAACATGTCTACCTCTGGTGTGTACCTCCATTTTCCACCAGGATTGTGCCTCTCTTTTTAGTGAATGCGAAGCAAAGAGTGTCTTGTAATTTTCAGCACAATTACTAATTTCCAAGACTCCTTCCATTTCATCTAACCATCGTAAGGCTTGCACAGGTCCTCCCTTTCCATTGAATTCCCGGGGTTTGCAAGACATGAAGGTTTTGTAAGAACATCCTTTCAAGACTCCATTTAGTATTTCTTCTTCTTGTCGCTCCTCTGTATTAATATTTTCAGGCCTTTCCTGTGGGTGTGAGGTGGTTCCAATGTTCAGATTCTGCTGTAGTTGGGTTATCAGGGTAGGTAAGGTAGCTTCTATTTGTTAGGCTACTATCTGAGAAATTTTATCATTTTCATTGGTGTCAGTAGTCATAGGCGTTTCTTCCCCAAGTCGGGTTCTAGGTCGTCCTACTCGAGCTGTTCTTCGTACAGGCTGAGTGTTTCTTTTTGTGGCATGATTCACTATAGTAGATTATAACATTAGTATCATAAATAAATATTCTAACACAAAATCATTTAACATATATCAAATAAATATTTCAACATAAGGATACATATATTTATATCAATTAAGCTCTTATTTCTCTATTATGATAAGTTAGACTATAGTCTTCTAACTCTTGCGAATCCAATTCCATATATTTGTGAAAACATTTTATTGATGCAACAATTACAACCAAACCTGCTCACATACATAATCATACTGTCACGAAATAATTCACAAGATCAGATAATATTACATCTCAACCCTCATTCGGTTGGTGCAGAAAATATTCAAATAGCATCACAACACTCATCCTGTTGGTGCAAAATGTTCTCCTAGTAGCGCTACTAATATTATCAGACGGTTCCTCATTCGAATTAATGGTTGTATCACAAATGACAGTAAGTCTCAAAATATTTTCAGAAATAATGCATCAACATAATCAGTATTCTTTTTCCCCCAAAACTTTTACAAATACCAAAATGGGGCTATGAGTCTCACCGTTTCTCCAAATTGTAACCTATAAATAATTCATAGGTTAGATAAAAATTTCTTTGAAATTTTTAGAACATCAGATATAACAAATTCCTAAAATTTAGCTGTAAAATAATCAGCAAACATCACCATAAAATTCTCAATTTTCACTTTACTATAAATTGTTATAATTATTTTAAAGTCTCCATAAATCACCAAAAATAGCTACTGCTATCCAAAAATTTCCAAAAATATACAGAACACTATTTCAACAGTTTACATTATCCCATAAAATTTATGATGTCCAATTCAGAACAGATTGTTTTCTGTAATTCCTATAATATTCCCAAAGTTCATTAAAAATAATTATATAACTTCAACAATTATAAAATTTATATCATCTATTTAATCTGATTTATCATAGCTTTAGTGAATTTTTCACGATTTATGGTACTGGTTAAGTATTTATTTAGATTTTTCTTTTACAGATTACTTAAAAATTCATTTTTCAAACAAAATAAGGAAATAAAATACCAAATAATTCCTGGAGCTTTTATATCTTAAAAGAGTCATTCTTTGATTTTTCCAGAATTTTCCCAATTTTATTTGTATTTTTGAGTATTTTCTTTATTTTTACTATTTAAAACAATTTTGTATAAATTGTTATATTCATCATAATTTGTCAAAACTTACAGAATAATGTGTTAATATTTTCTAATATTTTATAATAAGTTCCTAATTTTATTCCCATAATTACATTCATTTAAATATTTAATCCGATTCATCAAGAAAATCTATGTTTTAACACTTTTATTTTTGTATTAAATCCTTGATTCTCATAAAACCTTCAAACTTTCTGTTTTTGAATCCTTTCATACTGATTTTTGATAAAAAATCAAGTGTTTATGAGTTTTTGCATAGAACCTTTATGATTTAGCTAAAGGGTTAATCATATGTGTTAGTTAAACGCATATATAATTTGTTAGTTATAGATTTGAGGATCATACGTTGTTGGATGAATGAAATCTTAAGGGAATTGTTTGGTTAGACTCTTGATGATCCGCTTGGGTTTCTTGTTTAAAAATTGATCATAAGCTTAAGAAAGTAACTTGGCCCATGTTGTTCTTGAGGTTGTTAGTGATCATGAGATGGTGATGAGGTGAGAACCGAGTGTTTGAGGGTGGTGGTGGATTGAGAGGCGAAAGCAGGAGAGGAGGTGGGAACCGAGTAGGATGGTTGTGGATGTGGTGGCTTGTGGTTGTGTTGACTCCATCGGCCGAGAGCTTCAAGTGTTGAAGTTCATCATGATTTGGTCTAGCATAGAAGGTGGGGTTGTAGGGATCTTAGTCAAGTTATTAGGATATGTGGCGGATTTTAGGAAGGGGTTAGTGCCAAGGGTTGGCTAGATGGCGGGTTTGGAGAGTGATGACTCATTAGTGTGGCTAGGTGTCAAGCAAAGAGTCTAATGACTCACCTAGTTATTAAGTTAAGTTTAGTTAGTAGTTTATGTGGTTAATCGGATTATTTAGTGTCTTAGTGAACCGATGCAAGGGTTTAGGTTATGTTTTAGTTAGTATTTAGGTGTTTTAATATTTGATTAAGTTTTGATCTTAATCCATTTTATGTAAATATGAGATATTTATCATTCAAGTAACTAATCAAATAATCTTACAATTTGGAAAATAAATAAAAAAAGAATCACAAAATTCACATATAAAAATTACATGCATATGTAAACTTTCATGCAAAAATATATAAAATTCTTATATAAAGTTAACAGATAAGATTGACTTAATAATTTAATAAGATATATGAGTATATAGGTCTACATTATCTATTTAGAGTAATTCTTAATAACGTTTAATTTATCTAACCTTGACGTAGGGTTGTCACAATTATAATGAAACCGATAATATATCCTACTTTTTGTTTTATAATATCTTCTTCGGGTAACGCACTAGGTTTTGCATATATTAAACTATAAGGTAAATAATTTTTATCCTAGGATAGTAGGATCCATTCCGACTTTAAATAAAATTCACAATAAAAATTGTTATTGGCATAGGTTTGGCTCTCTCAACCGCATTATATCCTATATTATCATAGGCAAACAAACAGGAACAGAGCTTCAGGAACTGTATAATTAACTATAACCAAAGTGTCGACCAAAGTAATTGAAAATTTTATAATGACCACTTATCGTTGTGACCATTGGATCGGATGGAATCCAAATTGGACAATAAGTTGATGTTTAAAACTAAAGTTTCTAATATTAAATAATACAAATTTCGATATCATATTAATGAATTTACTATGTGTTTTAATTTTTAAAGGGTTCAACAAATCAAACATCCTTAGTAGGCATGAATCATGAACCATCGGGATCAGGCATGTAACATGACCCATTTCCAACCTTTGAAAAAAAAATTCACGTAGTCCATTGACTTGTTGATTGAAGACATCCAAGGCTCAAGCTTATTTTCTGGAACATAGGAGTATTGGTATATGGTGTAATTGGGAACAAATTATAAACAGGGATATATCTTATATTTGTTGTTGTTGCCCTTTAGGTGATCGTAATTTGCTAGTTTCGCGTTAGCTAATCCGAATATATCTATTCATTGTTGTTGTTCAAAAAAAAGTAAAATTTGACTTTATTAAGTTTAGTAGGAGTGTTCAGAAAATCCAATATCCCAAATATTCAAAATCCGATCCCTACCCAAATCGGAATAAACCAATCAGGATTCTTATTCGAATGTTCGGATCGGATCTCACCCAAACCAGAATTCCTTATTCGGATTTCTGATCGGATTTTGGATATCATATTTTTTTATTCGGGTTATTCGAATTGTTCGTATATCCGATTAATCCGAATAAGAATTCAACTATGTTTCTAACTCAATACTCATCACCCAACTATCTGTTATATTTTTAAGTCAATTGTTGATAATCTTGATACATTTTAGTCTTCTAAGCCTAAACAATTATACAATAATCAATTGTTGTTCTAAATTAAAGATTCTAATCTTCGCATCTATAAAATTACCTATTATGTTTCAATTTGTGTTCAAGTCAAATTTATATTTTTTGGTTAGAGTAAATTACTATTTTAGTCCCTATGGTTTGGTGGTTATAACGTTTTTAATCAAATAGTTTAAAAACACCCAGTTTGACAACTATGGTTTAAATTTTATCACAATTAAGTCCAAATCATTACCTCCATCCAATCTCTCTGTTAATCTTTTTAAAAGAAAATAAAAGTACCCTTGAACTAAAAGTGTTATTATCAATTTATCATACAAAAAATAAAAATGTGAGTCCCACTCCATACCATCCTACCAATCCTTAACCTCATCTTATTTTGCTTGTTTTGACCATATCTAAACAACCATCACCACGGCTTTAATCTTTTTGTTATATATATTTTAGAGTAAATTACTCCGTCCCTGTGTTTGATGATTATAACCCTTTTAATACAGATTTAAAAACGCTCGGTTTAAACAATATGGTTTAAAGTTGGCTCAATCGAGTTCAAAGCACTATCTTCCATATTCTTTGTTAATTTTATATAAAACGACTAATATACTCTTGTATTTAAATTGTTACTACATTATAAATAATATAAAACTAAATTATTTGTCTCAATCTGTCTTTCTCTTTCTCTGGGAAGTCACCACCTGTAGAGCCACCACTACCACCTATGGACCTCAGCCATCGCCACCACCTGGGCATCTCAGCCACCGTCACCACCTGCGAACCTCAGCCATCGCCACCGCCACCGTGCACCTCAGCCACCGTGCACCTCAGCCACCGCCACCGCCTGCGGACCTCAGCCACCGCCACCGCCACACAACCATCTTACCCACCCATCTTCATCTCCTTCCCTCTTCCCATTCTCTGAACCTTTACCCCCCACCCACTGCGGCCCACCCTTCAACCCCCAACGTTACCTGACCTTCAACATCTACCATACCACCACCTAATAATCAGTGCCCCCTCCACCCACTTTGTTTATCCGCTCATTTTGGAGAGAAAGAAAACACAGAGAAGAAAAAAGGGAGGGGTATAGGCCTCAATTTCTACTTGATTTAGGGCAACCGATCCAATTCGTAAGGAAATATTATAGATGAAGATGAAGGTGATGGATATGGTGACTTTGCAGGAGAATATGATGGTTGTGGTGGCTGTGGTGACTTCACCGGAGATGATGGTGGTGGTGGTAATGCCTAGGTTAGTTTGGTGGTAGATAAAGTTTGCTAGAGAAGAGAGATAAGGAGCGTAAGGAGAGAGAAAAAGGTGCAGAGAGAGATGTAGGTATGATTTTATAAAGGCTAAATTAGGAAAATAATCATTAACTAAATCGAATTACTAAAATAACCGGTCAAAAATGAAGTTTATTAAATAAAACATGCAATCATATCGATGCATGTGTCCATCCCTCGCTGACGTGGCGAGGAATTATAGGAATCATTCGCCCAGAAAAGCATGCCAGCGAGGGATTATGAGAATCCGTCGCCCACACGTACATCCCTCGCTGACGTGGCTTTATCCTCGCTGACTCAGCGATAGATTATGGGAATCCCTCGACCAAAATTACGAAAATGCCCCTCCTCACCCATAATTAAAAAAAATAAATATATATATGTTTTTAACCAAAAAAATCATATTTTTAATTATTTATTGTTTTTAAATACATAAAAATTTAATTTAATTTTATTTTCATCTATATAATACAATGTTTACCCTTAATAAAGTTATCAAATCTCATAATCCCTCGCTGAGTCAGCGAGGGATAAAGCCACGTCAGCGAGGGATGTACACGTGGGCGAGGGATTCCCATAATCCCTCGCTGGCACGCTTTTCTGGGCGAGGGATTCCCATAATCCCTCGCCACGTCAGCGAGGGATGGACACGTGGATCTATATGATTGGTTGTTTTATTTAATAAACTTCATTTTTGACCGGTTATTTTAGTAATTGGATTTGGTCAAATAGTCATTTTCGTAATTTTCCCTTTTATAAATTTATATTATAATAACTATTTCATTCCAAGGTATTTTAGTCTTTTAAATAAATATTAACGGCAGAAAAATGGATGGAGTTAACGGTTTGAATTTGATTGAGACATATTTTAAACCTTAGTGCTTAAACCGATTGGTTTTAAACTATTGGATTAAAAGAGTTATAATCCATCTAACCACATGAGCTAAAAGAGTAATTTATTCTATATTTTATTATGATTTTAAACTTATAAATATTAAGAAAAAAAATTAGCCAAAAAAACTAGGAACAAAAAATATAGGAAAATTTGTTATTTGGTTTATTCGGATAAATTCGGATATATCTAAATCCGATCCGAACTGGATTTAGATAGATTCAGATCGGATAAAAATATCATTATTCAAATCGGATTTTAAATAGGATCATGAAATTTTAAAATCCGAATAATTTATCATACAACAGTTGCAACGTTTAGTGAAAGCTTAAGAAATAAAAGTATTTTTTTAAAAAACAAGTATATAATTAAAGCTTTATAAAAATGTTTCTAAAAAGTAAAAAGATAACGAACATAAATTATACAATAAATAAAAGTTACATCATATAAAATAAAATTCGCCTAAACCAAACCTAACTACCAAAAGAAGCATCATGTATGCAGCTTAGCGGAATGATGCATAAATATCCACGTCACCATTGGCTATAAATACCAACTATATTAAGACAGTTATTTAACTTTCACAAAACGTCTAAAGTCCAAACATTACATCATCACCTACATCTCCGGCGACACCAACAACCACCACCACCACGACGATGAGCGTCAAAACCTCACCACCAACCACCGTCTACCCCTCACAACCACCCTTCACCACCGACCACCTCCTCCCCCTCTCCCACCTCGACACCGATCGCAACATGAACGTCCCCTTCCGCTACGTCAGAGCCTACGCCGCCACCAACCACCACCCTATCACCACCGACCCCTTCCACGTCATCACCACCGCACTCTCCACCGCCCTCGTCAAATACTACCCCTTCACCGGATCCCTCCGCCGCCGCGACTCCGATGGCCGATTCGACCTCTACTGCACCGCCGGAGGTGGGGTTACCGTCATTCCGGCAGACGTTGACTCCCCGTTGACCGACGTCAACTACCTTGACGACGCTGATGAGGAGTTTATTGAACAGTTGGTTCCCAACCCGGATCCGGAGACCCGTTTGACCAATCTGTTGGTTTTACAGGTTTTTTTACAGCAAATCTATACTAGTGCTGTTATGCCGTGTTTTTAAAACCGAACCAGACTTAACCAGCCGGTTAGACCTGGGACCGGTGGGACTAAAAACCGTCGGTTCAATGGTGGGACCGTATCTCAAATAAGAATATATGTATTCTTTTCTTAAAATCTTATTTTTTTATTAGATTTAATAATTTATGATGTATATTTTAGTTAATAAAGTGTTAATATATTATGTTAAAAATGTAAATCTACTCTAAAACATAAACTATTTTCATATTTATTTTTAAACTTGATATATATAAATAATATTTACATTTTTTATACATAAAATCATTTGGTTCTTAAATCCGGGGTAACAAATAAATTCTTAATCGACTAGTTTGTTATCCGGTTTGGTTTTAAAAACATTGTTCAATTACCGCAAACTAATTTACACCGTGATTTTACAGGTAACTCGGTTTAGTTGTGGTGGGTATACACTCGGGGCGTCGGTGCACCATGTGTTGTGTGATGGGCTCGGGGCTACTTTGTTTTTCAATGCATTGGCTGAGGTGGCTCGGGGTGCGGTCGATGTGAAAGTCGAACCGGTTTGGGAGCGGTCGAGGATGTTGGGCCCGAGGGAACCGGCCCGGACGGAGTTTCCGATTGGAGAGTTTTTGCGTTTGGATAAGGAGTTTGTACCGTATACGGATTTGGATGAAGAGGTGGTTCGGGAGTGTGTTGATGTGAAAGATGAGTGGTTGGACCGGTTCAAGGGGTTTTTGCAAGAGAAGTGTGGTTCGAGCTTTACTACTTTTGAAGCTTTGGGTGCTTTTTTATGGCAATCAAGGTAATTATATATTTGGTTTTTAAAATGCATTGGGATTTGGGAGGGTTAAAAGGTTCGTTGATCTAGTAATTGGTCAGTTTATGAGTTTTGACTTTTAACTACAATTCATTATAGTTGGTAGCTAGATATATAGAAGCTAAGTTTAGGTTTATAAACTTAGACTTCAGACCATGAATCTTTCTAAAAAAATCATATATGAAATTGAATTTAAGCATCTTAATTATTTTCTTTAATTGTTTTTTATTTTAATCTTTTGAAACTAATTGAATTACAATTATTTAGTCATGCTTTACTATAATACTAAAACTAATATGTTGTATTTAAATATGTATCGAAAATCAGTATTGATTCACGAGATGAATTTATCGTATTTTTTTAACGCAAATGTACGACCCTACTTTGGAGGATAAGTGTTAACTTATACGCGACAAATGATTTCATCTAATTAGTCATTTTTATGTTAACACTTTTATATTTTTTATAGCAAAGTCATATGTTTCATTTGTCCTGATTAGAACTTAATGAGACAAAACATGTCATGTGATTTACGATGTAAATGCATTTTAAAATAATAGGGTCATACTACTTTTATAAATAAGAGAATATTTGTTTGAAAGATAAAAACAAGAGAGACATTTAAGATGTATCTTTCACGTTAACTAGAAATACATAACAAGATCATACATATCTTTACATCTTCTAGTTTAATATGTATCCTTCACGTTAATTTTGACAGGGTGAAAGCCTCAAAAATTCCAAGAGACGAGGAGGTTAAATTTGCATACGCAGTGAACATAAGGAGGGTAGTAAAGCCACCACTACCGGCCGGTTACTGGGGCAACGGCTGCGTACCAATGTACGTAAAGATTAGAGCTGGAGATCTGATCGATAAACCCATTTGGGAAACTGCTGAGCTGATCAAAAGAAGCAAGAGAAACGTGAGTGACGAGTATGTTCACTCGTTTATCGACTTCCAAGAGCTAAACTACGAGAAAGGGATCAATGCTGGCAAAAATGTTAGTGCTTTTACTGACTGGAGGCACTTGGGACATTCGACAGTTGACTTTGGTTGGGGTGGTCCAGTCACGGTTCTACCCCTCTCAAGGAACCTTTTAGGGAGTGTTGAACCATGTTTCTTCTTGCCATACTCGGAGGCTAGCCAGGGGAAGAAAAATGGGTTCAAGGTGTTGTTGTATATGCGCGCCAATGCGGTTGTTGCTTCCGAAAAGAGATGGAGAAGTTGGGTAATATGGAGTTTGTGTAGGGAATCGATAGAATCAGTTTATCCACAGCAATCCAAACATGGTTGACTGCCATATTCGAATATGATGGCAGAAGTGAGTTTTCATATTAATCAAATTCATCTTAACAGTTTCTTGTGCCACTTTGCAATTTTAGTATAATATTTAAGTTAATCGAACTCGTAATCAAGTATGTGCCAAAAGTAGTAGGGTTCGATGGGTGGGGCCACTTTAAGTTAATCTTAACAGTTTCATCTTAACAGTTTCTTGTGCCACTTTGCAATTTTAGTATAATATTTAAGTTAATCGAACTCGTAATCAAGTATGTGCCAAAAGTAGTAGGGTTCGATGGGTGGGGCTGAGTCAACACTTTATGTTCATTTTCTTCTAATTTTATGGATAACTAATATACTAATATGATCATGGTTAGATAAAGAGCCAAAGTCACTGTTTTAAAATATCTATCTATAATATTTTGTTTATCGTGTAACTTTTATATAATACATAACGTCTCACCGGATAGTTTCATGGTAATTAGGCTCTTGAAAATCTGTGTAGACAGTTTGCACCACTGTCCCTCGAGGCGATACCATAACCCATCTAACCCAATAACACCGTCTTACCTACTGTTCATCATAAGTTCAACAAATATAGCAGTGTCTGTAATGAAAAGCCAAATCAAAACCAAGTTGTCATGTTGTCAAAACCACCGAGCGCGCTGCAGTTAACAACCAGGATGTTCGTTTTTGGTGTTCTTTTTTCGCCAGGATTTCATCTACCCACAGTGACCTTTCTGATTTAAAATTTCCGTATATGTCTAACTATTATTATTATCACCCACGAATAATTCATCTTTAGTCTTTAGGCATTCCATATGAAAGTCTAATGAAATGATTCTCTCAACATAACGATGCTTGTTATGAAGTATGAACATGAAAGAAGTACCTGAAATCTTCATAGCATGACAAATCTTCCCCCAAAAGCAAACAGACACCTCTGCTGTACAATCACAAGAATTTAGAAGTATCAAAGATAATAGAAACACCTTTTGGCCACTGTATTGCTACTGTGAAGATGTGACTGTTTAACTAAAGTACCTTATATGACATTTTTATTCTCACTAAACAAGTTTAGATTCAGAGCTACTTGAGCATCAGCACCTCAGCAAATTTCTGAACCATACGGATGTTACTAATATATCAAGGATTAAAACAATCATAATCCCATACTCTAATGGATAACAGAAATAGTTAAGCATAGCAAAATTAGTTGGTCAGGGTAACAAGTCAATACAGTTTAGTGTCAAAATGATATCTCCCAAATTTGGTCATTTTAAAAAGTATTACTTTAGTTCAGGTCAAAATAGGGTTGGGTTGAAACGGGTTATCAAAACAAGTTCACCCTCTATATTTGTTTTTACGGTGGCTAGTGACAATGGATGGAGGTGGTGGAATGCGGCAGCAATTGAGACGGTGGCAAACAATGGTAATGTGTAGTGTTGGCCCATTTGAACCGTCTAAGTTAGCAAGTTTCACAAGAGTGGCCCAATTTGACCATTATGAATTTGAGTAACCCTGCCAGGCGTAGAACTACTATTACATTTTTTTATAAAAGGATATTTTTTCTTGATAGATTGGATGGTTGAGCATCAAGAGATTATTGTTGTTGACAATAGCACGAACAAGTATATCATTCGCCTCCTCGTGTTTCTTTTTCAGCATGTTACAGATCTGCATTGAGAAAAGACTTCTGCCATTACTTCCGCGCCTCCTATGTTTCAAATAGTGTTTTACAGTAAATGATGATTAATAATTAATAAACAAGTGCATTCTTACATCTTCAAGTTCCTTTGAACATGCCTCAGCCTTTTCAAAAATACCGTCATTTTCTATTGAAGAAT
This sequence comes from Flaveria linearis, assembly GCA_024085815.1. NCBI lineage: Eukaryota > Viridiplantae > Streptophyta > Magnoliopsida > Asterales > Asteraceae > Flaveria > Flaveria linearis. The sequence continues at coordinate 22,001,292 of CM044008.1, forward strand.
ATATGTCCATTTCTGTTAAAGAAACATCGAGCCTAGGAGACTTATCATGTGCCAAACTCATATGACTGCAATCCTGTTATTATGAAACAGAAATATGTATTAACTATTTATGTCGTTTTGGGGATGATCCACAGATGTTTCTAGCAGAAGTACCTGTTCCTCAACAATTTTTTCCGATGATGCTTTGATGTTGTTGCTGAATTTTGATGAAATATATGTTTAGACAAAAATTAAAGTAAAAAAAGAGGCAAGTACACATTAAGTTATTCTCTTGGTAGGACCTGCAAGGTGATGCAGAGAGACGTTTTAATGGCATTAACCGTGGTATATCAACAGATTCCTGCATAATTAATCATGATAAAATTTTTTAATATGTTAATAAAAGTTTCATATTCGTCCAAGCAAAACGACATGATAAAATTAGCGTAATATAAGTTCTTATTGCTGCAATTAAAGAGAAAGACTGCACACACAGACTTCATTTCTCACCCTTGTAAAACGGACTCTTTGTGCTTTAGGATGCCTGTCTAGTAACGGTTCACTTATAAATGAGCTGATTCTGGTTTTACATATTTGTCTAATGGGACTGTAAAAATATAAAGAAGTTATTTAAAAGAAAATCAAAGTGTATTCTTGATGCATAAACCGTAAGATCTGATTCGAAAAGCCATTTTTGATATCCTAAAAAGGGCGTACCTGGTGCTGCAAAGAGCTCCCGCGTTTTCGCAGGGTCCAGGGAGGGTCCGTCCCATTTAAGGGATATCCTAAATATCTAAAAAATAATAATAAACTTTTCATGAAAGAGTTCCACCAACCCATGCCAAATATTACCCATTTGACCAAACCTATTTTAACCATTTACCTAACCCGTTTGACCCGCCACTTTTTCATCTTTATTTTTTAGGAAACAGGTCTAGAAAGAGAGAAAAATGAACCTCAAAAGCTTTACGCTTCAGAGTTGGGGTGGGTGGTGTTTGCTTCTTTGTGTCAACAGAAAGGTTTTTCTTGAAGACCATGTTTCCTTGAAATTCTGGACTTCGATCATTGTTTCTCATAGATGTCAAACCCTTTGGTAACAAGGAATTGAGTGGCCTTAGCTTCGGTTCTGTTGCTCTATATTTAAAGATGGATGGTTATGCGTACATTTTATATTATGATGTTTAGTAGACAGGAAATTCAAATTCAAAAAACTACCTAGAAACTCTAACAGCAGAAACTTCAGATGCCTTCATTTCAGCTTTAGTCAGGGATATATTATTTTCTTTCACAGCAGGTTTCCTCATGTTATGATTAGATGTCCCAGGGTTTATGATATTTAGTGTGAGATTTTTCCTCAACTGTTCAATCGAATTAGATGGATGGACAGCAGACCTGAAGAAAAGATCCGCAAAACTTGTATAGTATCATTTCCCAGATTTACATCTTTTTTCTTAAAAGTAACCTACATTTTTAGCCCCATACAAGATAATGTCTTATAATATTACAAAGGTAACAGAAAGACATTCTTACTACAGCTTCCTCATGTTATGACTTAATTTCCTCAACTGACTTGATAACGGTCTGTTTTAATGGACAAGAAAAGCAAGTTTCCAGCATATCTGGACTTCATGCACAAAACTGACAGGGGGAAAACTAGAGGTGAGAGTTTCAGCTTTCAACCCATGAAGTTATTAATGAGTCAATTAAAAAAGTAGCTAAAAGGGGAAGAGGGTTGAAAGTAGCCAAAATCTATTAAAATACTTAAGGCATACAACCTTTGAAATCATTTTGTTAAAATATATAAATTTATTAATGTAACAGTGTCTTTTTAATTATAAGTAATGACATAACTTGTTATGGAACTTTTAGAACTGGACAACTAAGTATTTGTGGGCAAACCCAACCTATATGGAAATATAACCTGTTTCAATGGGAATTCATTACCCAACCCACCCGTCTTGTGACCTGTTGGATAAACATTTAAAAAAGAACAAAGATCCAAAAACAAATACCAGACCTGAATGCACTAATATGTTCAGTGTTCTGATCACTTCCCTTTGACACTGATTTCTCCTTCACAGGAGCAATATCATGTGCCACGGTGGTCACTACTGGTTCATTTCTGGATCTTATATCATCAGCAATCAAGCACTCCCTGTCATTAACCATATCTGAATGAGATTAATAAATATGTTTCACACAAGACCTATGCGATTTACAATGATTATCAGTTCAAGATAATATCAAAGCCTCACCTTGTATTATCAAGGCTTTTTACATGACTGGCCTCTGTGTTTTCAGTTTGAACAGGCAAGTGTCCGCTCAGAACTTTGGGTAATGACCTTGTTAAACCAGTAAATTTGCTACCATATTCTAAACTTCTAGAACCAACCTCCCTGTAAAAGTCTTAAATAGGATTTTCCTTCGTAATATATGATAAAGTTACTTGCATTAAAAGAGTGTTTCACCTTTTTTCTAATGCAAGATTACTTGGTAAGGTGTTTGTTCCTTTGTCGCCAATGGAGATGAGTTTTGTTGAAGAGGCAGATGCCTGCTGCGATTCCAATTCGTTTCCATTTTGTTTTTTAAAAAATTTGACCGGATAGGGATATTTGCTCTCTCTTTACCTGATGCCAAATCATCAATTGTGGTTCCACTGCATACAATGAGAAAGATAGTTACACTTAAGTCTAGCACAAGGTTGAAGGCTTTGCCTAAATTATCAAAATATTTGAAGTTCAAGCAGATTCCTAAAATTCTGAATCTAATGCTCTATATAGTGTGTGATTATAATCTGCACAAGTTCCGGTTGCAGGTAGTTCCAGTTGTGGCAAATGTATCATCAGTTTTAACATTACTCACAACTCAACTAAGATCCACCATATATACTATAGTTACTCTAACCTGACCAGCAAGTCTCCTTGAAGTTTGGAAAATGTATCTGCGTTCCTCTTATCAGCCATATCTTCTTGAGCCAAATTCTCTATCCCAGGTGTCACATAACTTTCAAGATGTAGATCAACCTTACTTGTATCACTACCATCAATATGTTCAGCAATTAGTTTATCAAACCTCGTCTCACACATTTCACCTTTTTCACTTTGTTCTTTCATATGTACTAAAGAATTTTCGGTAGGAACTAATTCAGCCACCGGCTTCACGTTGTCATTTTGCTTGTCCCCTGTGCTCGGGCTCACCATTCTAACCAAAGTCCTAGATTCTTCTTCTTGCACATCTGAAAATGTACCTTCAGTAGTGACATTGGTATCTTCAGAACGAACATATGAATCTTGTATGACTTTCTGATCAAGAGATTCTGGAGAATATCTCTTCTCTGATGAAGGAGGTTCTTGTATAAGTTCTGTTGTTCTCTGTGTCTCTTGTTCTTCAGAACTTGCAGGTTTTAGAAGAGAACTTTCATCTATGACAGATTTCAAGTTGTCATCCTCATTTCTGGAATCAGGATCCGTAATGTTGTCCATTTGAGTATCGATGTTTGAATTGGTAACACCCTGTGATACTGGATGCTTTAATGGTATATCATCACCCCCGGATGCATCAATATTTTTAGCCAAAAAGTCTCCAGAACCTCCACTGCTACTTGCATTTGAGTATCCTTCCTTATCTTTAGATTGATTAGAGCTATCATCAATCTTTTTCTTTTTCGACTCAAAACCCAAATCTGCAAACCTACAAAAACATAAACCAAACCACTTTAAATTAGAATGTTGACCTATTACTATATTACATGGAAAATACTAGGATATGACTATATAAACTTACTAGGATATGACTATATAAACTTACTCGTCAAAATCAAATGAGAATGCAAAGCTCTCTCTTTTTGCTCGATTGACTCCACCGGTAGATACTTCTTTTGATATTTCCTTTGATTTTCCACATTTCTTGGTCGGAGATGATATATCAAGACCAGACATGTCCATCTTGAAAGATGATAACTTGTCAAAGTCGGCATCAAGAGAGAAATCCATATCCCTGGAAGAGAAGTTATGTAATGACTGTTTAGAAATAATTACATGGAATCTGGATTAATTCAACTGCATAAAAATTTCAAGAATCTGATCTTCAATCTCTCAAACAATCAATACGCGTATCCTCCATCTAGATACAAAGTATGATGTCTCACCAGATTAGCAAAAAGTAACAGATTCAAAACTACCATCCGCACTAATATACAACTATTAGGCTTTGGAGTGCTTACATTTTGTCAAATTTAAAAGCCTTTTGCTTGCCTCTGGTGGTTGGTCCAAAGTCGAAATCCATTCCATCATCTCCCATGGACATCGACTTCCATGATCCAAGAAAGTCTTTGTCAATGTCTATATCTGCTATGAACCATAAATATCACTGAGACACACGTACGCCAACAAGTTGCACAACCATAACAGATTTTTACTAAGAGCTCAAAGTGTAGATAAATTCACACAACTCATATGTTAGCTACTTGGCTATATTCAAAAATAATTCTCTAAACTATCAAATTAATCCAATAAGGTTAAGACTTAACATTACCTAGCAGTGAACTTTTCTCCTTTGATTTGACAGGAGGATCTGTTTTTTGTAGTTCCGCCATCTGCATATCAGATTGATGAAATGTTATATGAGTTTAACATAGAACTAAAACATACGTATATGTGGTAGGTTTAGAAGAAATCTATGCAATATAATATGATACAAACATCTGGAAAATAAACTGACGATATCAAACTTGGACTATTAACGAACAACATTACATCCAAAAAGTGTCTTCATATTTCTATTTCGCCAGATGCAAAGCAATCAGGACTTAATTGCACCAATCAATTACCTAACTATCGTATACAAAAATCAGTCACAAACAATTCAAACGTAACAACTAATAATCACCGTAAACAGTATAACAGATGAACTAAGCAAACAGGAGAAACGATCGAAACACGTAGGGTTTCATATAATCTTCAAATGCAGCGATTGATGTTAATTGTTCAGTATAATATGATACAAACATGTATAATTGTAGAACATCCACCGATTTGCGTTCGAACATAGTTTGTGATTTTCATGATTTTCACGATCTTAACATACTTACTGGACGTAATCAATCGGATTCGAGTAGCGATTGAAAGAAATAATCAACATATAATCGATAGATTAGTAATTGATATACATAAAGATGAATCGTGAGAAGATACCTGAACTCTTCGTGCCTCTGTTGTGAGTTTGTTAAATTTGGCGGTATAAGGCTTGAACTTATTAACTTTTAGTGGGTTTTATTTATGATTGTGGATAATAAGTCACTTCTTTACTATTAACTTATTTGTTAAAAAGGAAGGTATAGTGTGATAAATACAGTTGAAGGTGGACGTTGGATGCAAAGAAAAGAGGTTAATATTGTAAATAACAATATAGCTCGGTTAGGGTTGGTTTTAAGCCCTCACCGGAACAAAACCGACATGTACGGTTATTGTAGTCTCTTAACGATCAGCTTTCGGTTAATCGGTTACGGCTTAAGTTGGAAAAAAATCATAATTGAATCCACGTCCACGTGTCACCTTACGTTTGTATACTATAAATTTTTGGACGATCTAACAACACCCATGTTGGCTTCGGTTGTCATGATAGAACCAAAAACAATAAAAGCCACTCATTGCAAGACGTACTGTAAATAACTTTGGGTGTAGCCTGGGAAATATAATTTATTAAAATTAAAGAACTTGTTAAACAAAAGCGTAGCCCATACATATTAACATATAGCTTGCGACGTGAATCCAAACAATCATTTTTTGGTTAGTTTTGAGAATTTAACATGTCAAACGAGGTCATATGTTAACGGTCATATGTTAACAACGTTAACACTTGATGACCACACCACCACCACCATTACCATTAGCACCTGTCGCCACCCCTCCCGCCACCACCTCTACCAGCCCACCACTACCACTAAAGCACAACCCACCTTTACCACTTTTCATTATAAACAAAAATGCAGGTGAACTCATTATGACCAACTTTTTTATCTGAACCCATTTAACATGTTTTAGAGCAAACTATCACTACTAGAAAACTGTTAATAGATGACGCGCAAAAGATGACGCGCGAAAAAGATGACGCGCATTTACGCGTATCATAAATTATGTGTCATTTTTTAAAATTTTCTTAGAAAGGATGACACGCATTTTTGCGTGTCATCTTAACGTGTCATTTTTAAAAATTTCCAAATTCCCTCTCTGCCTTTAAAACCCCAATTTCCAAATTCCCTCTCTGCCTTTAAAACCCCAATTTCCAAATTCCCCCCAAAATTCATTGTCCCCTCATAAACCCTAACGATAACATCACAAAATTACCCCCAAAATGACCGAAGGTCTCGACATGTCACTCGATGATATCATCAAGAACAACAAGAAGTCCGGTGGTTTCAGAGGCGGAGGACGCGGCCGCGGTCATGGCCGGAGCCGTGGTGGTCGCGGTTTCGAACTCGGTCCCGGCCCTACCAGACGTTTTGACCACCGCGATTCCACTCGCACCAAACCTTACTACGTTCCGCAGGTGATGTTCTCAGGGTTTACTCGTGTATTTCTAGAGAATGTCTTCGTTCTGTTATGATTTCTACACGTTTTGATTGTGAAGTGTTGAGGTTGTGATTGTTATTGTGTGTTTGTCTACGTTCTGTTATGATTTCTACAAATTTAGGTAACGGTTTCGATTGCAGGCTTTTCATGCGCAAGATATGGTGGCTGGAGGGGAGTATAATTCTGAAGCGGGGACTAAGCTTTACATCTCGAATCTGGACTATGATGTTACTAATGAGGATATAAAGGTAATAAGTCTACAGATGTTTAGGTTGTATTGTGGTTAGGTTTTGTTGATGAATTGGTGTTCTGATTCTAGAAATGATGATCATCGTTGTAGCATTTGTATGCTGTTTGAGTTGTTTCTTAGGGGCTGTTTTGATCGGTGGTCTGAAATGATTGTTTCAGGTTGAGGGATGAGATGATATTGCTAGACAGTCTGTTAGGTTAGGTAAAATTTGATGAAAAAGTGAGTGGTAGTGAAGCACATTTATGGAAGTCTCATTTTGATATAAATCTGCATTGGTATTTTCCCTAATTCTAGTACTCTCCACTACTAGATACTGCAATTAGCTTTTGTGGTAATAGAAAAGTGAAGTATGAGATACATCGATCTTCCAACTAAATTTTTTTTATTGTTTCTGGAGGCTTTGGCTAATAGAAAAGTGAAGTATGAGATACATATCCAAGATATAGTTATATGTCATGGTGTTTGCAAGTTTGAAAAATTGTTGATGGTCATTTGTGCACATGAGTAGTTCAAAATCTAGTTGTATCACTTTGTATGGTTTTGAGGCGCCATGACATTTTAAATCTGATCAAGTAAATTCTGAAGTACTTGAGTAATATAAAGATTTTCTAGTCGTTCTTTCAAAATTCAATTGGGTATTTTCTTGATAGAAGAACATTACACAAAAATTTTAGCATCATACTCACGAGTCACATCTGCAGGTGCTGTTTTCAGACATTGGTGAGTTGAAACACTACTCAATTCATTATGATAGAACCAAATTGCAACATAATTGCAACATCAATTTACAAAATTCAAAATCAATTTACACAATAGTATAATTGAAGCAGCAATTAATACCAAACTTGCACAATTACAACATCAATTTACAAAATTCAACATCAATTAGAACCAAATTAACTAATTACAGCAGCAAACTAGTATACATGCAGCAGATAACGATAACCAAAGAAGATAACAGTGGGAGCACGTATTCAATTGAATTTTGCAGGGTTTGGAGGTCAGGTCACTCTGTGCAGCCTGGAACTCTTAAGAACTTTCAAATGTATTTCCATTATCCAGGTATTATCTTCATGTGCCTATACCAAAACTATTAAGTTCCTATGACATACAACCATAAGCCATCTCGTCTTTATGTGCCGGGACACTACTTTTTTTCCAGGAAACTTGTTACTTCTCCTTGTGTATGAAATAGAGGTGGCAAACGGGTGGGTTGGGCAGGTTTGTTTAATGGGTCAAAACCTGTAATCTCATATCAGGTTAGTGTCTTTAATATCTTCAATTGTTTCAATCGATCCCCCTTTTTCCATCATAAAATTTTATTTTTACTCTTCGCAAATAGCTACTCAGTTTTTATCTCGCGGAATCCCCTTCATCTTCAATTCATGGATCGTCAGACATCTAACAGGGGAAGATTACGCGGTAACGGCTGTTACTATGATACTTTTAGTTTGATTCACCCTCGCAATAGATTTGATTCAAGTATTGCGTAATTCGTGTTCAGAAGTTGATTCTTTAATTGGCTTGCTGTTGTTGTATGTATTGTTAACTTTGAAGTGATAGATATGATATAAATCAGCCCTTATCAATATAAGGAAAAAATAAACTTAAATCCAGATGGATTGTTCAAAATTTTTACCTTTGTTAACTTGTAATATTTGGGGTTATCTGTTTCTAAATGTGTTCTCACATGTGATTTTCTTTAAACAATGCAGTTGTATGCTGTGCAGTTTTCGGAGAGCATGCATGAGGGCAAACATTAGATGGTATTATTATTTTGCTGAATTACTCGTAAACATATCATATTGCAATGCTTTATTATTATTTTCTTTAAATTGTTTTGTTGCCTGTGAATGTATTAATTATAAAAAAAGTCTTTTTTGGCAGCAAAGGTGCTTTAACTGTGAATGTATTAATTATAAAAAAGTCTTTCAAAGCAAGTTCATCTTATTATTATCTTTTCATAACAAGGTCACATACTTTTAAAGCAAGTTCATCTTATTATTATCTTATTGATTTGATTTCCACTTATATTGATTTGATTTCCACTTGAATTTCAGGTTGTTATCGTGGAAATTAGAACGCTCGCGGTGGACGTATTATGACGATCTAAATGAACGTTTTTGGTAAGTCTGTTTGATATCTTGAATTGTTTACAATACATATATTAGAACATTCTTGTTTTAAGGTTTATGTGATTTTTCTTCTTGACCTGTTTGTAACATGATCAATGAGAGTTATGTTTGCTTCCAACAGAAGTATTTCTTTACTCCATTCTTCCATAGAAAGCCATCTCAAGCAGAGTAGGGAAATCAAATTTTGCAGTCAAATTTTACTCCATTCTTCCATAGAAAGCTATCTTCTTGATGTGTTCTTTTTAAGAGTAAGCATTTAAGTTAGGTTGCAACATGATTTTTTAATAGTAATAGATAATAAATTAACTATACTAATACAACTCAGGCATTTTTTAATAGTAAGCATTTCGCTTGTTTAAGGCAAATTCAACCGGTATAACATATTCAAGAATGGCAAAAAGAAGTGTTTAAGGCAAAAAGAAATGTTTAAGGCTCAACTCAACTCAACATACTTGTACTTAAATGGCCCATTATCCAACATGTCCATTTCTTTACCTCTAGTTAATCTGATACCATATTCAAGAATGGGGATTCCATGACTTGTCTGATGTTTTATACCTTTTGATTTATACAGGATAAGCACTCTCGAAAGGGTCTACAAGCAATGGTACAGAAAAAGAAGAAACTATTGAAGTACCTTAGAATTTCATTTATATGTAGGCCACATGATTAAATATTTGAACTTGTATTTGTATTGTAATGAATTTGAATTTGCTTTGTAGTTGATATTATGTAACAACTTTTGTAAATTTTGTTTGTAATTAAATGGAATTCGCTTTTGGTGTTATTGGACAATTTGTTTTATAAAAAAGCATGTAAATTTATTAAAAATAAAAAAAATATTTAAAAAAACAGATAAATTTATGACGTGCATTGCGCGTCATCTATTGCACGTCATAAAAATTTCATAGATGACACGCGGATGCGCGTCATCTAGTCATTTATGACTACCCCTTCCTTGACGCGCATTGCGCGTCATCTTTTGCACGTCATAAAATGCGCGTCATCTTTTGCGCGTCATAAACAGATGACGCGCGGATGCGCGTCATCTATCATTTATGACTACCCCTTCCTTGACACGCATTTGCTCGTCATCTGACCCCCAAGATGACGCGTAATGTGCGTCATCTTTTGCGATTTTTCTAGTAGTGTATTTGACCTAAACCTGTCTCGACACTCGTGATGTCCCACTCAATACTTTTAAGGTATGGTGTTATGTATGCCAAATGGCCTAATTCTTTGCATTGGTATGTACTTCCTACACATAACAATAACAACAACCATACCAAATAAATCTCACATATAGTACACAACTATTGGTAGGGTCCGGAGAGGGTGATATGTAGGCAAACCATAAGCTATCTCAAGAGATAGGTATGTTGCTTCTAACGAGGCCCCCGACTCTTAAAACCATAATCATAATCAAACCATATGAATCCCCTCCATATCAAGCCGGAGCACACCATGAGCCGCCATAAACAATAACCTATAAGGAACACACAAAAGCAATACGCAAACTAGTAGCACACTAAAAACTAAAGCAGTCAATATATTTTAGGTATAAAAATAACTATATTAAAATAAAATAAAATAATAATAATAATAATAATAATAATAATAATAATAATAATAATAATAATAATAATAATAATAATAATAATAATAGTAATAAATAAATAATAATAATAATAATAATAACACTAATAATATTGATTATAATAATAATAATATTACCTTTTAGATAATAATAATAATAATAATAATAATAATAATAATAATAATAATAATAATAATAATAATAATAATAATAATAATAATAATAATAATGATGATAATAATAATAAAAATATTTAGCGGCAATATACACCTATAACATGAAAAAGACTATTATATGGATTGTTTAAATATAAGCTCTAAGACACCGCTAAGAAACTTATTAGACTCTTGAACCCCCTAGGCATCTTTAATCTTAATCTTACATCTCCACATACCCTATCCTATATCATGTTCTCAAAGAGGTGTAAATCTATGAAATCATGTTTAATCCTTTCTTCCCAAGTCAGTTTGGGTCTGCCTCTACTCGTCCTTCTCTTAATCATGAGTGTCTTCATAGCTCTAACTGGTGATGACGTCAGTCTCCTCTTAGCATGCCCAACCCATCTTAATCTACCTTTCCTTATCTTATCTGCTACACTAGCTACTCCTAACCTATCTCTGAAAACTTTGTTTCTTATCTTGTCTAACCTTATGCGCCCACACATCCACCTTAGCATCCTTATTTCTGCTACCTCCATCTTATATGCTTGTGTATTCTTGATAGCCCAACACTCTGTTCCATAAAGCATAGTCGGACGGATCACAACCCTATTGAATTTTCCTTTTAACCTAGTTGGGAAATTCCTGTCACACAGTACCCCAGAGGCCGCCCTCCACCTACACCAACCTGTCTGAATACGATGTGTGATGTCCCTACCTATTTCCCCATCACTCTGCACGTACGATCCTAAATACTTAAACATATTTGATTATGGTACCTCCTGGCCTTCGTTTTTGATTTGGGTGTCATCATCAACGTCTGCTCCACTAAAGCCGCCACAAAGGTACTAAGTCTTAGATCGACTAATCCTTAGACCTTTACCTTCTAAAGTTGCTCGCCACTCTTCTAACCGCATATTCAGGCTTTGTTTACTTTCGTCAAGTAACACAATATCATCCGCAAAAAGCATGCATCTCAAAACTGTCTCTTGCATCGACTTTGACAACTCATCCAGTACTACAGCAAACAAGAACGGACTCAACGCCAACCATTGGTGAAGGCCAACCTCCACAGAGAAGGAATCGGTATTACCCACAGGCGAACGAACTGTGATTTGAGTCCTATCATACATATCTTTGTTATGTCTATTCATTTCCTAGGGACCCCTCTACCCCGAAACTATCCCAAATTAGTCTATGAGACACTATCATATGCATTTTCTAAATCAATGAACACCATATGCACTTCCTACACATGTACATACATATAACAAAAACCATACTCAAACCGTGTAGATCATAGCCATAGCAAAGTTATTGATGAATAGGGATAGAGAGGTCACTCCCAGCAAGACCCCCAACTCTCACGCACACAATAGTAACAAAGCACCCACTAAGAAGAGAATATCGTGCTCAGTAAGCAATCAACCATGAGCAATAAGAAGCACCCAGACAATAACCAGTCTAGTAACACACACAAAGCAATCAATATACAGTAGAAAAAAGAAATGAGTAACATATACTTGAAAGAAAGAAAACACACAATACGCAACAATATACAATGATCAAGAAGAATCAAATAGTGACAAATAACATGTGATACAAATAATGATATATGTATCTAAAATATTAACTTGAAATTATGTCAAAAGATATTTTAATGTTTGACACAAGAAAAAAAATTTAACTGCTATTGATATCATCATTAACCTCAGCATACTTTCAAATGACCCCTAACTATAACAAAATCTGGTATTCTTCGAAAATGGTATTAGAAAATGAGAAAAACAACACACATCAAGAAAGTTGAAGATGCTTCGTATTTGGATTGAGATCGCAACCGTGTTCTTTAACTTTGATGTGTCCTTTGCTTGGAGTCGGACACATGAAACATAAGCTGCAATCGAACAAAGTTTTCTGAGTAAGCTATGACGCTAATTACATACTTTCCAACAAAACAAAATAGGAATTCTTTGAAATCAACTATTTGGGTTTTACAAGTTGAAATAGCCTGATAGATCAATACAAATATTAAGGAAAACTTTTTATAGTTATTTTTTGGTGATGACATGGTAACGTGATCGTAAAGTTTCAAAGGAAATGTGGTTATGGCATACCTTTGTACCGATATAAAACGTGACAAGCAAGCCAAAAAGAGTAGGTAGTCCTGCAATATTATGAAGATTTTGTCATCTGCACATAGAGTGTGTATTTATAATTTGGAAAAATAAACAAGTAAGAAAATGAAACCTTCGGCCTGAAGAAAAACAGACTTTAGCCAACTTATGCCTGATGGTCCAATGACAAAGCCGACAAGATTAGCCACCTGCCAGAGAGGAAGTCATGAATTTCTCGATAGATGGTCCAAGGGAAGGTTCAAAACAGATTACTAAGGTCAAGCAAACTACTTCCAAAAATTCAAACGGGTATGAATGTTGTTACAAATCTAACTAGATCGGTTTTATGATGTTGAATTACAATAGTACACATTCAAACCAGCATATGCAGGTTAACTTGTAAAATGAAGATTAGCACATTCGATGTCAAAAGCATATATTTTATTTCATACATTTGATGGCAAGGTGAGTCCTAGGCACCTAGAACACACACAAGGCACACTGAGGCAAGTTACCGTGGTCCAAGCAAGCGCTTTGGTTAGTCCAAGTGTCAACCAGCTAGATTCAACCAAAATCCGGCCTGAACCAGCCAAAAACAAGATTACTGAACTAAAACAGGCCTAAACCATCCTTAACCTGGCTGCAGCAGCCTGAAATATGCTGAACCAGCCTTATGGTTCTTTTTTTGACTTGTCTCCCTTTATAGACATCTCCCTATTATATTTTCAACATTTTTTATTATTGTGACTCTTATCTCGGGCCTGAACTTTATTCGCGCCTAGGAGATAGGCGAGCCCTTTACGCAGTTTGTGCCTTCGACCACCTAGGATTGTGAATGGTAAGCTCTAACCATTTTAGAGAAAAGATAATGAAGAAACGCTTGGTTGAAGACCAAGGAGTGGATTAAGGTGGAGTTCTTAACATTCACTCAAACCACTATAAATATGTTTGTCATTCTTTCTCCGTTACACTTCATCTTTATGGTTTAATTCTTGCTGTGCTAAAATTTTAAAATCCGTTTACAAAACAAAATAATCTATTCCAGCCCCTTCCCTCCTCCAGGTTTTTACAAAGTATATTAATCTATAAAAAAGCACAAACCATGAGACAAGTGATTGTGATAGCACCAGCAACTGCACTAAGCTCGCGGAAGACGAACTCCCTAAAATCGCTATCAACCTGCAAAAAAAAATTTCAAATCCCTTGTTGTGATAATCTTGGGACAGATGTTGGACAACTTATTCTATATGCTGAAGTTTAATTTCAAAAATGAAATGAAACAAAATTCATCAAATCACCTTAAAAGAAGTCGCTGCTGATTTCACAAGCATTTCAGGAATAAAGAATATGCATGTCAACCATGCCCATGAAAGAAGTTTCCTGTACATAAAATAAAAAATTAGAAGTAGGAGCCAAAAAAAGTACTATAAAAAATTGGAACAAAAACAAAAGGTACCATTCAAGATCATGCCATATGGCAACAAATGTGAAGACAACCCACACATTCAAAAGCTTCCTTCGAGATCCACCTAAGGGAATGTACATATACCTATACTCATTTGTAAAATGAAGTGTGACATTCTCGACTTAAAACAAAAAAAGGAAAAAAACCATAAGCAAAACCTTAACATCTAAAACTTGTACCTCACAAGCCATTTGTTAAAGGAAGCATGCCAGTTTTTCCAAAAGCTTTCTAAGTTATAGCAGTTATTTATACAACGTGGCATATTCTCAGGGGCTTCAATACCACTTACCTATGTTCTCACATAACCAAAATGGATTAGCATATAAGGAATCGTGTCAGACAGGTCAAATGAGCCAAAAATAACCCGGTGTATATTTCTCCTAAATCATTTTATTAAAAACTTTCTATTATCATTGAAATAATATATAACTTTTGTAATCATATTTGAGGATAATTATCAACAGAATTTTGAAAATCTTGGACAACTGTTTCGTATCGACCGACTTGCACCAAAAGTTACTTGTTTTCAACAACAAAACTAATGCATGGTCATGTGTGATGTTATATGGCAGATATATAACTCCAGAAGTTAAAGAAAATATGCTTTTAAAATGAAATTACCAGTGCCCAAAACCGGAAGTAGCGCCAAATGAGGAAGAACTTGAGCCACATGAAGTTTAGGACCTGCTACAGTAAAATGGAGTTTCAAGTCTCAAGCTTTTTCCATTAAGCTTAAAAATAGAAACTACACAGTTTTAGATGATACATATTAAAGTACTTAAGTGAGATAGTGAAATCAAATACCATGAGCTCTCACCCCATATCCAACAATAAAGACTTCCATAGGTGATAACTGTTTCCAGATTCCACTAAATATCAAAACACCTCCAGTCAGACAATATAAATCTAAAAGAAAAGCTAGATAGAATACAGTGATATTTTTGTTATTAATAGACTCACCTAATGGCAAATGCATTGTAATAGAAGAAATGTGTCATGATTTCCATAAGAAACAGGCTGAGCACCCAACGAAAACCGTACCAAACGACTTGTTTGAGTGTATAACTCTTTTGAGGTGTATCCAGCTGCCAGAAAAGATATCACATTGTTGAAATTCTTGTAAATAACCCAAAGAAACAAGATCATGTCAAAATTACTTCCATGCCCTAAGTTGGTTGTCACAATATCAGGTTATATGTCATAGCTGTATATTTCAAAAATTAATCAAGAATACTTGGATATCATAAAACCTGAGAGGCAAATGCGTTGAAGCTTATTATGGGTCCAGCAATATAGAGAGGTGCAAATAGCAAATAGCACAGGTATAAAGTATATGAGAACTTGTCAGCCCCCACACTTCTCTCCTGCAAAAAGAAATAGTGTATTTAGAATAACCTAATATTGATATATAACCATAGTGCTGTAATGATAACTTTACCTGTAGCATTCTGTAGCAAGTTTTCCCTGAAGAACATGTGGGACAGTGTCGAATATGCTTCTGCAATTACCAGAAAAACTAGATTCTTAAATTAATTTGGGAACTCCATATAATGGATCCAAAATTTATCATAGTTTTTCAGACAAGCCAACATAACTAAGGGGGTAGTCCAGAAAGAAAGAAATATTCCTTTAAAATGAAAACAAAGGCTTGAGAACTACGGTTTTGGCAACAATGATGTACCTCTTGATCAACATAAGTGTTATGATCTGACCAATGGTAGTCATATCCAAAGCTTATCATGCGCAAAACAACTGCCATAAAAAGAATAAAAGTAAATCTTGCGGCTATAAAAAGGGAGGTCGAAAAAGGTCTGTGGGAATATTTCACCTAATAGGCTAATAGTAACCAACTTTCTTCAGTTTTCTGTTGAAGTCACTCACACCTCTTTTGAACAACAAAAACCACTCAAGTATCAATATTGTTCCAATCTTGAGAAAAAAAAAATTATTGATGTTCAATTTGTCTCTCATTAAAAAATAGTGACTTGAATGGAAGATATATGACGTTTGATTACTATATACTGATTATTTTTTCAATGTTTAACCTTAATAGGAGGTACCTGTAAAGGGGGAAAAAATACTAAATAATAACCAAATTCATAATTGTTGCATTTATTTCAACTTGAAAATTAAAACAAACAAACAAACAAACATACCCAGTGTATCCCGCTGAAAAGCAGGGTCTGGGAGGGGTATGTGGTGGCAAGTCTTTCCTCTATCCAGAAAGATAGAGAGACCGCTTCCGAAGAGACCCCCGACTCGTTAACAAAGGCAGAACCCATAACAATCATAATACATATCATACAACACATAGGTAAATATCACATGCAGAATTAGATAGTGCGCACATCATAAAAAGCGACGTGTGACACCCAAAAAGGGTAGATGACGAAAAACTACGCCTGACGCGGGAGGTCCCGCCACAAGTAACCGTAACCCGTCCCACCCACAAATCCCACTAAAAGTCCTTACTTTTTATTCGACTCCTCCACTCCCTCCTATCCTCGATCATGTGCTCAGAGAGGTGCAAGTCTATCATATCTCGCCTAATAATCTCATCCCAAGTCAACCTAGGTCTACCTCTACTCCTCCTACCCTCTACGTTGATGTTCTCTACTGCTCTAACAGGTGCTGCCATCGTTCTCCTCTTCACGTGCCCAAACCATCTTAGTCTTCCCTCTCGTATTTTATCTGTGATACATGCCACCTCTAGCCTCTGGCGAAAGACGTCGTTTCTGATCCTATCCAATCTTGTGTGTCCACACATCCACTTCAGCATTCGCATTTCTGCGACCTCTATTTGTCTCTCTTGCGATTTCTTTACGGCCCAACAGTCTGTGCCGTATAGCATAGCTGGACGTACTGCCATTCTGTATAGTTTTCCCTTTAGTTTTGGTGGGAACCTCTTATCACACAGAATCCCTGATGCTGCTTTCCACTTGCACCATCCTGATTGCACACGGTGGGCTACATCGCTGTGTATCTCTCCGTCTTCCTGTATATACGAGCCAAGGTATTTGAACCTACACGTCCGGGGGACCGCCATGCCCTGTATACTTATTTGGGTGTCCTCTTCGGCCTCACCACTAAAGTTACAATGCATGTATTCCGTCTTAGAACGACTTATCCTTAAGCCCCTGCGTTCTAGTGCTGCTCTCCACTGTTCTAATCTCTCGTTCAGCACCGTCTCAGATTCTGATATTAAGACAATATCATCCGTAAACAGCATACACCATGGGACTGGCTCTTGTATAGACTTGGTCATCTCGTCCAACACTACTGTGAAGAGGAATGGGCTCAATGCCGATCCTTGGTGGAGTCCCACTTCCACCGGGAAGAAGTCTGTGTCTCCGACAGGTGCTCGTACACACGTTTTTGCCCCGTCATACATATCCTGTATTATTTTGATATACCTCTCTGGTACCCTTCTAATTCGTAAACTTTCCCAGATGAGTTTCCGCGGCACACTGTCATAAGCTTTTTCTAGTTCAATGAATACCATATGTAGGTCTCTTTCTTTTCTCTATATTTCTCCATTATCCTCCTTATGACATGTATAGCTTCTGTTGTAGAGCGTCCTGGCATAAATCCAAATTGGTTTACCGCTATCTGAGTTTCTCGTCTAATTCTCGTGTCAACAATTCTTTCCCATAGTTTCATCGTGTGACTCAATAGCTTTATTCCCCTGTAATTTGGGCAACACTGGACATCTCCTTTTTTCTTATATATGGGGACTATGACACTGCTTCTCCACTGCTCTGACATCTTTCTTGTCTTAAAGATAGTGTTGAATAAGTCTGTTAGCCATTGTAGGCCCTCATCTCCAAGGCACTTCCACACTTCAATCGGAATGTTGTCTGGCCCCACCGCCTTAGCCCTTCCCATTTTCTTCAAAGCTCTCGTAACTTCATCGACTGTGATGCTTCTACAATAACACTTGTTTTGTTGCGTCGTTTGATTTGTTTCATCGATCTCCTTTTGTTGGTTACGGTTCTTTATGTTGAAAAGGTTATCGAAGTAAGTTTTCCATCTCCCCTTGATGTCTTTCTCCCTCACCAAGACCTTACCATCCGCGGCCTTTATAAACTTCACCATTCTCAAGTCCTGTCTTCTACGTTTCCTTGCCTTGACAATCTTAAACATGTCATGTTCACCCTCTTTCGTCTCTAATCGCTTATACATCCTCTCGTATGATGTGTTCTTTGCCTCTGACACAGACTTTTTCGCCTCTCGTTTAGCCTCTTTGTATTTATCTTTTAGCTCGTCTCGTTCTTCCTCATTATTACAGCGTAAAAGTTCTCTAAAACTTTGTTGTTTAATTCTTATCTTCTCCTGTACATTTTCGTTCCACCACCAGGATTCCTTATGACCGACTGTCCTATTTGTTGTAGTCCCAAGCGTTTCTTTAGCTGCTTGAATGACTCTAGTTGCCATAGCCTTCCACTTTTGGTTGGCGTCTTCCTGTGGCACACTCAGGTTCATTGGTATGATTTTATCTCTAAAGATGGTAATCTTTTCGTCTTTGAGTTGTCCCCATCTGATCGTAGGTCTACTTCTCTTAGTTGGTTGGACCATTGCTCTCTTCAGTCGTAGATCTGCCACCAACATGTGATGTTGAGTGGGTACTGTCTGTCCCGGTATTGTCTTGCAGTCCTTCCACGAGCTACGATCTTCCCTCCTCATCAACAAATAATCTATCTGTGTGTGTCTCCCGCCGCTGCTAAACGTGATTAGATGCGAGTCTCTTTTCTTGAAAAAGGAATTTATGATGCTTAGTTCATGCGCTAATGCAAAGTCAAGAAGCTCCCTACCGACGTCATTCCTCAGACCATACCCAAAGCCTCCATCCACCAACGGAAAATGATCGTTGTCCTTACCGATATGCCCATTAAAATCTCCTCCTATGCATATTTTTTCTTGTCGCGTTATGTCTCCCATAACGTGATCTAAACTCTCCCAGAACTTCTTTCTTTCTGTTTCCCCTAATCCAACTTGTGGTGCATACGCACTAACTACAGCCACTACTTCGTCCCCTATTATTATCCTTAACAACATAAGTCTATCGTCGTATCTTCTAACCTCCACTACATTATCCTGAAGTTCTTTGGCAACTAGAAAACCTACTCCATTTTTTGTTCCATCTGACCCTGAATACCATAGTTTATACCCATTACACTCCTTTGCCCTCCCACCCCGCCATCTAGTCTCCTGGAGGCACGCTATCTGAACCCTACGTCTCCTTAACACATCTATTAACTCAAATAACTTACCAGTAAGGGTTCCTACATTCCACGATGCCAGTCGTAATCTATAACCCTTTTTCCCTGTAGTTGCATCTCTCGTCACCGAACATGATCTAGGGGCAGCATAATGTCTCTTGTTACCTATTATACCTCACTCACTCAGCGTGACAATAAAACCTTAAAAAGAGGTTGCCACACTACTAAAGCATAAACAAAAGCAGTCACTCACGCAAGATCAACAAAACACAGGTAACACACAATCAAAACCAGCAGCAGAAATATATCAAGTCACAAGACACTGTAACAGGCACAAGAATAGGGGATGACTCTCCCTATTTAAACCAGAATGTTGGTACTCCTAACCCAGCCAAACAATCTAAACGAAAAGCAGTATATATAAATATTTTAGAGCAGACTAAACAGTCTAAACAATCCTAACCGTAACCCAATCAAACAGTCTAAACAAAAAGATATAGGTAAACAAGGCGAAAAGCACAGATGAAAAGCAGAGATGGAACGATCTCACCATATGCACACCCAAGTTAGGGTTCTTCGATCAGGCCCCTGTCTGAGTGACAGGGTGTGGGTTCTGCACGGCTAGCAACGGCGGCGGTGGTGGTAGGCTGGTGGTATGGGTTCGCGATGGTCTATGGGTTGCGTTGGGGGGTTGCGAGTGGAGGTCGGCTGGTGGTATGGGTTGGCGGTGGCAGGTGGTGGCGGTTGTAAATGGGTGGTGCGACGGGTTGGCGGTGGTAGGTGGGCGGCGACTGTGATGGGTTGGCGGTCTATGGGCTGCGGTGGGGGTGGAGGGTGGAGGTCGGCTGGTGGTAAGGTGGGTGGCGGCTGTGATGGGTGGTGATGGCATGTGGGCGGCGGCTGTGATGGCTTGGTGCGGCGCCGACAGGTGGTGTTCGTGGTGGTGGTTGTGACGGGATGGAGGGGTGGTGAAGGTGGAGAAGGTGGAGAAGGTGGGTTGGAATGGTGAAGAAGGTGGAGCTCCGGTGATGGTGCTCCGGTGATGGTGCTCCGGTGACCAGTGGAGAGAGAGGAGAGAGATAGGAGGTGCAGACTCTTGAGGGAGAGAGACGGTTACCTCGGTGGTGGCGGGTTTCCGGTGGTCGCCGGAGGTGTAGGTGGTGACCGTTGGAGGTGGTGACGGTGGTACTAAGATAGTACCTTACAGCAGAGAACAGTAGAGAGAGAGAGAACAGTAGAGAGCCAATTGCTAAATGGTTCACAATGCAATGCCTTCAACTTGAAAATTATAAGCACTAAATAGTAACCAAAACCCATATATCTTCCATTTAGATAACTTATAGTTAAAAGATTTTAACTTTTACATAAAGAATTACAATTATACACGTGGGTGGTTTTTGTTGTTAGAAAAAAAATTGTGGGTGACATTATTGGAACAATATTGAAGCTTGGCTATTACTTCACTGATTTTGTCTCCAGATTTGTCCAGTAACATGTACTAAAACATCATATGAAACAATAACCATACAATTAGAAAGAGACAAGTAATACCAAAGTTAAAGCAGATATGCCATCTGAAGGTACCCCTATATTTATCCAAGTAAGCCCAACGATTTCTGCATTTTCAAAGTAAACTAATGCTTCATAATACAAACAAACAAAAATTTAGGAACCCACCAAGTAAAGCAATAAGCTACCGAAGAGAAACTAACCCGAAGCTCGCAAACGAGTACCCCTCATAAACACGGTTACAAAGAAGAAATGATAGGTTGAATACCCAAAGTACAATTGGAAAATATTTTGTTCGTCCAAAAATCTGCATCACAAAGATTCATAAAGCATTGCAGATCATTTGTTGATATTTAATAGTAGCACCAACGGCTATAGATAGTGAATATCAATTGACATTATGTAAGTTTATCTAGAAAGTATTGTAATAGGCATGTGATGTTATTAAGCAGTATTTTGGGTTCACCAGCTAACTGAAACAGATTCATAAATAAAAAATTGGATATAACAGAATGTGACAGTTTCAATATCAAGCGTGTATCTAGCTGTACCTTAACCAAAAGGAAATTGGCTGAAGCAATTGAGAGGATAAAAATGATGCTGCATTGGGATGAAATATGTCACACAAAAACCATCAAATATGAATGATAATACCAACCATTAAGCCTAATAATACCTCGATCCAAAAAAGATCAACGTTTGACAGTTAAGTGTCAAATAAGTTACTTTTCTAACTTCAAAAACTGAAAATCAAATTATATATGGCTGTAGGTTAACTTTACTTACAGTTTTATAATAATGAGATTACAAAACCAAAAATATACATGTCCAAATTAAATTTGAAAACAAAATGTTTCAATTTTGTAATTCCTTTTTTTAAAATTAAGAAGCATCTAAGAGATGACATACAATGCTCCATGTAGATATGACAAATATGCCAATGAAATCAGAAGCCAGGCAATGGACATCCCCTCAGCTTTGAAGTTATGAAATGCCCTCAAAACGTTAGCAAACAGCGTAAAAAGTCCAAAACAAAGGTTAAAATTGGTAAATTGCTGCGGAAATTTCTCCATTGTGCATCAGAGGCATCCTGCAAAGGAGGAAAAAAAGAGTGATCAAAATATATGAAGTTGGCATAAGTTGAATCCTCATCTTGCATGTGCATAACATGTATCAAATCATCATATAGAGAATATTTATAAGTTGATAGGGCCTGGACCAAAGGCACTTAGCTTATTTTCTTTTGTCGGTCGGATGTTCACAACTGACTGAGTAAAAATTTAATGTCGTCGGAGACAGGGTGATAAGGTTTGGAATCGTGATAGACAGAATAAAGAGAAGATTATAGAAACAAAGGACAAACGATTATATTATTATGAACGAAAAGAACGATTACAAGATATTCCCGGGCCTAGCCCTCTCTCACCGAGTACACGGGAGCCATGGCAATGCCATCTTCAACATAAACATCCTCCCTCTTCCTATTAGCTATCAATACCTACTTATAGAAATATAAGTTGCACTTAACCCCCTCCTAAAATAGACAAATGACATTTAGACTAGAAACTATAACATGATTCCTATCATTACTCCCCCCTTCAAAACAGTCTTGTCCTCAAGACTGGGATCGGCTGCGTTGTCTGGTGGTCGACCTTGCCCATGCACCACCCACAAATGATATGATCCAACAACACCTGCAGCAACCTGACTTGCAGTCTTGCACCAACCATGAAATAGTTTCCATAACAAATCTGATTTAGGGTTTGTATACGGGTCAGGTGGTTTAGGATCCTCATCCAAAACAAACAGCTTCAAAGCAAAAGCAGAAGGTCGGGTATGGTCGAGCCAACCAAAGTCCCAACCCGGTTTCCACTCAAAGGTTTGAACATCACGGAATTCACTACCAATTCGGTCTTGACTCGGGTGATTATTAGGGACTGGTGAGGGCGCGAACACACCAAATTGGGGATTACTCGCCGGAGTCGCAAATCGGATGGAACCGGAAATGAGAGTATTAGTAGGTGCCCACCCGAGATTGGACATATCCACACCATAATCAGGAGGTGAACCTGATCCCGTTAGAATGTCACGTAACTCAAATTTTGAGGAATTAAGAACCTCATCTAAATGCTCATCGGGACTGTGAATTTCCAAAACACCACTATAATCATGATTTGTCCCAATTATCGTGTCATTTGCTTTACTATCAAACTCTGTAGAAGTTATTGGAGATGTACCGTCAACATATATTATTGAAGCTGAATCAAAAATCGAAGGTCCAGATTCGTCTAAGCGACCGACCTGAAATTGATGTTCCTTGCCATACCAGCGTTGTTCAGAGCTGGAGATTATCTCCTCCAATATAGCGATTACACAGGGAAGCGAGGAATCTGAAGACGAAGCTGGAAGATGTGAAGTCGATCTGGAATTAGACCTCGAGTCCTGATGGTGCATCCAATTGAAAACGAACTTCTGGAATTCTCTAGAATCAGACTGATCATCATGCAGCGCTTTAAGAGAATCCGTTATCGCTGTAACATCAGATTGTAATCGTTTAATTTGCTGGTCATGAGCATCCAATCGAGAAGTCTGATCCTGAGCACCAAATCGTGAGGTTTGATGCACCATGATTGAATCGGAATTTGGAAGAACACCAGTTGATGAAATCGGATATGGAAATTGAATCGGTTGATAGCAGAAATCAGAAATGGAAATTGAAGATAGATCTGAAATAGAGATGTAAACGATTGAAACCCTAGAGAACTCTGATTGAATCGGTGAAGCAATTGAAATGATAGATCTGGTTGAATTGGTGATCGAGCGGTGGTAGAGCAGAAGTGGCAGGTCGGACCAATGATAAGGTTTGGAATCGTGATAGACAGAATAAAGCGAAGATTATAGAAACAAAGGACAAACGATTATATTATTATGAACGAAAAGAACGATTACAAGATATTCCCGGGCCTAGCCCTCTCTCACCGAGTACACGGGAGCCATGGCAATGCCATCTTCAACATAAACATCCTCCCTCTTCCTATTAGCTATCAATACCTACTTATAGAAATATAAGTTGCACTTAACCCCCTCCTAAAATAGACAAATGACATTTAGACTAGAAACTATAACATGATTCCTATCACAGGGCCAAAGCATTTCACAGAGGGATAAATTTTGAAATCCCATGCTTAATGCAAAGGGCTAAGATCTTTATAAATCACAAAACCATTTTTATTTATATAACCAATTTAGCCTCAGCAGTCAACAGCTTTCAAGAACTCAAGGGAGATGCCATTATAATAAACTGATTATCATAAGATATAGTCCACATTGACATAAAATGCAGGTGTATGGCTTGTAGTCTTTATTTTGTCTCAAATTTTGCAAATTAGAATTGATCAACAATGAAAACATACATTAAGCTGACTCGAGATCAATCCAGGCCGCAAACCATAAAGCTTCCTGTAGTGGTCTGTTACATCAATATGTCAAACTAAACATGAATTACAAATAGAAAAAAAAATACAATAAAGAATCTAGAGCAGTAAAACAACGGATCATGCCTAACTGAACATATATATCTAAACACATGCATATAGAGTTAGTGTACAATGAGAGCAGGAGAGAGAATACCATGGGACAGCTGGAGGGAATAATAAATGATGATAATGTAGAAGACAACTGCATAAAGAAGAAGAAATACAAGCTCTCGTTGCCTCCCTGAGTTATTCATGCCTTCTCAACCAAAAATTACAACCACACTCTGCAGATGTTAACATGTACATGAAAACATACACACTACTCACAAGCATGTACAATAAAAATCACCGCAGGGAAAAGAGCATTGCTCGCAGTTAAAATAATATGTACAAAAGTGAATCCACAACACCACATGTTCACATATTTCCACCAAGTCACAAGCATGTCATCCAATGTTAAAAATACCAAAAATTCCTATGTTAATTCAGTAAAGTACAGTGCTATTTGTAAACAGAGTTCTCAAAGTGATAAGTTTGTTGTACTGTGTTCATTATTTTATCAGCATAAGACACCCTACCAAACATTCAAGTTTCAACAGGATTACACGGTTAGGTCTTCAATCATATAGAAGGTGTTGTATGGGAGAAGGAGAAATCCACATGTTGAACCAATTAAACAGTTAGTAAAAAAATTCCGTCATTAGGATCACCAATTTAGAATCTAGATCAGAATTTCCATTCATTAACACAAAATCGGATACCCTAGTTACTCAAGTTAACTGCATTTTGTAAGTCATATTCCTGAACAAGAAACAGTTCATGTTAACTCCACCAAGTATGCAGATCCCAAGCATTTCCCCTCACTTGATCATACGACATTAATAGGACCACATAGAGACAAATTATAATCAATTTAGCTACAGAATAAATTAAAATTTTGAATAGAAGATAATCAGAAATTACCTTGTTAATTGAGATAAGAAACAGGGAGAATTAGTGAGAAGAAGCAACAAGCGTGATGATATCGAGAAGAAAAGGAAGAAGGAACGACGAATCTTGAGAAGAAGAGATGTTGTGGGGAAACAACAGAAACGGAGTTTCAAAACCTAAACCCAGCAGCAGTCAGGTTGGAGCTTGGAGGTTGGAGCTTGGGGTTTGGAAAGCAACCAAACGGTGTAAACATAAGCCCGTCAACCAGTTTATAATACACCCGATTATTGTAACTTATGATATATTCGATATGTTGTGACCACCTAGAGTATTAGACTTATTGGAGCACAATCACAGATTTACAGTATTTTTCTTGGGAAATCCAAATTAATTCGAACCCACAATTATATGTTATGCGAATAGTTTGATGTACCTTCTTGTGAGATGAAAATGGTAAGTAGTTACACAAGAAATGGAGTGAAGTTTTTGATGGTTGCACAATCGTAATAGAATAAATAAGATATTGGTGAAGATTATGGCCTATGGCTTCGGTAGTTCAATAAATCATGTGTTAACTTATTGTTGCAACACTTGGTTTGCTAACTACTTAGGGTTTAGTATAGTGTTGAATGCTTATTCTTAGTGGTTTATTCTCAATATTAAGTAGTCTTTACTTTGGAAATTCATACAGTCATGTCCCAAGCATTAACGGCGGGTTCAACCATCTTTGGGGGCTTAAGTTAAAAGACTGAAATCCGAGACCTTTTTCTGAATTTCAAGTGAGGTTGCTTACTTAGAAAAGACAGATCACGTAAACTTTAATCACCAATACTTGCTTACTTAAAACATATCAAATATTCCAAGGTCTCAGTCGAGAAAGATTCTTTTACAAACTCTAGGGCTTTAAGATATCCCTATTGAATTCTTTTTGTTCCAAGAAAAATGGTCAGTTGCTAAATGACCTAAACAAAGTAAACAATGAATCTTCCATATAAATAAGCGTTGTAGTATATACCAAGCAATTAAGCAACTATAAACAGAATTTAGCAAGCAGACTAGAGATGCCAAAACCAACAATTAGACCATCAATGTACCTAATCCCCTAATCAGTTTCAAGTGAGAACTGCTTATCAATTTACCTAACATGCTAAACCGTTCCCAATTACCAAAAGAAGCAACTGTTTAACGCTAAAAATCAGTGATACCTAATTACATAACCAGTAATCAACTTACCTAATCTGCTAATCACAAACATAGATTCATACCGTGAGAAATCAGTGAGAGATCATTGACGCTTAACCTGAGTATCGAACTTCCGACTTCGTTCCGACGACCTCAGTGGCGACTATAGAACTTCGTTTCAGTACGAGAGAAATCGAGAGAGATCAAGCGTGAGTGTAAATTCGCACTAGAAACGAGAGAAATCGGAGGGTTGTGCAATCGGTTTTTACCCGTCATAACTTACCCGACCCGGAACCGAACGGGTCAATCATAGAAACTAAACCGTACCATATGGTTCATTAGGTCCTCTAGGTTAAGCGAATAATTAATTGAAATAGGTAAGCATTTCAAGTGGGTTGTTCTTATAGCGGTGCGTTAAAACACTTAAAAACTTTTTTTTGTTCGGGAGAATCGTCAGAATCAGTTGGATCAACCCGTCTAGCACCGTTCAAATTACTATTGGTTTGGTTTCTGGTTCTCACCTTTAAGGGCGGAGTTTTTAATAGGCCCGACAACCCTCCCCCTCCGTTTTTTTTTTCAAAAAAGAAAAGTTGTGTATATTTCATCCGGATTTTTATACGTATTGGGTAAATAACAATAGAAAAAAAAATATAGGTCATGTGACTCCCCCACCGCCACTACCATATATATATTCAAACTTTACCACTGCTCATCTTATGTATTATGCAGGTTCTAGTTCAGTTTTGTTCCATACTAACCTGTAAGAACTTATTTCTATGTTGTCGGCTCTATTTATAAAAAATTACAGCTAATTTTCATTCCTTGCTTAACATTTTTTAAATTTTAAAATGGAATAAATTATAATTTTAAAAGTTATTATACGTGTATATAAGTAAAAACAATAATTAAAATATATAAACTTATTAATAATTTTTAAAACTTAAGACTCTATTATGTCCATGATGAAAAAAGTTAAGTGCATATTTTGTGAACCCTACGTATTAACCCTTCAAAATTAAGAAAGTTGGTTAAATTCAAATCAACTTAAGTTGTATATAGTGAAATAATATACTCAAACAAACAAACAAACAAACAAACAAACCCAGTATATCCCGCTCAAAAGCAGGGTCTGAGAGGGGTAGGTGTAGGCAAGTCTTTCCTCTACCCAGATAGGTGGAGAGACCGCTTCCAAAGAGACCCCCGACTCACTATGAAAAGCCATAACGCTAGTGAATCAGTATATAATCAAAAATACGATAAATGATACAGCACACAACATACAACATACAGAAAAATATCACCAAAAGGAAAAAAATGAACAAGCATACATCACTATGAAATAATATACTTAATTATGTTTAAATTAAATTAACGCTCACAAGTTATAACCAATCGCATGGGGAAGTCTGACCATAAGAACAATATAAATATAAGTATTTGAATGTAGTAGATTGATTATGTTACTTGGATCTAGGGATCTTTAAACCTGAGATAGATTACTTATATTTCAATGCTCAAGAGATATATAAAAGACATGTCAAGGAGGCCTAGATTGAAACTTACTGAACCTCTTTTAGTATCTGATTGAATCAATGTCGTAAATGGATGATGAAACTCGCTATGATGGTCTCTCAATTAGACTTCTTGTATATGTTTAACAGTACATAAGCTCTTCATGTATGAATATGACATAATTGAGATCATTATGTGTGAAAGAGTATAAGTTGATAGGATGATACTTACACATATCTAATCATGTCAAATGTATATGCTTACTTTGAGGTGGAATATTGGGTGAGCCAACACTTATTTTCATGAAAATATTTAATATTCTAATGAAATAGATATATCAATCAAAATCTGCAAAGACGAGGAGGGTTCGTGTGTATGCGCCATGCTCAGAGCTAAGAGTTTTTTTATTCGAGACCTGTCTACATCAGTCACCCTAAACTAAACCACGTTTATGCATGATCCCATGCATCCCACATCCCTTTTATCTAGCTATTCAACTTACCACTATTTCTATTATTTTATGTTTAGTTACTACATTGTCTTTCTTGTTTGTGTTTTTTAATATTGAATTGAATAGAGGAAAAAAATCACTCCAAATAGTAGTCTTGTCCTTTAAATGTTTTCTTAAAATACTAGTCATCTCGAACCCGTTTCTATCAACTCATATAAGAGTATGACCCCATCATCAAGATTTAATATTTTAATTTTTCTTTTTGAACCCACATCCAAGGGGTAAATCCCATCTTTGGTGGGAACCCAATGTACAAAAATAGATTATAAATTGATTAAAATAAATTTCGATTA
The DNA here is from genome assembly GCA_024085815.1 of Flaveria linearis. Lineage (NCBI taxonomy): Eukaryota > Viridiplantae > Streptophyta > Magnoliopsida > Asterales > Asteraceae > Flaveria > Flaveria linearis. Next base: position 22,030,194 of record CM044008.1, read on the forward strand.
AATGTATTATCTTCTTACTTGTCATGCCCCCTCTTTTTAAAATTAAAAGCAAAACTTGTCATATTTTCCATTTGAAAATTCAAGTTTAAAAAAAAATATTTTTAAAAGGTTAAAAACACGTTCACTAAAAATAAACTTTCTGTAAAAAAATCATTTTCTGTAATTAGCATTTTAATTTCATATAAAATCTACATATTACTAATTATCAAGTTAAGTTTGTATCAATGTTTGTATCATGTGCATTATAAGCTGTACATATTTTTTTTTCTTTTAAAAAATTATTTTTAAACCCAATAGTTTTACATCTTTTATAATTTAACCTCTATATTTTTCATTTTTACTTTAATCCATTATACTTTTCATCTTTTATAAACTTTCTATTTACTTTTCGGACTAAATTTTAAGAATTAACACATTGTAACATGCACATGTGGTTCAAAATGTTGCATCTACTTTTTTCTTCTTTAATGACTATGTCGCAACGTCTAGGTCCTAGACCGACTTAGTTATTTTTATTAATGTTTTACATTACATGTGCATGGTTCAGAGCAGTGGCTTGTATTGTAGATAAAATATGAGAGGGAAGATTAAGGTGGTATGGACATGTCAAGAGGAGACCAATAGCAGCACCGGTCAGAGCAGTGGAGAACATCGTCATAGAGGGTAGGAAGAGTAGAGGAAGACCTAGGTTGACTTGGGAAGAGATAATTAGGCGAGATATGGTACACTTGCACCTCTCTGAGCACATGATCGAGGATAGGAGCGAGTGGAGACGTAGAATTAAAATTAAGGACTTTTAGTGGTTTCTGTAGCTAGGAAGGACTTTGATTACTTGTTACGGGGCCTGATGTGTATGTAGTACACTTCGACCTTTTTAGGGAAAACCTGCTGCTTCCCTGATGCATGCTTGTTCATTTTATATTTCTTTTTGGTGATATTTTAATGTTTGTTGTATGATGGGTGCGGTATCATATATCATATAGCATACATCGTATGTTTGATTATATGTTGATTTGCTAGTTTTATTGTTTTTGTTATCGAGCCGGGGGTCTCTTTGGAAGCGGTCTCTCTACCTATCTGGATAGAGGAAAGACTTGCCACCACCTACCCCTCCCAGACCCTACTCTTGAGTGGGATATACTGGGTTTGTTTGTTTGTTTGTTTGTTTGTTATTACATGTGCATGGTTCAGCATTTTACGTATACTTTCCGTTCGGTTTTATTATTTTTGTTTTTATTTATTTTTTAATACGAGTTTTTTCGCCCTTGATGTTCGTTGATGGTGGTGTAATGTTAGTGTTACTTAGCACTTTTTTATGTCCCCACAACACAGGAGGCTTAGTACTAGTTTTTAAGATTTATCAACCAGTTTAACATGATCCCTTTTGTTTGAACATGATAACTACGAGGTAGTCGTACTGTTATGCAACAACTAACAACTTTAATGAACGGATATGAAGGTAAGATGATAATTTATGGTCCTAATATACAAACACCCCATATTATAAATCTACACCTTCCTATACGCCTCGTACGGCACTATACGCAACGTATTGGGTCGAAAACACTGAAAAACGAGACAAATTCAAGGACGTCAGAGGGCTATACGCCCCATATAGCCCTATATGATCCCCTATACGACACATATAGGGATATACGACGCGTCACGCGTATACCAAATTTCGACACTGCTACGAGGAAAATTCATGTGATTGTCAGAGAAGTTATACGCCCCGTATACGGCGTGTATGAGGCTATAGGACACATAAAAATTTAGGGTGTTAATTTATAATTTTTGTATGTCTAACCATCCATTTATAAATAAAATTTTAAAATTACGTTTATGTAGCAACTTTAATGAACGAATATGATAACTTACGCTGTGTTCCCGAGTCTTATTTAAGGAGAGAAAAGAAAATAAATGGAAGGAAAGAAAAAATAGTCGTGTTTCAGAGTTTTTTTAATGAAAGGAAATGAAAGGATTATTGGAAATTCATGTTCCCGAGTTTAGTTAAGGAGAGAAAAGAAAGAAAATGGAAGGAAATGGAAGAAAATGAAAGGAAATGAAACGAAAAAGAAAACTAAAAACAATCCTTCTAAATGAAAGGAAATGGAGAGAAAGGAAAAGAAAAAAGAGAAAAAAAGAGAAGAAAAAAAAAAAAAAAGAAAAGGAAATAAAGAGAAAGGAAAAGAAAAAAGAGAAAAAAAGAAAAGAAAAAAGAAAAAAAAAAGAAAAAGAAAGGAAAGTGTTTCTTTAATTAAGTAAAGTCCGGGAGGTGTAGTTTTATGTAACAACAAAAGAGGCCACGACAGCAATATCAGAAAGGACAATCTAAGAAATAACACAGGCCAATCAAATGAAATCTATCTTCTTATCCACATCAAACCCTAAAAACCAGTACACACAATCACACTGATCACTGAACCAATGCCACTAGAACTCACCTAAAACCTCAATCATTCCCTCAATAACCATGACTGGATTACTCGGAACTTCTTCTTCTGCAACCTCATTGCTCACCAATCGTTCGATCTCTTATTCTTCATCATCTCCAAAGTCCTCGATTCGAGCTCTATCTTTTAACATAGGTTTTCACGTTTACCTTTCGCATTTTGTTCAATTTAGTTTCGTGATCAATTATAATGTGGAATGCGAAGGGGATTTCTGTTAATAATGAGTGTTTTATAGGGTTTTTACAGTGAAATGGGAGGATTTGAGTAGTGGTAATGAATTTTGAATGTTGTTGGTATTTCTTATGGCTTTTTGGTTGCAGAGATAAGGAAAATTTTGCGGTGTGGAACTTTGAATCGTTTGATTAAGAGAGATGTTTAGTGAGATCTTAGTTCTTCAAATTTTATGGTTGTTTCTTTTGGATATGAAGAGAGTTGGTTGTTTATGATGATTTGTTCATTGATTAGTTATAAAGAAGGCCACTTGTTGTTGATGTCTTCTAATTAGTATCATTTTGTGATGAATGAGACTGAATTCTTTGAGAAAATCAGGCTTATATAGATTCTACTGCTTAGTTTTTAGATTATGATTGTCTAATGACAACCTCTTTTTCAAGTTTATATTTGTTTTTTTCTGTGTGTTTTTGTTTTGTGAGTCGGATTGTATTTGTTGAGTAGAAACGGAGGTGTAATAATGGCCTGAATTTGCTTAATGCGAGGCGAAAGTAGAAATGAAACCTTATAAGTAAACTTTGATGTCAATGCAGGGCGGAATCAAGGTAGGAGGCTTTATGGAGGTATTGGAGTTCCAGTAAAGAAAGGAAGGTCTCATTTTTCAGTCTCAAATGTTGCCACTGAAATCAGCCCTGCTCAAGAACAGGTACAATTGCTCATAACATTCATTTTATTAAATGGTTAGTTGGTTACTATTTGGGTTGAGTTGTGTCTTGTTAACCATTGCTTAAACATGTCATTGACCATTCTATGCCATCTGAAACTGGAGTTGGTAGGTTTTCATTTGATTTTAGACCCAAGTTTTAATAATACTGAGGGCACAGGCTGGCTGTTAACCTCTTGAAATGTCTTGTGAATATTGCTTATGTACCTTTGTTCCAGTTTTACCAAATAAATAAGATCTTCCAAAAGATATAGTTTTATTGGTACCCTTTTAGTTAATTGTGTTAATTCAACTCATTTGAGATAAAACATAACCCCAGTTATACCATTCATAAGTAAATGAACTAGAAATTGTCACCTCTTGCGTTGTTTTGCTGACAATATACCAATGTTTACCAGGCACAGAAACTGTCAAAGGAAAGCCAGAGACCCGTTTATCCATTTGCAGCAATAGTTGGGCAAGATGAGATGAAACTATGCCTTCTGTTAAATGTCATTGATCCGAAAATTGGTGGTGTCATGATCATGGGGGACAGAGGAACTGGTAAATCCACAACCGTTCGATCACTTGTAGATTTACTTCCTGAAATCACAGTCGTTGCAGCCGATCCATTTAACTCGGATCCAGAGGATCCTGAATCAATGGGGATGGAAGTAAGAGAGAAACTAATGAAAGGCGAAAAACTTCCAACCATAAAAACCAAAATCAACATGGTTGATCTCCCATTAGGAGCCACAGAAGACCGTGTTTGTGGCACGATTGATATTGAAAAAGCTCTTACGGAGGGAGTCAAAGCATTTGAGCCCGGTCTTCTTGCTAAAGCCAATAGAGGGATATTATATGTTGATGAAGTTAATCTTTTAGATGATCATTTAGTTGATGTGCTTCTTGATTCAGCTGCATCTGGATGGAACACAGTTGAAAGAGAAGGTATATCAATATCACACCCAGCCCGTTTCATTCTCATCGGGTCAGGTAACCCAGAAGAAGGTGAACTCAGACCACAATTACTTGATAGGTTCGGGATGCATGCTCAAGTGGGTACAGTTCGTGATGCTGAACTTCGGGTCAAAATTGTAGAGGAACGAGCCCGTTTTGATAAAAACCCAAAAGAGTTTCGTGAAACTTATAACGCAGATCAAGCAAAACTTCAAGAGCAAATCTCGTCAGCCAGAAGTCGTCTTTCTTCTGTGCAAATTGATCATGATCTTCGTGTTAAGATATCAAAAGTTTGTGCTGAACTGAATGTTGATGGATTAAGAGGTGATATTGTTACTAATCGAGCTGCAAAAGCTTTGGCTGCTTTGAAGGGGAGAGATCAAGTAACTTCTGAAGATATTGCTGTTGTGATTCCAAACTGTTTAAGACACAGATTGAGGAAGGATCCTCTAGAGTCGATTGATTCGGGTTTACTTGTTATCGAGAAATTCTATGAAGTTTTTAGCTGAACAAGGTCGTTTTGACTGTATTTGTGATTTCCGTATCCTGTGCAACTTATGGCCTATCACATGATACTTTTTTGACAAATGTAGATTGGTTTCACGAGTTAAATATTATACGCGATCTTTGTTCGTGGTATAAAGTGGTTATTTGTCTAGTGTAAGTTGTGTTTTACCAAGTTCCACTAGTTGGCAGGGAGTTGTTAGTGGGGCCACGGTCTCACTCTCACAGTTGCAGAAAGAAATATATATGTGCGTGTGTATAAGCTGATGAATGTACAACTTAATACTTGATAAATCCATTTAAAGTTTACAATTCGGTGCTGCAACATTATAGTCTGCTGTGGTTTATGTTCCATAATTTAGGCATCCTTGGTTGAAAATCGGGTGGCCGTTGGTAGAACAGGGATGCAGCTGTGATCAAGATAGCAGCAGTTACAGCCCATATCACATAAATCTGATTATTTGTTTCGAGATCAAAGTAATGAAATAAGCCTTTGCTTCCTTGAAATTCTATCTCCTCTTGTCGTCTATTTTCATCCTGGATCAACACAATCTGATCTTTAAGATTAGATTTTGTAAACGTGACAAAACGAATGGGTTGATTTGGATTGGTAAAGGGTCAACACGGTTACTGTTTAGTAAAGTCAAAACGTGCCAGGGTAGGGTCAACTGGTCACATTTGCTTCCCTACAATTACAATCTAACTTTTTATAAATAAGATGGTTTAGTTTCAAAGGTTTGATGAGTTTCCTTTTAACGGTTATGTTATTTTTACCCACGTGACCACTAAATGATTAAATACCATTTACACACATACATATGTATGTATGTATTAGAGATTGCAATATCTTTAAACTGGATTCTAATATAACTACTGAGAAAAAAAATGAGAAAACAAGAAAACTAACCTTGAGAAACATGTCAAAAGGAGCATAAAATATTGATTCTACTTCTTGGGCATTTAACACTGGATTAAATGTTTGCTTATCCCATAGTATACCAATCACTGGAACCACATACACATTCCCCTGCCATTTCAATCAAATAGTTACAATATAGGTTTGATAATAGGTGGAATTAGGGTGTTCATTGTCGTTAAAACCGACCAAACTATCCAAACTGAAGCATGCCAGCCGGTCTAGGAGTCTACTCAATTTGAAATGCATATGTTTGATCATGGTTTAATTTTGACAGTTTAACTGTTTTACGGATGGTTTTATTTATTCTTTTTCATTTTTGGAATACCTAGTTATGCTATTTATTATATTCATGAACCATTTTATTATTCTGAATTTTTTTAATACACACTAGAAGCTTTTCAGAAAAACCAATAATTTCAAACCCAACCATCCTCAAACCGCATAAACAACCCATCCAACCGATCCAACCAAATCAGTCAGTTTGATTTATTTTAACTATAGTTAGAGGTACAGCCCACAGTTTTCATCAATCAAAAGGGACCATTAACACCCCTAGGTAGAATAAGAATGGGAATATATGAATATACTACATATTCTTCAACCAAGCACACCCCAATATTATTAAACTCATACCTCAAACCAAACAACCCGAAATACCTGGGAAAAAAGAGCTAAATTGAGTAAATTGGAACAAAATATTCCTTTCTTAAACCTCTTACTCAAAAACTATTTAAATCTACAATTTTTTTTCTACCTCAAGACTTATTACTCAATCATATGAGAACGACAATATTTCGTACATATGTTAATACTGCTAGACCACATGCTCATTTTGACAGAACAAATTACACTTTACCTTACTTACAAACGGTTCAAGAACAGCAACAACATCCACCAGCCCAGGATCTAACCCAATCTCCTCCTCAGCCTCCCTCAACGCCGTATGAATATCATCAGCATCTCCTTCATCGGTTCTACCTCCAGGCAAAGACACTTGTCCTACACCATCAAAGGGGAAAAATCCAATTTCAACTTCATTCAGGCATTTCATCAAACATATAGAGTGCATCACTTTCTTTACCAGAGAAAGACGACATTTTTGATGATCTTTTGGTTAAAATCACGTATATTTTATCTTCTTCCTCGAATAGACAAATCAGAACGGCAGCTCTGTTGGGTCTTTTGAATCTTTGAGATTGTTTGGACTCAGAGTTTGAAAGAGGGGAAAAAGACTTTGATTGACGAATTCGATGAGATAAATTTTGTAGTTTATGTGATGTTTTGAGGTTATTGGAACCCATTAACAAGATTCAATCAACCTAAATATTTATTGATCTTTGGTTGATGTTTGATCCCCTTTGATTGATGAGATAAAAGAGGAGAGGTGGGTGTTGTGTTGAGGGTTAAGACTGATGTGAAGGATTTATCAAGTAATTAAGGGGTGTATTAACAACAAATTAAGACTAAGTACATGAAAATAAGAAAAAATAAATTAATTATTATTTGGTTTTGTTCTTTTTTTATTGATATATCTTTATAAACCATCTATACTTGTATATTTTAGCACTACGTTAGATTTATGAGTATTACACGGGTTAAAATAGTGAAAAACGTATGTGAGAAAATGAAATTGTGAATATGAAATTGATGTTGTAAAGTATACCTAAATTTGAGAAGATGGAACTATGATGTATAAAAGCGGAGATGTTGTTCTATAGTGTTTGATTTCATGAATCTTGATATTATAACAATGTTTGTTTAAAAGAATACAATGTTTAAAATATTTTAATTTTAACAATGATTAGCTGAAAATTAAATTAAATTTTAACAACATTAACTCTTATTTAAAGAACTTTTAATAGAACATTTTATTTATTTAAAAAAATTAATTTGATTAATATAATATAAATAAACATTTATTAAGGAAACTAATTTTATATGCTAATTTATAACTTTTGTTGTAATGATGACATGTGTAAAAATTCTAGGGAGACATCTTTAAAAACTGTCATATGAGTTTTAAATATTTTGTTTTATTAGTATTTTTTTTTGAAAGGTGAGGATCAAGAACTCGCGTATGTCGGGAGATGTGGACTATGTTGTCCAAATCGGGTACCACGCCACAGAGCCCCCACGCCGACCAACCGAACAACCCTTCGATGAGAAACCTCTATCACCCAGGTAAACCCGGAGAGGAAAACTCACCCGGAAAACTCGAACCCGTGTTTCCCCTGGCCTCATCCTCCGTGGCCACCACTGGGCTAGCCAGTGATGGTTTTTGTTTTATTAGTATACATTTGAACATTCAATATTTTATATAAAGATAAGATATTATTTTATTAATATATCCCTTAAATGACCTTTTTTTCCTTCTATTTTAAGTAAAATGTTTTGATAAACATATCTCACTCAACTACAAATGTTACTTCCTTATAAATTACTTAAATAACTAATGCACCCAATACTATTTTTTCAAGGCACCCAAGCCTTCAAGACCAAATATATGGAAGACCAAATATATGGAAGACCAAATATATGGAAGACCAAATATATGGAAGCCCAAATCCCATTCCAATAAGTAAACATGAATATGAGATTTAAAGGCGGGAGACAAGGAGGAAAGCTATCATAGTAAATAATCATCTTAATTTCTATTCATATTAATCCAAATTGTCGGTGTGAACAGTAGTTCACACCTTGGAACCTACACCGGCCACACCATCACCATCTTCAAAACCGACCTCCACACCATCACCATCTTCAAATCATCATCGTCACCGACATCTTCAAATCGTCATCACCGACCTCCACACCATCACCATCTTCAAAACCGGCCTCCACACCATCACCATCTTAACCGGCCTCCACACCATCACCATCTTCAAATCATCATCGCCATCTTCAAATCATCATCACCGACCTCCACACCATCACCATCTTCAAAACCGGCCTCCACACCATCACCATCTTCAAATCATCATCACCCAAACCCTAATCCCCTGAATCCCCTTCTCCATGGTCGCAAACGCTCCGATCGCCAGCAACCGGCGGAGCGCGATACCAGAATCCCCTTCTCCATAACGCTCCGATCGCCAGCACGCTGGCCCTGATTGGGCGATGAATCTCGACATCTGTGATATCTGCAATCATGATCCTGTGTATGTCTTCTTTCCCCCTTTCGATTGTTAAGTTACAGTGGGTTTTGGTTATTTGTTAAAGTAGGTTTCGAATTTTAGGGTTCTTCCAGTGGTTTGTTAGCACTATCTTTTTTGAACTTGTATATGATTATGATATCTTAACCACCGGCTGTTGCAGATGGTGCTGTGATGCCTTCGTGGTTCGACATACGTGAGATACCTGTAACTGCTGTAAGCTATTTTCCTTTATTGATCTTGGTCTTAGTGTTGATAGTGCTGCGCTTGCGGGGTTGTTTGAAGGTGCTGGTAATGTTGAGTTGGTTGAGGTATGGGTTGTTAATTGGTATTCTTTGACCTTAATTTGATGTAATTTGTTGTCATTTTGTGTTGTTTTGAGATAGTTGAGGTATAATTGGTTAATTACTAATCTTCAATGGCTAAGGCCTCGAATTTTTGTTAAAACATCACAACACGCGTTTTTGTTTGTGTGCCAAATTGCCAATGCCCCTGACTTCATATAACATTCACCAACACTGATTATGGGATTTGTAAGTTAAAGTTTGAATTTTGACTTCTGAAGTGAAGGTCCACTGTAGGTGCAACTGCTCTTGATCTTAATTTAGAGGATCCCCAATTTTGTAGTGTTAGAGTAAATGCTATGCCCAAATCAAGAAAAAATACGAGTTTTTTTGTGTGAGTGTTCAAAACACAATGCACTGTATTTATGATAATCTGGATCTCAGAATTTTGTCAATAATCAACATTTAGGGATTCCAGTTTATTGGGATAGTTTACTAAAATCAAGCTCAAAATTGTGTGTTCATCACATATTTCTGTTGAACAAATTTGAGCTTGTGTTTTCTGGAGAGATGTTTTCTATTTTGAAAGTTTTTATTTATATTTAGCTTTTTTTTCGAATTGCAAGCGATTCTTTAGCTACTCGTGTTCATCCCGTATGCATTTTCCTCTAAATTTTCCTTGAGTTGCATTGTTGAACTCATTTTTAGGTTGGCTTGAACAAAATATTTCATTGTTAAGATATTTTTACTTTATGACAGCGTGATCGAGCGGCATGGTTGATGAATTGGAAAGATTCTTTGGTCAATACAGTGGCTGATAACCTTCTTGATCGCTTGGAGGTTACGTATTTTTCTAATTTTTATTTTTGTGTGACGACAGTGGCCAGCGGTCGCCTGCCGTTTACGGTGCTCTTCGAGGTAGTAATTGTTTAAATCATTAATAATCCTTGATTACTCTTTCTACTGTTAATTTGATCTCCACTTATTAACTTCCAAGCATGTAATTATATTGAATTATGTTGTAGATCAGTGGTGTTGCTTTGCTCTCATTTAAGACTGTATTTTGTATTAAGATTTCTAAAGTAAAGAGAACACCCATATGGTAAGTTTTTATTTGTACCAACTCTCTTCTATAATTAGTTTGCTAATTTGTGTTTGCCTGATTATGTTGTTAAGAGGAATTGCTGAGATTTAGATTTTTTGGGATCATGTTTAAACATAACTTACTTTCTTTATAAACTATGATTTTTTTATCACAGAAGCTTTTAGATCCCACTCTTTATCGACTATAAATTGAAATTAAATTCTTTAAAATTAGAATGTGATTGTGGCATGCTTCATGCTTTGTACCAATTTATGTCATGATTGTCATGTTAGGTGTGGGATTTGAATGATCATAAACATCTATTTAACATCTCTCAAATGACTACATGGTAAATATTTATCAGTTAAATTTCAAGGTAACTTCAGCCCATTTTAAATTTGAGACTTTAAGCACACTTGGTATTTCTGGTGTATTTTTGTAGTTTTGTTATTGGCTGAAGGTATTGCATGGTATGCTTTGAATGTTTTTGTCGTGTAATCCTCTTTTTAATTTTTACAATTAGCACATGAACGTCGTCACATTTTATTCACAACTAATACCGACTATAATCCTCCTATAGGGGTGTTGGCGATGTAGTTAATCAATCCTTGCCTCATCAGCATGCTCAAAATCACAACCATCATCATAGGACTGGTATGAATCACCCTATCCTAGCTGTGAACATAACTAATCATGTGATTGTTGTTAACAAAGGTATCTAATAAATCAAAGTTTTTTTCTATTTATACTTTGTTTTTAAAACTGTATTTTGTAGGTTCATAAGTATTATTTGACAGATGTTGTTGTTTGCAGCAATATAAGTATTATTTGACAGATGTTGTTTGCAGCAGAATTTAAGAGGATTAAGTGCATATGGAAGATGATCATAGCTTGAAGAAATCTGGATATGAAAGACATGAAGACATCACCATTCTTTTATACAGGTCCAATCTACCCGTTATATTAATCCTGTGTTTTTTCCCAACTTCAGGGGTTTAACTCACACTTCATTTGATGGATTCAGTGGTCGAATTCCGGCAGCTGGACCGATCACATTAAAGGGTATCGTTACTTTCACGTACTGTCTAATTTCAAGATTCATACGCATTTGATTTAAATTACGAATTTTGATATAATGTCGTAAGATATTAGAGGTGTTATGATGTTATCAGTCTAAAGTTAGATGTAACTGAATTGGGTTTATCGATTTTTACATTAGATATGAATGTATGCATGATGTGATGATTGAGGGTTTTAGGTTATTGATCAACAGCTCATGTAGTTCTTTAATAAATCATTGGTGCTACTAATGTGGTGATTGATGCTGATTTGATTGTAGTTTGAAATTTAGGGGAAAAGAGGTTTTGGATGATGAAAGAGGAGATGATGGAGTGCAGTGTGTGTCATTCCGGATTGGTAAAACCGACTGCAAAGACTGTCTCGAGGGCTTACGATCGTTACAGGAGTAAGGTCTCGAAGAAACATCGGGCACTTAATGTTCTATTGGTTGTTGGTGATTGTATGTTAGTTGGTTTACAGGTGCATTTTTTTCCCATTTATAAAGTTCATAAAGCTCAATCTTTTGTATGATTTGCTTTAAAACGATTGGTGTTTTACTTTACCCACTACATTATCCGTTTTGGAGATACTTTTGACACATTATGGTACAATAGTTCTTCAAAGGATGTATGAACAGATCAATAATTGAAATATCAAATCATTGTTCAGTGGATGTCTATGTATACTTGTACATCGTATCATACAGATCTGCACAACAAAGCTTTTCTTTTGTAAATTTGTGATGAAGTTGCGTTAATTAATCAATTGAATGATATTTGATTGTATTGTTGCAGCCAATATTGGTCTACATGTCAAAGGTGGATGGGAAGTTCAGTTTTAGCCCACTTAGTGTTAACCTCTTGACCGAAGTTGCAAAGGTTATCTTTGCATTGGTTATGCTTCTATGTCAGGTAAATTATTTTCTTACCCTCTAGCGATATAACATGTTATCATTCAATGGCAATATTCGAGTTACTCTACGTTTTGACGTAAATTTAGTTGGGGAACGAGTCGGCTGGTCGTCGTTTATACATTATCACGCCGCAAACGCCGCCGCAACGCGCGGCGGGTTAAAACCTAGTTATAAATAATATTATTTTAATTTTTTTATTAAAATAATTTTAATAAATTAAAAAAGATATCTTTTTATTAATGTTATTTCTAAAGAAATAAATTTTTATAAAATAATTTTTTTCTAAAACATCAAACTTATCTGAAAATATAAAATATCTTAAATTTAGTGTTTTTAAAAATAATTTTTTATAAACCAAAAATAATTAAAAATATGAGTTATAATAGAATTTATAAAAATTAAAATATTTTTAAAAAAATGTTTGATTTTTTTTCTTTTGAAAAAAATATTTTAAAAAGCTGACATCTTTGTTTTAATACTTATAACTTTTACTCCTACGTAATTATCTTAGAATATCGTTTTATAATCAAGTACACTTTTATTATATTAAATATTTTATTTATTCAACGCGTGTGATACACGAGTTTACTAAAGCTAGTTCTTGTAATATTTTTAAATGAAAGAAAGTGTTATCGAGGAAGAAGAATGTGTTAGTGGAAAAAATAATATAGTTACACGTATTGATTCATGTTTGAGATAAAATTTTAATAATACTTTTATATAATAAAAAAGAAACAATTTTTTCTTTTACAAAAAGGGTCTCGATTTCATAGTTCGCTTTAGGTCCCAAAATATATTTAGCCACACCTAGACTAATATTTGATAGAATCCTAGACTTTCGTACAAACTTTTGATTAAAACTTAAATTGGGTTATATGTTTTGACTTTTTTTTATTGTAAAATGATAAAATGAGAACACAAGGGTAAAATTACTGGAAAATGAGTGTAATGCTTCAACAGTGTTGGTGTTGGTCAAGTATATGGTAATGTTTATAACATCTTATGAGAGAGAGTAGATTTACATTTATTTCATATTCGCGAGTAATCTTTTAATTTGATCCATTTTGATGTTATCTATATTGATGTTATTTTTGAGCGTGTTCGTTCTAACCTCACTCATTTTTGGCTCTCACTGACGAAAAAACTTGGATCCGTCACTCCCCAAGTAATAGACCTCAAGTCCCCATGAAACATAAACTCATATATATAACACGTTTGATTGTCAAGATTAAGATCATACTGGAGATTTTTTCCCTCTGAAAGACTCAAATGGCAAGATTAGTCAAATATCACATCTTTCTTCAAACATCATTCTTTTTGTATGTTATAATTCATATACCGGATATTGCCTGTAATATTAATATGATGATAATAGTGCAATACAACATGTAGTGAAGTAAATAACTAAATAAAAAAGAAAGATGTTCAAATATAAAGTGTATTTTTGCTATAAAGTGTGAGAAGATACAGTCAGTCAAAAAAGTCACAAAAAATTATATCTCACAATCTAAATCGAATTTCAAAAAAGTAATTCCGAGCTTTTGTTCCCCAAGCTGTCCTCACTAAGAAAAAAAAATAAACGAAAAACTGAAAAAATAAAAAATTAATGTTTTTTATTGTGTCATTTATGAAAGACACATGACGTTATTGTGTCATTGTGAAAGACATAATGACGTCATTGTGTCATTATGAAAGACACAATGAAATTTTTTTATTTTTTTCTGAAAGAGGATGACGAGAGGAGCAAAGACTCCGAAATACTTTTTTGAAATTCGATTTAGATTGTGAGATATAATTTTTTGTGATTTTTTTAACCTCATTGTGTCTTCTCACACTTTGTAGTAAAAACACACCTTGTAGAATAACCTCACCCAATAAAAAATTAGAGATTATAATTAAGGGTATTAATTATTGAAGCAAAATACATCATTGAATTTACTCTTTCATAAGTGTCTTATGGATCCTTAGTTGGTTAACCCATTTGCTAATTTGCTTTACTAAACACATTCATATAATTTAATCCTTTATATCTTTACTACCTTATAATGCATAAACGATGGGCAAAACTGGAATTTCACATTTTTCATAAGACGCGCCTATTCACTTCTTCCCCCACCCGCAATTCACTCCGGCGACTCCATAAGACGCGCCTGTTCACTTCTTCCCCCACCCGCAATTCACTCCGGCGACTTGTAACGGCTCACCGCCGACGATCCGACACGGAGCAACTCAACCGTCTGGGCAAGCTAAGCGGCTGAGTAAAGCTTACATAAATAGATTCCCCCTTCCCCCATCGTGCTATGGATCTCGATTTGATCAGGTTAGCACTTCTTCATGCATAATCAGGTCGCCGAATCACACCGCCACCTACCTCCGTTGCCGCCACCGCTCTCTGGCCGGCGCCACCGCTCTCCTCCCTCTACAAGCACAACTCATGGTCGTCGGACATTCTCTGAGACGAAGAGTGGCTCCGGCGAAAGGGCAAACACGACGTCCGCCACCGTCGGCAGCACAAGAGCGTCACCGATGAAGATATTGATGAGCTCAAAGCTTGTATTGAGCTAGGGTTCGGATTTGATGAATCGTATGATCGCCTTTCAAGTACGCTGCCGGCGTTAGGGTTGTATTACGCTGTTAACAAACGTTATCATGAGATTGCACAAATACATAATCATGTCAAACAAATAGGAATTTAATATATATTCTTTTATGGTAACCCTTTCAAGATCTCACAAATCAGGTCCTTCTTCATCTTCTTGTTCATTCTGAATGATCCCCTTAAATTCTATTCATTTATATGGGTGTATGTGTAGATGAATCATATGGGCAAGGTTTATTGGTCCTAGAACAATGCGAATCCATTCAGCAGGATACTAATTCAAAAGGGCTGGTTGCTCTTGCAATTTCTACCCTTTTGTCTGAAAGGTTTGATTTTCTCCATTCTTAGTTTTAATCGAATCGAATTAGCAACAATGTTTTCAGAGGAAATTTGGTTGGATCTATTGAGAAATTGAATACAGTTAAGGACATGAAATTTCCTTGCTTTCCTCTTACAGGTGATTCAAATCAATGTTTGTTGAAGAAATTTGATCTGTTTCACTATTTGAGCTTGAGTTGTTATAACTGATTTAATTTGTTGTTATTTTTATGGTTTGGTTCAGTTGCAGCAATTGAAGCTCTTGCAGGACTCCATTTAGAATTAGAAGAGGTAAGAAATCACTGTTTGTCCTTTTACAATTTCTTTTGGATTCAAATTCTA
This sequence comes from Flaveria linearis, assembly GCA_024085815.1. Lineage (NCBI taxonomy): Eukaryota > Viridiplantae > Streptophyta > Magnoliopsida > Asterales > Asteraceae > Flaveria > Flaveria linearis. The sequence goes on from CM044008.1 coordinate 22,045,655, forward strand.
TAACTCGTTATTTTCATTTGGGTGCATAAATAGGATGATACTTCTTCAGTGATAGCAGATGATTGCTTGAAGGAATTAGATGCTATTAAACAGGAGCTTGGGTGCAAATTTGGATTATTAGATGCACGTGTTAGGGGACTGTATACTACTTAATCAGAAAAGCTACTGAAAAGTTGCTTCTTAATCATGTGAGTGGTTTTGTATACTACTTTCAGTGCTATGAAATGGGGGATTCATGAGAACATATATGTTACAGAACAAATCTCTCTGTTATAGCAGCATTTAGGGCTATTGGTTATTAATTGTATTGAAATTGGTGGTTTTGTGTAAGATGATTGTAATTTTTACATTGGGTAATTGGTTATAGCTTAAGGCAATGAGGTTGAAAGAGCTGGCAAATGATTTGGAGAATCAGAGAAACAATAATCGTGCCAAGTAAAAATGTGATCACAGGCAAAGCTGATGTGTCTGGAATCAGCCACAAGATGCAAAGGCTTTTGATCATGAAGCTTTAGATGCAATGTAAGAACATCTATTTTTTAATATTTGTTTTTTTTTCTAGAATGGACCTGGATGATGCAAGTTGTGTTTTTGAAGGTTGGCAGCATCAATTGAGGCAGAGGAAGGTGACGGTTTCATAGGTGATTCCCTTACATCTGGTGCGGGGCTCTCGCTGAAGATGAAGATGGTGAAGATGATGAAGAGATGCTACTTGTAAGTTATCTTAATTAAGTAAGAGTGTAAGGTATGTAGGTCTCAGGTTAGTGAAGTTATTTGGAGTTTGGACAGCAATTCCCAGATTTATTTTCCTCATATTACTCCTTACACATATCACTGCAGCTCGATGTTTATGTGAATTGCTAAGTAAATGTGTATTTCATTTTAGCATAAGTATTTGGAAAAAAAGGAATATTATTTGTACCAACACTTGAAAATGTTAAGTGTCATCTATCAAAAAGTTTTTAAGAGTAGCACAACTAGAAGATATATCAGCATCTATATGGACAAAACTTTACATGTCCTTCACATTGAAGTATGGTCAATATGTCCTTTCGATTCTTGGCTTATAAAAGCTACAGAAGAATGAACTTATAATGGTTGCTCACTTTATTTAATGTATGGTCAATATGTCCTTGTGATTCAGCCAACACTGGAAGGAAAGATCGACCTGCTGTTTTAGCTTCTTTACCACCTTCAATGCAACTTGATCTTCTTGTGCAAGTGAGTACATATATTAACATCATTATGTGAGTTTCAACCGAATTTATGGACTCTATGGAAATCTAATGCATGTTTAGTTCAAAGAATTTTTTTAATAATATTTCTTTAGATAGCATCATATTTTTGAAGTAACATTTAAACCGCCATCTTATAACAAGAAAGCAGCAGACTAGAGTTGAATACTGAATTTGCTTTGATCATATAATTTTTTAAATAATTTAAAAATTCTCATACATTTAGACATGAGTTGATGACAAATATTTATAAACACTTAGACATAAGTCTATTTTGTCACTATCAATGCGTCGGCAAAAAGTTTTTTTACCTTCACCGATTAGGATGCTAAATCCACCATTGCATATGTGGGTGTGTATATATATATATATATATACGTAGAGGAGGGATCAAATGAAAACTAAGATTATAATTAAAAACCATGAAAACTAGCATCCACCAATCAGATTTATTCTAATTTAATTCAGAATTATTAATAGTAAAGGGTAAATTAGTAATTATAAATTTAGACTATTAATTAGATATTTTACAAAAAAAACTAAATCCCTGATTATTCTCTAACAAAATACGGTTTCTAATTTGTTTTTCCAATCTTCTTCAATTATAGATCGATTCGTATTAAGCAGTAGTATTCATTGGATTGTGAAGTTTTTTATTTTCTTAGTTTCGGAATCAATGGAATCAACAGCCGAATCATGTGTTGCAGAATGTTCCAATTCACGCAAGCACGCAGTTATTTTGAGTGGTCGTTCGGGAATTGAAGATGGTAATTGTTCAATTAAAGGTTCGACAGAGGATACTAGGTTAATTAGTCCTGATCGTCATCAGGATATTATACCTGTAGTTGTAGAAGATGAAGTTGAAGGTATATATTATGTTTTTTTACATTCAGTACATATATGTACCTACGACTTTAAAAGGTAGTTTGTATTATTAATTTGTTTTCTGTTTGTTACATATATGTACCCACGACATTAGTAGTCACCTTTTGTTCTTTTGTTTTAGTAGTTTTGCAAAGTTTATAATTTTACAGGTCGTACAATTTTGAATGTAAATTCTGTTTATGTATTATTTCTTGGAATTTTGTTGTTTATGAAGTCCAAGATTCTTAATTGTCATGTTACATATATTAAAATTATAAATTATGAATAGATGTTAATTTATTTTTGTTCTTTTTTAGGGTACAATTGTTGATATTTGCAGATTGTTTGTTGTACGGTTTCTGTTTGTTAAGTAGATACATATATGTACCAATATTGTGTTGTTAAGAGTAATTTGTTTATGATTGAGCAGATAACCCAGTTGATATTGATACCAACAAAAACTTTATACCAGAGAATGTGAATGAGGCCGTATTTTTGACTGGTGTTGAAAATGAAGGTAAATAGTAAAGCTCATTTTAAAATATTTAGTAATACTTTTACTATTTTTTGAGGATTTGATTGATATATTGTCTATGCAGATTCAATACGCAGCACTCTATACCAATCACCTAATGGTTCTAGGTACTGGACTCCTATTGTATCAGTAGATCTTAAGCCTGTTATTGGATCTAGATTTCAAAACTGGGATGACGCGAGAAGGATGTATGAGTCGTACGTGGAGATTGCCGGTTTCAGTACTCGTCTGGGTAACTTGAAAAAGAAGGAAGGTGTCATCACACATAGATATATTTTGTGTAACAAGGCTGGAATACCTAATGGCAAGGTAAATGACACATTGGATGTTAAGACTAAGTCTCGTGTCCGTAGAAGAAACTTTAAAGTATGTGATTGTCGGGCTCGTATAAAATTCAAAGCTATTGAAGGAACAGAAGGGTTTGAAGTGTATGGGTTTGTCGAGACACACAATCATGGGTTGGTCAATTTGGATAATTTAGACCTTACAAAAAAGAAGCGCAGGCTAGAATTTGTAGACAAGGAGTTCATTGCTAAATGTCGGTTGGCTAGTGTTGGTCCTTCTAAAGCTCATAGGCTTCAAGTTGCATTAAAAGGAGGTCATCATATGGTTAGAGGAACCAAGATTGATTATAAGAATTTTAGTAGGGATATAGCCAACTACATTGGCGATAGTGACGGCCAGTTCTTCATTGATAGAATGGAACAACGCGTGTTATGTCAAAACAATTTCACATTCAATTTTTTAGCTGTTGGGGATGAGATTCGGAATTTGTTTTGGGTAGATGAGGTGTCAAAGATCAATTATCTTGCATTTGGTGATGTATTGGCCTTTGACGCGACATACCAGACTAACAAGTATGACATTATTTATATAACCTTTAAATCTTATAATTTTTAAACAATTTCGGGTTTTTTTCAGGTACAATATGACTTTTGTTCCATTTACTGGTGTTGATCATCATAAAAGTTGTATCACTTTTGGTGCAGCATTGTTGTATGATGAGACCATCGAATCATACACATGGATGCTCAAATGTTTTTTGGATGCTCACAACAACAAGCAACCATCGTTAGTTCTAACTGACCAGGACGCTGCCATGAAACAGGCAGTTCATAATGTACTGGACAAATCAATTCATAGACTTTGTATGTGGCATATCACCAATAAGCTCCCTTGCAAGGTGTGCTATGATTCATTCTTATTATAATCTATAGAAGTTGTATAATACATAACAATTCTTTAAATTTTCAGAAATTTTAGATACATATATGTATCAATTAAGATACATATTTGGAATTATATGTTAAATGTTATTACATGTTTAATTTTTCATATATATCTTCTATAGATTATAAATAAATGTTATTATTTATATCCAGGTGTCAGGTCATTTACTAAACAACACTAATCTCCGCGCATCAATTCACAAGCTCGTTTGGAATGTTTATCTACATCCATCCACCTTTGAGTCTAAATGGAAGTTATTAATGGAGAAGTATGACCTTCAAGATCATAAATGGCTATCTGATATGTTTTCAATAAGAGAATAATGGGTTCCTGGATATTTTAAGGACATTCCAATGTGTTGTTTGATGAAAACAACATCAAGATGTGAAAGCTCAAACTCATATTTCAAGGTTAATTCCAGTCCATCAAACAATCTTGTTCAGTTTCTCTTGTGTTTTGACAACGCTTTAGATAGTCAAAGATACAATCAACGTGTTCTTGAATTCAACACCACTACTACTGTTCCTAACTTCCTAACAAGTTTATTAGTAGAACGGCATGCTTCTGAGATTTACACACGGAATATTTTCCTGGAGGTGCAAAAGGAGATCAATAAGTGTCAGACTTTATGTTACATTGTCAACCGTGAGATAGCCGGTCGAATTTTCAACTACATTATTGCACATCAAGACAATAGGTCTGATGTCCTTAATGAATTTAAGGTATATAAGTGTTTGTTTTATCTTATACTGATTACATGCATGGTTTTCAAAATTAAAATCTCTAAATTATTTTATAAAGTGACTTTTTTATAAATATACATATATGTACCAATGCTGGTTAACCATGTATGTAATCAGTTATATGTACCAATGCTGGTTAACCATGTATGTAATCAGTTAAATATACATTATTGTTCATATATGTACCACTTTGTTCATTGTATCACTTATATTATCAAACTATGTTAATGCCCAAAAACATATGTAACCTGATAGTTTTATTCAACCTTTGTTCATATATGTACCACATTTTGTGTATGTTACTGCTGGTTAACGTTGAAAAAGGCAGCAGCTATGTTTTTCAAAAGTTCATATATGTAACATTTTGTTGATGAGGATTTCTTAATTACGATTTTTAAGGAAAAGTTGACTTTCCTGTCAATCTAATGGTTCAACCCTTTTTATATCAGTGTTTGTTTTATCTGATACTGATTACATGCATGGTTTTCAAAATTAAAACCTCTAAATTATTTTATAAAGTGACTTTTTTATAAATATACATATATGTACCAATGCTGGTTAACCATGTATGTAATCAGTTATATGTACCAATGCTGGTTAACCATGTATGTAATCAGTTAAATATACATTATTGTTCATATATGTACCACTTTGTTCATTGTATCTCTTATATTATCAAACTATGTTAATGCCCAAAACATATGTAACCTGATAGTTTTATTCAACCTTTGTTCATATATGTACCACATTTTGTGTATGTTACTGCTGGTTAACGTTGAAAAAGGCAGCAGCTATGTTTTTCAAAAGTTCATATATGTAACATTTTGTTGATGAGGATTTCTTAATTACGATTTTTAAGGAAAAGTCGACTTTCCTGTCAATCTAATGGTTCAACCCTTTTTTTATATGACATGTGCAGGTTACCCTTAATTTGTCGGATTTTTCGGTTTCATGTGCCTGCATGTCATTCACACGTATGGGATATTTATGCAGACATGTGTTCTGCGTATTCCGACATCATAAAATTGAAAAAATTCCCAATCAATATATTCAAGGAAGATGGCGGAAGGATGCGCTACCAAGAAGCGTGTTTAGTATGGAATACAGATACTGTGTTAACCGATCTGAAAATTATTTACTGAGATCTCGTTTGATGGACAATATCCAGCAATGTGTTGATAGGTTAAGGATGAATACAAACAAGTTAAAATGGCTAGATGAGCATATTGAAAAGCTGAAGACGGATATCTTCAATGAGTTTCCACATGATCCCTCGTACAATAATAAAGGTGTTGTATTTGAGGAAGTATTACATCAACCTCATCCAACTAAAGTAATGTTCAAACCACCGAGTGGAATAAGGAACAAAGGTTGTGGGAAGAACAGGCGTTTGATTGATCCTGGTGAGAAGGCAAAGTCCAAAAGAAAGAAGCCCAAAAGGTTGTGTAATTTTTGTCGGAAATATGTTCGTGGCCATGACTCTCGCAATTGCCCTTTAAAATTAAAATTAGCTAATAAGAAGGAGTGCCAAGAACACATACAACAAGAAGTAGATTCATCTGATCAATCATCAGATTATAACTCTAATTACGAAGACTAGAGTGAAGATGGAAATGATCAAGATCAATGTGAAGAGTATGACGAAGAATAGATTTTTTAAATTGTTTTTGATTTAATATTAATGGTAACTTAGTAGATTTTATTTCATTTCAGAATAAACATAACTTACATTTCTCGTAACAATTTTACACTTTTGGAATACATAGTTCGATCGTATTTGTTTATGCAGTGGTATGTATATATGTGGTTACCTACTAAAAATACATATGTGCATATATGTATCACTTGTTTTACAATAGTTAATTATAAGAATTTATGTTTTAGTAGTCCTGTTTCACAACACTTATGGATAAATGTGCATATATGTAACACTTGTGCATATACGTGCATATATGTAACACTTGTGGATATATGTGCATATATGTAACACTTATGTGTATGTATGTGTGTAAAGACAACATTGCAAGGATATATGTGCAGATACGTAACAATTATGTGTATGCGTGTGGGGTGTGTGTTAAGAAAACACTTGTAGATATATGTGCTTATATGTAACACTTGTGGTTAAGAAAACACTTGTGGAACATTTGTGTTATAGTAGTCATGTTTCACAACACTTGTGGATATATGTGCATATATCTAACAGTTGTGTATATATGTGCATATATCTAACATCTATATGTGTTTATAGATGTTCATATATGTAACATTTGTGTTATAGTAGTCATGTTTCACAACACTTGTGGATATATGTGCATATATCTAACAGTTGTGTATATATGTGCATATATGTAACACTTATGTGTGTGTTTGTGTGTAAAGACAACATTTGCAAGGATATCTGTTTATATATGTAACAATTATGTGTATGCATGTGGGGTGTGTGTTAAGAAAACACTTGTCGATATATGTGCTTATATGTAACACTTGTGTTTAAGAAAACACTTGTGGATATATTTGTGTTATACCAGTCATGTTTCTCAACACTTGTTGGCACAGGTGCATATATGTAACAGTTCTGTATATATGTCACATATGTAACACTTATGTTTGTGTATGTGTGTAAAGACAAAATACACATACCAACTAATTCCAATATTTATAATGAATAAACATTCCAACCCACTCATATCTTAAATCACATAACTTTCCATTTCCAAAAAGAAATTATCATATTTTAAAACATTCTAATCAGTTCACTCTAATCTAGAACATTAGCATAACAACGCGAAGTCCAAGTTTATAAAATAAACCATTGTACGTTATACACACCCTCAAAACCTAACCATATTCGTTCAAAGCTTCCCTTTTGATTCTTAATCCAAGTCTTCAGATTCTTTCATCACCTTATCCTTATAGATATTAACTTCTGATGTAAGGATTTTGAATGCGTATTTCTTTCGCAAATTCCTGAGTTTTGTCTTCATTTTCTTCTCTTCAGATGGAAAACCACAATCCCAATTCTTTACATGTCTTCCCATGAAAGTTTCCATATAGCGCATAAGAAATACTCCACAATCGACCGCGTTATTTCTTGTTGACCAGCTGATTTTTAACTTTTCTGGTTTCGCAGCTTCAAGTTCCCCCCATTTCGGATGTCCCAATGATCTCAGATACGCAACAACAATATGTTTCTGCCATTTATAGGTTAAACGTCACGTCAAAACTTCATATATGCACAGTATCAAGTAGCAATGATAACATATAATATACAAACTAAAATTACATCTTACCACTTTAAAAGGTGTTCCTTTATTGTTGTAGGAGAGATCATCCTCAAGTCTAATGAAACTATGATCATCAGACATATTGTCAATCAACGTGATGGCCGGGTACTTCAATTCAAAACATATCAGGTAAAAATGATTCTTCTCTAAAATGGGGAAAAATAAGATGTCACAATTTTTTAATGCAACATCTTTCTCGTTTCCTTCCAAAAAGTTTTCAAAGTGTGTCTTGAATTGGGTTAAACGTTCTTCTTCTGTTTCTATATCGCTGTCAATTATCCATCCAAGCTGTAAAAATAATTAAGATTATGGCACACAGGTTAGTATATGACAAATCACAAGATATTAATGGTATGTTAGAATTTATGACTATTTTAAGGAAAATTGTGCATATATGCACCACATTAAGCATAATCTGTAATTGACTTACAAATGAATTTATCCCGCTGAATATTCGATAAGGTGAGTTGGGGCTTCTATCCTTTTCATCATGGTTTAAAACTTTTGCCCAGCAATCAATAACATCATTATAGATTTGTTGCCCAGGTGTGAGGCTAACAAGAGTGTACAGAGTTGTTCCAGTCCAATTCTTAGTTGCAAATATTGATATACTGCACAAATAATATATAGTTTATTAACAAAATTAATTATTCGCTCCGTAAGTTAACATATATATATGTGCCTATAAGGAAATACATATATGTACCAGAAGGCATTTCAAATCTATAAATTTATGCAACATATTACTCAAAGTTGATCATATGGGATGTACACCTTTTTATGACATATGTTTGTTAAATTTAAAATTTTAATTCATTCTATCACTTATATTATCATATGGGATGTAAGCTGATAGTTTTATTCAACCTTTGTTCATATATGTACCACATTTTGTTGAACGATATATATCTTATATAAAAAATTTGTGGTACATATATGTTAATCTTTTATGTGGGCATAAACTATTACAAGGTTGGTAACTACCTAAAGGTTCTTGCAGCATCTCTTAGATCCTTCTCAACCCTGTCATAAACAATATTGTAAAATGTGATCAGTTTCAAACAAATGGATTTATTTTCGTTTTGATGTTGTTGTCAATATAAAACTTACAGGGTACTCAGTTCATAACCCGAGGACTCACATGATGCTTTGAAATCTTCTAATTTCCTGAATATATTTATACAGAAAAACTTATATATATAAGCAACACACCGTGCATGTTAAATAAAATAAAACCCAAACACTTACTTCTCATCAATGGATCCAGACATCAAATAATTCCATATCTTCATTTCTTCTTTTGTCACCCCCTTTTTCATATCTACTTGTCTATTGATGTAGGGCGACACATTTAAGGATGATGGTTGTTTAAATCTTTTCCCCTTTCCTTTTGAAGTCGTTCCACCTTTGTTGACCATAACATCTGTAATTTCTGTCATACATTCATTCGAAGCCCCTTCGTTATTTTCTTGTATATCTTTAAATTCTTGTGTGAAACCAAGACTGTAGGTTGGGCACTCCTTTGGATCATATTGTAATTTCGTACCTTTCCCCTTCCTACCCGACTCTAGTTCAACAATATCAGAGACTTGTAATGCAATTTGTGTCCACGCTTTAGCCTGATGTACCGGCATATCCAGTTTACTTTGTGAAATTTTTTCTTCTGACTTTCTTGATTGCTCTTCTGTCAACTCATCCTCACTGCATATATCAGCATCAGCACTCACAATTCCGGACCCATACAATTCTTTATATTTATCATTATACTTGAGTACGGTATTATTTTCGGGGAACATCTTCATTGCTCCTCTGATTGTTTTTTCAAATTTCTTTTTCACTTCAATATTTATGGAACTAATTTTCTCAAGAAGTGCTATATTCCCTTGAAAAAAAAATGTATGTTAGTTTGTTGATTAACAATTCTGTTTGCTATATATATAAGATAAATTAAATTAAGTTACATACCTCTAACGTGGTAACATCAAAATCATCATTGAATAGAATATCTTGGAACTTTTGTTTTCCAATACTTTTTAATTCATTTTCCGACAAGGATTCTCCATCTTCTAAATCTTCATCTTCTTCAAATTGTTCCGTTAACTCTCCTAATCCAAAACCGCCAGATTTTAACAGCTCTTGTTCTTCTCTTTTTTTAGATTGTCCATCGTCCAGTAAGCAATAGGTGACACCTTTTTATCCTTTTCCATCGATGAGCATGTGACACAATCCACGTACAAAAGCTATGATGTAACACAAATGTATCAGATATAATACATATATCAAATTTATTAATGCGTCAAATATCAAATTATATACAAATTTACATAATACATATATGTACCAACACAAATAATTATTATTATTTCTTCCTCAATTCAGATTTTTTATCAATCAAACCTCAAATTAGTTTAAAGTTTATATAATACATATATGTACCAACAAACTATGTCATTTCTTTTAATATTTCATAAACGTACTAACTACAATATTAAAAGAAATAACATTGTTTGTTGGTACATATATGTATTATATAACATATGTGCATATATGTAACACTTGTTTTACAATAGTTAATTATAAGAATTTGTGTTTTAGTAATCCTGTTTCACAACAATTATGGATAAATGTGCATATATGTAACACTTGTGCATACACGTGCAAATATTTAACACCTGTGGATATATGTGCATATATGTAACACTTTATGTGTATGTATGTGTGTAAAGACAACATTTGCAAGGATATATGTGCATATACGTAACAATTATGTGTATGCATGTGGGGTGTGTGTTAAGAAAACACTTGTAGATATATGTGCTTATATGTAACACTTGTGGTTAAGAAAACACTTGTGGATATATGTGTTTATAGATGTTCATATATGTAACATTTGTGTTATAGTAGTCATGTTTCACAACACTTGTGGATATATGTGCATATATCTAACAGTTGTATATATATGTGCATATATGTAACACTTATGTGTGTGTTTAAGAAAAGTTTTGCACATATATGTACCAGTGTTAATGCCATAACATATTTGCTAGAACACTTAAAAATATTTACAAGAATGCAGTAAAATACAATATGTAATGATTTAACATACCGTTAGAATTGTTAGAGGACCCACGAAGTGGCTTAATAAGTTGCACCTTATCCAGTTGTCTTTACACCTTCTTACAGCATCTTCAATTAAGCCACACCAATCAAACTCATTTACATCGGATTCTACGGTCAAATGTTTTACTACTTGGCAGAAGCACTTGCCGTTTTTCCGGCTGAACACCATTGTGTAGTAGAATAGAACCAAAAAATCTAACTTAAAATAGAAATAGTCATCGTAATTTCCCTTAACTATCCTGTCCACTATTTCAGATGGTCCTACGTTCACTCCATTATAACGAGACCTCCATTTTTTGTAGTCTTCACTCAATCCCTTAGTATCACTGCTCAATAAATCCTTACCCCCATTTGGAATCCCAAGTAGTTTGTGAACAGAGTGTCTATCAACCTTTACATTGCCTTTACTTGTTTTAATAATTAATTGTTTTGGATCCAACATGTCAACCACATAATGGCCCAGTTTTGATGGGATACCATCTACCTTGAACTTTAACAATCTTCCAAATCCTATGCTTTTAACCATGTCTTTCTGGGTTGTATCTAATTTCGATACAGCTGAAAAAAATTGTTTGGGGGAGGAACGTGTACGTATCCCAAACCATTTGCGTTGGACGTTAACCCGCTTATCCATCTCCTTTTTTACCTTTTCCTCCAAAACTCCTTCAAAATAATTAAAAAAATATGTATATTACACAATCCATAATGATAATTCCTTTACTTTAAATTCTAAAAAACAATTTAAAATATCCATATTACCTTTGCTAATTCTTTTCTTTTTCTTTTGACTATTATCTTCTAATATAACATCATCATCACTAGTTATTGCTCGTTTTCCTGTTTTCATTTTATATATAAAATAATTTAGTCACATATCAATTGATTTCAGTATTTATATACATAATTAATATGTGATGTATGTATTTGATGTTTAGTAGTGTGCGTATAAAATATTGTGCATATATGTACCACTAAGTCTTTTATATGAAATATTGTGCATATATGTACCACTAAGTCTTTTATAGTTCAAAAATACCCTAATTCCTGATATTCTTTATGCATTGCAACATATTTATATCAGTTATTCCAATATATTATGTTAACTACGAAAATAATAAATATTGAACAGTTAAAATCGTAATTATATAACATTTAAAAAAAACTTACGCAATCTACGTTTCTTCTTTATAATATCCACCTTCATTCCAATGTTATCATTCCCTTCAGTTTCTTTATTACCTACAAAATTTATGGTCATTTATATTATGATTACAAAGCATCATCAAATTTTTAAATTTTTAGAAGAACGTCTTATGAATAAGTAAAGTAATCGCTTACCCTTCTTCAAATCATCAGTTTTTTTAAACAATTCACTGACTTTAGGGTTAACATTTTGATCAACAACGTTAGCATTTTTTTCATTTGAAGTCAATGTATCTACAATAACCAGAACAAATGCCATAAAATTGTTAAGGCTGTGCAACATTTTTAATATAATCATTAAACAAAATACCTTGATTTCTTGAGCCTTTTTCATTTAATTTTCTAAAATTCTCCTTCACTTCATTTATTATCTTCAACTTCTCACTAACTCTCTTGCGACGTTTAACCACTGTAAAATATACAATTATATTTTCATTAATAATTTTCGAAGATAACACACACATACCACATATTATATAATCTCAAAAAATAAATATACAACTACACCACTAAAATAGGTTAGAAAAATTTACTGTCATGTTAACCTTTTTTACCCAAATTTGTATCTTTTCAAAGTACATATATGTACCTACTATATTTAAAACCACAACAGCCAAAAAAAAAAACCACAATGATACCATATACATTCATATTTTTTTTCATGTAATAATATAAATTAAAAATTAATGAAAATGTAATACCTTCTGATTGAGGTAATGGTTCTGGGGTGTCCTCTATTTCGATGGGTTCGTCAACAGTGTTGGTGAACTTACTAAAACTAGAATTCTTGGCGATTCTTTCACTTCTCTTTCTACCTGCATACATAATTTACTTGTAAAATATTGGGCAAATTCAGTACATAAAGTATAACAACAGTTTCAATTCCCCACTTACTTGTTGACATTTTAACTTGAGTAATTTTCTAAACAGGTTCACTACCTGCACAATCATTTTGTATATATAAATGATACTAGTATACTAGACAATAGAAAAATTCAAAACAATAAAACAAAGTACTGAAATAAAAATGCTGAGTTTAAAGGGCATTCACTGCATTCTAACACACACCAGTTTATTAAGAGAGTAGGTTTATGCAGTGGTTTATTATGTGAGTAGGTTTATGCAGTGGTTTATGCATATATGTAACGCTTGTTTTATAACATTTTATTATGAGAGTAGGTTTATACAGTGGTTTGGTATAATCATAACACATAACTATGCATATATGCAAAAATCAAACTGAAATCAATTTTTATTTATAATGTTCTGAACTGGTTTATGCATATATGTAACACTTGTTTTACAACATTTTATTATGTGAGTGGTTCTCTTTGAAAATTTTTGTGTTTTGACAGTATATGTGTTAGTATGATGCAAAATCAAAAGTAGTTGTGCAAAATTATAAGTGAGGGTTTGTGATACATATATGTATCTGTGACAGAATCAAAAGTAGTTGACTCAATTTACTAACAGCGAGCCTTAATGTACTATGTGAGGGTTTGTGTTTTGACAGTGTATGTGTTAGTATATGTGAGTGGTTTATGCAGTGGTTTAGTATGATGCTAACACATAAATGTTCATATATGTACCATTTCTGTTAGAGTAGTTCTCTTTGAAAATTTTTGTTTTTATGTAGTGGTGCGTGTGTGAAGACAACACTTGTGGATATATGTAAATACATGAGAAGATAACACACACATTTGCATATATGTAACACTTGCATAAGAGTAGTTGATTTTTCCAAGTTCATATGTGTACCAATTATGTCAAAACACATATACTGTCAAAGTATTGTTATTCTTAAGCATTACACCTTTTAGATAATTCTGTACACATATGAACATGTAATCTAACCCACGAAGATAGTAAATTAAGGCTCGTTGTTAGTAAATTAAGTCAACTACTTTTGATTCTGTCATAGATGCATATATGTATCACAAACCCTCACTTATTGGGTTACACAAAACTCTGAACTATACATATTTCTATCATATACTTCGGTACATATACGAACAATTATAATATAACCCACATACATAACATATTATCATTCATTGTTGATTAGACCTTGTTAAACCCTAAACACTATGAATTTTGCACATACATCAGACGAAATCATAACCTATACAAGCCACATACCCTTAATCTAAAGGCTTAATTTCACAAAATTGGTCCGATTAATTAGGGGTGTTCAAAAATATCCGAATCCGAAACCGAATCCGAAATATCCGAAAATCCGAAATTCGGATATCCGAAATTTCGGATATCCGAAAATTCGGATATCCGAACTTCGGATATCCGAAATTTCGGATTCGGATTCGGATAGTGATTTCAGAATTTTCGGATATTTCGGATATCCGAAATATCCGAAATATCCAAAATATTTTTATAAAAATTTAATAATATTAAATATTAATTATATATTTCGGATATTTTTAGATATTTAGGACATTTTAATAAAAAAACTTCGAATATCCGATAAAAACTTTAATAAAAATTATTACATTTTTATAAAATTTATTAAATAATACAAAATTTCTTTGAATTCGGATATCCGAACGGATATCCGAATCCGAATCCGAAATTTCGGATATCCGAAATTCGGATATCCGAAATTTCGGATACGGATTCGGATAGTGAAATTCACTATCCGAAATTTTCGGATATCCGAAATTCGGATATCCGAATTTCGGATATCCGAAAATGAACACCCCTACGATTAATGCTACAATAACACGATTTCATCAAAATACTCTTCAACAATCTCAAAATAATATCGAATTTCAACCCTTTAAAAACCAGATTTCATCACATTAACTGCTGGTTATGAAAGAAGAACGAACCTTCAACGTCGGTTTTTGGGGTAATTCACTATCGTCGGCCGCCTCCAAACACCCAAATTGTGTGAAATTTTCAATCGATTGAACCAATGTGAACAATTAAAACTTCTAAATATTTTGCAAGATTTCAATCGGTATCTTTGAATCGATGGTTTCTCTGCTTGATTTTAGGAAACAATTATCACATTCAGTTACATATAAAGGTATTTTACCAAAATACCCTTCCTAAGGGATTTCCTATTTTTTACTATATTTTTTAATTAACTTAATCACAGAACATTAATAGCCATTGATCTCACTAATCAAGGGTTAGATTTTGGTTTGCATGGTTTTCAACATAAGTCTAGTTTGTATTGGAACCCCCGTATACATATATATATACGTATACATATATATACGTATACATATATATACGTATACATATATATACACGTATACATATATATATATATACGTATACATATATATTTACGTATACATATATATATACGTATACATATATATTTACATACACATAAGTTTACCTAACATAAATATATGTGCACTTGGTCTAAAATTGAGAATAATATGAATACCATATGGAAGCGTCATTGTTCGAATTATCCAACAAGTCAAACACATAGAACGTGCAGTTAAAAATCCCGCTGCAACGCGCGGGTAAGCCCACTAGTATGTAAATAAAACTAACATTTTTCCCTCACTTATGGGACACAATAGCTACCACATTTGTAAAATTTACCAATATAGCCGGATAAAAATAATCATAATTACCAGCTATGGACAAAAAGAAAATGATTTAAGTACTAACACAAGTCATGATCATTCTTTCAAGGATGATGCATGAAAGGGATTTTAATTGATATAGTTGAACTCTCATTCTAGAAAATCAGGCCACATGTCTTTAGTTATGTTGGTTAATCTATCAACCTCACCCAAAGATATCATCAAAACTTGCAAGTATTCATACATCGTTAGAGATACTAGCAACTAAAGTTTGGGTTACAATGCACTATAATATGTGTGTAGTCATATGTAGATATAAATAAGTACTCTGTAATAAGACTTTATGAAAAATGATTCATATTCCCAACCGACACCAACATGTCACATTTGTTATGGTTCCAGATCATATAAATAAGGGTCAATTGCATCAAAATGTATTAAACTTGACATCACTCTTTTAAGTGCATCAAACTTGAGTTTTTGATGTTTTATGTAATTAATGATAGGCAGTAAAATTGTTTGTATTACACTAGCAACTTGCATCAAAATACACTCAACTGACTCCATGTCACTTATTGTAATTGTGTGCATCTAGACTCTATAGATTAAAAGGAGAAACATTGAATAAAAATAGAATTATTAAATTTACTATTAATAATAGCTTTAATATTCTAAAACTTTTGTTTTAAAGCAAAAAATTACAAAAATACAAAAATAATAAACAATAAATTTTATTGATTTACACTTTAGAGGGTAAATATTTTTTATGTTCCACATAGTTACCATATAAATCGTAGACTTTACTGAAGTTAACCTATAAATACAGTAAGCTTGTTTAAAAGATAACAAAGTACATTTCTTATAATCATTTTTAATATTTATGACACAACCCTTGGCCGTGTAGGGTTGAGGACGAGAGGGAATGGGAGTGAAAACTAATAACACATGTTAAGTACCGACAGGAACACCATTTTCCAGCTGATGTGCTATGTAACAGAGAAGGCAAGAAAAGAAGCAGGATGGCTATCCCAAATAATAATGGACACAGGGAAGCAAAAACACAAAATATAATGAAAAATCACGAGCGGCACATGACAGGCGAGATCACCATTGCAAGCTTTGGGACGAGAGGAGGGAGACAAGTGCCATCCGCTCCCTCCACCCTTAACATGTAGACATTGGCTCAATGCTCGATTTGTTATGCCTGATGTGGTAAACATCCCCTAAGGTGCCATTTGATGAGAGGGACTTACCCTCCGACTCTCAATTACTAGCACGTAAAAATATTTACAGGTCCAACTTGGCGTTTATACGTATTAATAATATTATTGAGTAGTCGGTAATCTTCAAACGTGTTTATTTATATGTTATAGCTCAGATGTGGACTTGAAAATAATTGATACAATTCAGAGTTACCAACTATATCTTGATAAACTAACAATAATAGTATAGATATTGTAAGCAAGGGGAAAAATGCATCTCTAGCATTAACATATGATGACTCAAGATAGAATTTCTATTTCATCTCAATGTAAAAAAAAGTTCATCTTTCTGACCAAACAACCATGAGGAGTTCTCTTGGGATTTCTAGGCCCAAAATGTATGGAATATGCAAAAAATTAAAAAAAAAACTAAAAAAATGAATAAAACAAAAAAAAAACATATGTTTTATTAATTTGGACACAACTGAAACAAAACTGGCACTAACCTAACTGCTTATGAAATCCAAAAGTTCATACTTGCAAATAAACAAACAACAGTATCAGAAAGGTAGTATCAAAGTCTGTTTACACCTTGACATATCACTGTTCTGATTATTGAGATGACTATTCTGATAGTATCAAAGTCTGTTTACACCTTGACATATCACTGTTCTGATTATTGAGATGACTATGGGAATCATTGATCCTTTGATGGCTGAGTTAAGTCACTCTTACTTTTACCTTTTTTCATTTTTGCTTTGAACCGCGATTTCAGTACAAGAGTCTGCACTGTGTTTGCAAAATTCCCAACAGCCATGATTATCAAAAGGATTCCACAAGTAACCACCTGTCAAACACATTTCAGATCATCAACTTTAGCATGATCATAAGATAACTACTAAAGAAGAAATCGGACGGGTTGGGACTAACAGTTCAAAACGGGCTGGGTCAAGTTAGGTTGACCAACTAACAACATTTGCAAGTTTTCTATATATTATTTAGACATTTGGCAACTTTCAACTCAATTGACATGCTTGACTTTTAGCTAATCTTTTTTTAAACCCATATGACCCGCCATCCAAATGGGCCCACATGAAAGGTTAAAAATTCCACCTCTACAAAATGTTACAAGTGTGGAGTTTCTTACCTGCCATTCAGAAACAACACCAACCAAATGGCAACTTTCACCAACCAAAATTTTGCCAGTTTTCTATACATTCTAGACATTTAACAACTTTCGACCCCGTTGACGTGTTTGACTTTTACCTAATCTTTTTTAAACCCATTTGACCCGCCATCCAGATGGGCCAGGTCAAAAATTCCACCTCTACAAAATGTTACAAGTGTGGCCTTTCTTACCTGCCATTCAGAAACAACACCAACCACTGCAGTTTTTAGCAATAGCAAACCCACATATGCTTCAAAAGCCTGTTGTAAGAATATAAGCAGTGGATGATTAAGTATAAAACAATGCTTCTCCTTACTCCCAACACAACTCTAACAAATTGCATAAGTCATAAAACAGATCAGGAAGTAAATAACCTGCAAGACAAAAAGTATGGGCAATAACAACCATAGTTGACCTTTTACTCCAGCAGTTTCACCCCACACAACATCCATTCTTCTAGCCTACAATCATAAATCAAAACAGATACATCATAATGGTCCAGTGAGTATCTGATAAATATCCACCTATGAAGGTGTATTCAAGAAAGAAGAATCGGATGACAGCTGCCAAAATGGGACAGCTGGACTCTATTTTTGGAATTTGGTGAATCCACTCAATGGATGATTTCATTCAATCAATTAAATAAATGACCTTCTAGAATATTGAGAATCTTCTAGGAAAGTCAAGGACTTAATTTCAGGGTTTGAGTAGTATAAATAGCAGGCTAGTTTTTATGTTTTAGCATTCAGGTTGTTTTTGTTTATCTTGTTCTTGTAATTGGAGACTTAGCCCCTCTCGAATCGGGCCACCATCTTTTTGTTATCAATAAGTTCTAGCCTATTTCTATCCCTATCAATTCTGTTCCTACCAGCATCAGTCCCTCAAAAATCTCATAATCCAATATGGATTTAACTACATGGAAAAGAGTGTGACTATTTTAATGAATTTTTATTGGTATGTTAATCTTGAGACTAAAGATTATGAGCCGTTCTGTTAAAACTTAAAAACACCTTTCCGAGTGCAATACGTGTATAGAGTCTCTGCCTTTGATATCTATTTTGTAAAAGCATTGCCACTCCTTGCATGATTGCCCATCTCAAAAACAACTGTATCCCTTTCTGCAAATTGGTTGAATACACACATGAATATTTCGTCTAAGGGACATTAAATTAAATTTTAAAAAGAGGTATATTATATATGGATAACCTGCTTCTGGGCACAGTCAGGTTGCTTTTCTATCTCCCATGTGAGGCTGATGAGTGCCATACCCATAGCACAATAGTGATGGTATATCCACCTGCACCATCACAAACCTTTAATGCATCACTTATCCCAAAATCAATCATATTATTCATAATGTATAAAGAAATTATATTACGTAATATAACTTCAAAGCACACCTTGCAGGAACATGTGTTTTGACTTTATGTAGAGGTGGCAAAACAGATGAAACTGGTGCTAGTTGAAATAGGTTTTCGCAGGTCAAACGGACCAGGCCGGGTTGACCTGCGAGCACTTTCTTGACTCTTGTACATCTTTTAATAGTTTTTTTTATTAATTATTAACGAGATAACTGTGATTACAAATATACTACTGTCACAATGATGAAAAAAAAGTCTTGTATTAAAAATAGACATAAGGTGACTTTTAACCCATTTGACCAGCTTTTTTTTATCCAGCCTGCTCATAGGTAAACAGGTTGAAAGTTGAAACTAATATACATAACCTCATTTTCAGAATAACAGATTAATAGAACATGAAGAAAATCACATAGAATTACCATGGACGTATATCACTTCCATTAACTCTCAAAATATTCTCTCTTAAAGCTAATGCTGTGTAGAGAAAGAGCAACCATGCCTGAAAAGTGCATATTAGTTATTTATCTTGTAACAAGTTTATTCACTAATATTTTTTAAAACATACACATAATAACTACCGGTGAAAAGAGAATTGTCTACCTGGTATAGCTGTACAGGTAATGCAGGAAAACATCCACCCCAAAGTTGTGATCTTAGCACCAGTAGCAATGATGGGAAAAATAAAAACAGATATGCAGTTCTATCCTGTCCATAGTTTATACAAAAATATTAGAGTGGTAACACTAAAATAAAGAAGAAAAAAGAACATCTTGAACATGCTTATGAACACAATATCTATTTAAGGGGAGGGAACTTGTATCAATTGCAACATATGACAGGGGCGGATGTAGGTAGAGATGACCAGTGTCATGTAACATTAGTAAAAAGTTTATGTTATATCTGTATCCATCATTCTGGTGATACCGTATATTTTCGGATGATGACACGTTAAGTCCAAAAGAAAGAGAAGGTTTGGGATTTTGTAGCTGTTTTAGACTCTCCGCATGACTTGCACCAGGACGCCATTTATGTGATCTCTTAATCCTAAAGTGTGTACTGTTATTGTAATTTGATTTCAGTGGCCCAACCCGAACTAGTTAAAAAGACTCCTCTAACATTTGAAAATCTAAACATAGTGACACAGGTAAAAAAAATCTGGATCCAACACTGCATGTGAGCAAGTGCTAATCCATCCATAACGGGTCACAATTTGAACATTTTTACATGATAATAAAGATGCAAAAGCAATAATTCTTACCCTGAAACTATAGTATTCCTCTTTCACCTTCAATTGAATATCCTTTCTGTTAGCACGAACATTTATGGGACCAAGAAACATCCTCAAGAAACGTCCTGTAACCCAACAACAGTCAATCAACAAACAGAAACGAATACTACACTCTACACTTTGAACAAAGAGATACTAACATTTCTATATGCCTACTATCAGTTACGATGAATAATATGATTCCTGAAATTATATCAGGATGTCACAGAATTGAATAAATATCATTCATAAAACTAAAGACAGGACTTCTTGACTTTTGCAGGAAAAACTTTAATAGACATAAGATTCACAGCTGAGATTCAATGTCCTGATTTCCCCTCTTATTACTTACTAAAACAGGAGTAACAAAAACAACTACAATTGGCAATGCAAAAGGCCTGATTTCAGAAGCAAAACATCAAACAATAACAACACACCATGTGATTTGCAGGGAAGAAATGTAGCTGCATCTCCTTCACTCAATGTATAACTTGCTCTACTCAGCTCTTCAGACAGCTGCAAACATGCAAATCAAAACCAGATCAACAACACACGAATCCTGCCCTAAATCCACACAACAATCGAATCCGAGTGAACAAAATCACCAATCCCCTTACTTTTTCCGCACGTTTGGGATCCAAATTCCCTTTCTTCATAGACGAATCAATGAACGAACGAAGCATCTTAATATTCGAATCGAGCGCTAGGGCTCGTTGTCGCAACGACGCATCCTCCTGCGAGTTTCTCGAAATCAAAGCCGATGCCGACTCCTGCAACTCCTTACTCTGTTCCACAAGCCTCGAAACCTCTTCGCCGACGTTTCTCCCCGACAAACCGCCGTCACCGCCGCCCGCGGCGGTGGAGTCGCCCATCGCGTACAGATCGATTGATTCACAAATCACACAATAGTGAGTGTGCGTGTGTGTGATTGATGCACGATTATGTGTGTGTGTGTTGTGGTGTTATTGATATCGTGAACGAGAGGTGGTGAATGATGACGGAGATGATCAGTGTGGATAACTCTCCGGCGAGGGTTTCCGGCGAGGGTACGGTGGTCCGGTGGCGGTGAATGTAATGATAATAATAATATCCACGGTGGAATTGACCTCTTCAGATGAATTGTTCTGGTTGTTGTAGTGTTATATGCACACTTGCGACCACGTGCCCCGAGGATTCTTTTTAATTAAGTTACCTCCACGTAATATGTTGGTTTTTAGATTTTAGTGCCATAAAATATATATGTTTTTAATAATAAATTTCTATTTAGTTATGCTAATTTTTGAAATTTCGACTATCGTATTAAAGAGGTATTATATTATTTTGCATTTTAATAACTGAAATATACTAACTCTCTAGTAGAGTATGCACCTACTGCATCCCATCATATCACGGTGACAGTGCTATCACATTTTTGCGATTGATACATTAGCTGAAACCTACTTAATTGTTTTACGCGCTCTTGTCTCCGTCTATGTGTTTAATTATGTCCGGCCAAAATCCACAACACTATTTAGTTTTTTTGACGCCAGGATGAAGGCGACGGTGTTGTCACGCCTCCTTTTAGTCCATGCCACCACCACCGCATGTAATATTATTTTTATTTTTATCGTTGCAGTTGGTCTAATGTTATTTTTAACTTTTGGTTTTGTGGTTGAGCATAATATTATTTAGGTAAATGTTTAAATAAAAAGACTTCTAAAACTAAAAAGTGTAAAAAGAAATCTCAATAATCAATCTACTTAATCAAATGTTGAGATCAAGTTATATGAAAATGATTTGTTAGAGGGATATTTATGCATAGCCATTTTTATTAACTTTTTAAAATTCTCCTATTTTTTAAACGACATAACTTTTATACACAACATTATTTTTTTATAAATTATACCATAAAAATGAGCGTTTTCTTTATCTTTAAAACGAGTACAATATTCTTATATAAAAAGATAACATTTTTTTACCTTTTTTAACTCATTACTTGTCATTGTATCTTTATGCAATTCATTGTTTCTTTTTGATAGTTTTTATGTTTTTTTAATATTATTGTGTTTTTCTAAAATGATGAATTTCAAAAACGTATAAAACACAATTATAAATTAACACTCAATTACTCTAATACACTAAAAACAATAACAAAATAATACAATGTCTCGTTGTGTTTTTTTATAATCATTATATTGTCATGAACACTATAAGTTATGAAGAATACATTAGTAAAATAACATAATTGTGTACTTTTATATGTAAAACACAAGGATATATAGCAATAAGTTTATATAATCTATAGAAAATAATGATAAAAATAACATATTGTGTTATTTTCAAAACTATGTGTTTTGAAATTTACATTGTTGAAAATATATCATTGTGTACTTTTAATTGTAATACGCAATGATAGATAACAAGTTTATATAATATATAAAAACAATAATAAAAAAATATAAAATAATCTAAAATATAAAACACAATGATAAATATATATATAACAAATTATGTAAAATATATGTCACAATGAACGTATAGAACACAATGAGCTGAAATATTTAACACAGTGACTAAAATGCCCTCTTATTTAAAACAATAGAATTACATGTTTCAACTTCACAATTATTTTTAGACTTTTTAGATTAAATATTTTTTTACTACAACATTACCCTATTATGTATACACTAGCTTTAGTTACCCGTGTATTACACGGGAGGTGAAAAGTTAATTATTAAAATGTGACATCCGGTGATTTTCCGTTACCAAACTCCGTTAGTTCCGTTAAGTTTTACATACACGCGTCGTAAGCACACACTAGTTGTCGTTTGACGTTGGTGACCTAATAATAATTAAAAATGTTAATTTAATAATAATCTACTTGATTAGATGATTATTGTGTTATGCTTATGCGTTTACGCGATTTAAAGACTATTCAGGAATTTTATCGCGTAACGCGGAAACGCGTGTGTTATTTCGTATGTCTTGTGTTTTTATAAAATAAAATATACAAAAGTTATCATTAGTTTAAATGTTCATATTATTATGTTTAAAACACATTAAAAAGAGTTTAAAAGTTAAATTTTATAAAATGCAAAAGGCTAGGGTTTAAAAGGGGTATATTTGTAAATTTGGCTAAAATACAACAACCCAAACCCCACCCTTTTCCCCCATAATCGACCTGCACTTCTCTCTCCCTCTCTTCTGCGATTTTGAGCCAAGAACAAGCATTAGAACCTGGTTTTGATCGATTTCAACAACAAAACAAGTTAGAATCATCAATTGCAAGCTATTACAAGTTTAAAGGTTAGATTTTTATGAGTTTTTCATGTGTTCTTGATATGGCCAAACCCTCCTGCGAAATTAGTGTTCAATAAGCTGAAATCTTGATGTTTTGATGTTGTTCACATGTTAGTTAGGTTGTATGTATGTTATTTAAAGTTGATTATGCAAGAAAACAACACTTTTGATTGATTGATTATGAAACTTGATGAACATGAACCCTAATTCGAAAATTTTGGGGCTTTTATGGAATTGATTGTTGTTTGATGTTGTTAGGATGTTAATTAGTTAGTATGAATTCTAGGAAACATGAAATATGCGTATGTATATGCTTTCATGTGAAATGTGTACACGTTCTGATTTCTGGCAGATTGCATACCCTGTTTTCATCATGACATAATCAAATGAAGAAGAATCCAAAAACTGGTTTTCTTGAGTCTAACATGTTCCTCATGGAGTCTAGTTTTCAAAACCTTCAACCTTGTCCAATTTGGATGTGTAAAACGTGAGTTATGATCATTTTAGTGAAGGGTGGTCAGAAACAAACTTTCTGACAGATTCTGAGTCTCATTTTGTATGTGCCACAAACAGGTCATAACAGGTCCAAATGATGTGTTTCTAGTGCCCGAATTGTTTGTTACTGAGTCTAGTTTCCAGAAAGTGTAACCACACTCCAATTGGAGGTGGTTAAATTGGTGTTTTACCTGTTTTGGCTAGAAGGGTCAATTCTGTCCTCTTGGACAGAATGTATGTGTTGACTTGTTTGATATGTCATTTTCATTTCATAAAACCTGAGACCAAACCCTATGGTCAAACATTTGTCCTTGGAATCCTATGAACTCCAGAAAAAGAATTAACCCAATATCTATTTTCAAATGGGAGTTATGCACAATTTGGCAAGCTAACTCCAGCAGCCTTCCGGTTGAGAGCTGCTGTAACATTTTGAGTTTTTCTAGTAACTCCAGGCCCTTAAAACCTAAAACAACTTTTCACATACTTAATTGACTCATAGGAGAGCCTACCGGAGTTTGGCCTTGGCCTAAATCCTTGGTTGGTTATGTGTTTGACCGTATCGTCCGAACACCTAGAATCTGCCCGAAAACACAGATTCTGGAAAACGAATACCTACAACCTGTAACATATTTACTTGGATTTTGCATGTAATGTTAGTACTACTAGAACTTATTTTGATGGTATAAGTTGTGAATTGGACATGTTGAATGTGTTGTGATTAGTATGGATGATTATTTGGTAGATTATCTGTTTTGGCCCGTATATGCTAATTCATGGTTATAGGTCATATAAGTAGGTTATGCATGATCTAACCTGTTATATGATACACTAGTTGTGTTATGAACACACTGAGTATGCTAGATACTAAGAACTTACATGACTTGTATGTTATATGCTCATGTCTGTTTAAATGGTTTACAACACATAATGTCACCAACGGGTCAAACGGGTCAACTGGGTCAAACATGTCTATTCCTCTAAAACCTTGAGTCCTTGGTTATGGTGCACTTAGGGTTTCTCATATTCACTGTTTACATAAACTCATGTACTTGCGTAATCTAGGTAACCTTTGAAGGTTGAGTGTTCACTTTCTTTCAAGTAAACTCTAGTACACAATACGCGTATCAAGTGAGTATTTCTATACCCCTTTTTCTTATTTTCACACTTTGGGGTGAAACATGTTACTTATTAATCATTGCACTAGTAAACGTTTGGATTCTTGTAAATTATGGCAATTTACTTGTGAGTTGTGGTTAGTTGAACTTTTGTGGTTACCATGTTATGGCATTATATGTACAATCATTAACTATTGCTAGCCCAGCGAAGTCATAGATCTATGGGTAAGACAAGCCTACTTGGTTGATTCAAGTACACTTAGCTGATCGTATATACTTTTAACGTTAATAGAATATTAACGTCGTTTGATACTTGTAAAACATTGTCGAGGTTTGATTGTTGCATTGTTCATAACATCCCTAATCACTTTATTCACTAATTTACAACTTGAATTGCCATCTTTTATATACTTATGTATTTAAAACTATAGAATGCTCACCAACAATATGTTGACCTTTTATTTTTAACATGTTTCAGGCAATAGCGTTATGTGGCTGTGAACAATCGTAACTCTCATGCCTCGACGATTCCGCCGTCAAGGTTGGGGTGTGACATAAAATAACACAAAAATATAAATAAAACTAAATGTATTACACGGGTTGAAAAAATAAAATTGATTAGTTGTTGATCGTTATTAATATGATACTAACTTTAGTAAACCCATGTATTACACAAGTTAAAAAATAAAATATTAATTATGATAAAAGTTTATGAAGTATAAAATAATATTTTAAAATAAGAAATGATTAAAATTACATATGGATAATAATTATAAGTAATAATTTTAATTTTTATTTTCAAAAAAATTTAACAATTTTCTCCAAACAAACCATATTAAAAATATCATTTTTAAAAGTTTCTTATTATAACTCCTAATTTTAATTATTTGCAGTTTATAAAGAAGTTTAATTTTTAAAAGCATCAATTTTAAGATATTTCATATTTTTAAAAATGTTTGATGTTTTAGAAAAAACTCTTATTTTATAAAAATTTATTTTCTAGAAATAACATTAATAAAAAGACATTAAGAAATAGTTTTAAACTTGAAAAGAATTAAAATCATTTAATCTTTAATTTAGGTAATTATTTAAGAGGAGAGAGAGGCGGAAAAAACAAAATTAGGGGTCTAAGAATGTGACAAGTGTTCCTCCAAGTTACTCTTTTAGTATTATACTAGATTTAGTAAACCCGTGCATTACACGGGGTTGAATAAATAAAATATTAATATAATAAAAATTATTAATTATAAAATAATATTTTAAGATATGATATGATTGAAATTACGTATAAGAATAACTATAACTAATAAAACAGTATTATCAAATTTTTAAAATTTTGTTTTAAAATTTTTTTCCCAAAAAATAAACATTTTGTTATAAAATAAACCGTATAAAAATGTTATTTTAAAAAATTTCTTATTTTATCTCCCAAATTAATTATTTTTTGTTTTAAAAATATAAATTTTTAAAAATACCACTTTTAAAATATTTTGCATTTTTAAAAACGTTTTATGCGTTTTAAATTTTATTATTTTATATTAAAATTGTTTATTTAGAAATAACATTAATAAATAGATCATTTTTTAAATTTATTAAATGTAAAAAAAAGTTAAATAATATTATTAGTAATTAAGGTAATTATTTAAGATGAGAGAGAGGCGGGAAAAATTTTGTGAGAGTGATTGTGATGCTGCCACGTGGCACTTAAGTTACTCTTTTATTAGAGTAGTAAGATTATATACTAGTTTTAGTAAACCCGTGTATTACACGGGGTAAAAGATAAAATATCAAATAAGAAAATGTTTTATTAGTTATAAAACTATATTTTAAGATAAAACATAAGTGAAATCATATACAAATACTATAACTCCCACTTTTATTTATTTTTTGTATATAAAAAATTTACTTACAAACATCAATTTTAAAATAATTTATATTTATTAAAAAGTTTGATGTTTTAAAAGTAAGTTTTATTTTATAAAAATTTATTTACTTAGAAAAATAATTAATAAAAATATACTTTCTTTAATTTATTATTAGTAATTAATTAATGAGAATTTAATGGGAGAGAGAAGCGGGAAAATTTTGACGAGGTGAAATATGATGATGACACATGTCCAACATTTGATGATGTGAGATGTGGTGATAACACATGTCCAACATAGTTACCCTTTTATTAGAATAGGAAGATTTATCATGGATTACACATGATATACAGTTAAATAGCAAATTAGAAAAAATAGTTTACTTTTGTTAAATTATTACTTGTGTTTAAGATATTTAAATGTTATATTTAAAAGTGTAAGTTTTTTTAGTAAGATCAATGTTTAGGAAAAAGTATACCAATTCAAAATAAACTGATCATATGAATATAATTTTGATTCATTCTCATACTAGAATTATGAATTACTTGATTTAGATTAACGTATCTAAAATTCAATTTGAACACATACACATCAATTTTGCTTTTGTAATACTAATGTAAAAGTTCAAATTAACTATAAGGATTATAAATGTTTCTAATCTAGAATTTTTTTCAGGATGGTATGAAAACTAAAATTAGTTCTAAAGCAATTGTGAAAAAAAGAGTAATAAAATGGTTAAAGTATTTTTAAACGGTTTTAGATTTGTTGTTTCGCAAAAGTAATTTTAAAAATCATAACCATACAAAAATGCATTAGTTGTACACAAAGAAGCCGATCATATAGACTTTGAATTTCCTTTAAAGGGCCACGTGCATGTAATATGCATAATATTATTTATGTTTGTTTATATTGAATTTTTACATACCAAAAACAACTAAGATTTTTCCTTTTTTTTTCATGCTTCGCACGATTTAATGTCATTTATCGTTACCACCACAAGAAATACAGTTTTTTGCGGTATGACTGAAACTACCGGGGACGTAACATATGATTCACCATGATACGTCCACGTTTTGTAAAATAGGCAAAAACCATTATTATGTGTGTGACGCTCTATTGTTGGAAGAGGAAACCAATAACTGTTATTGCAATTATTACACGGACATCGAGCTTTATTTTAACTATTCGTATAACACTTACACCTTTCCATGAATCCTTTAAGACAAATCAGATATTCTTTAGAAAATTTATTTTCTAAAGTAGTCAAACTCTTATCAATCGTCATAACTGTGTTTCAAACAAATATTAAATATCTTAACACGTTTAAAAGTACTGAAATACAATATAAAAATTAAATATTTAATAAACTTCCTAACCCTAATTTCAAACAATAACTATAAATACAAACATACACACATCTTATATTATGAATTAACAAAAAATTAACATACCAAATACATACATTCTTAAATACAAACATACACACATGTTATTTCATCTCAACTAAATATCCATTTTTTCATAACCATAAAACTTGCTAAACCTAATTTCAAACAAAGACTACATATTAACACATAATTAACATTCCAAATACATACATTCTTATATTCATACTTACACACATGTTATTTCAACTCAACTAAGTTCAACATCCATGATTTCAAAACAATATAAACTTCAAAACCCCAAATAACTACAAATTAACACAAAATTAACACACTAAATACATACATTCTTAAATACATACATACACACATAATACTTCATCTCAACTAGCTTAAACACCCATGTTCATAACCATATAAAAACAAAATTAGGCAAAATACATACATTCATCTCATTTTAAATTAGGCAAAACACAAAATTAGGCAAAATACATACATTCATAACCATATTAACACACTAAATACATATATTCTTACATACATACATACACACATAATACTTCATCTCAACTAACTTAAAAACTCATGTTCATAACCATATAAAAACAAAATTAGATAAAATACATACATTCATCTCATTTTAAATTAGGCAAAACACAAAATTAGGTAAAATACATACATTCATAACCATATTAACACACTAAATACATACATTGTTAAATACATACATACACATATAATACTTCATCTCAACTAACTTAAACACCCATGGACACAAAATTCCTAATTTTAAAATATTATCTGCAAATTAACATAAAATTAGGCAAAATTAAGGTTATTTACTTGAAATCAGAAGTGGTGGTGGCTATGGCGACTGAGGTGGAACCGCGGCGGTGGTGCCTGAAATATCAATGGAGGTGGAGCAACAACCGTGGAGCGACGGTGGAGGCCGGGAGCCGACGGTGGTGTGGGGTGCGACGGGGTGGAGGGAGCCGCCGGAAGACGGAGCCGACGGTGGTGATGGTCGTGTGCAGTGGGGGTTTGGGGTTAAGTTTTTTGCGAATGCTGAGAAAGAGAACTCGTCCCGACTATATTTGGGGTTAATTTTTGCGGCGATATATCGCCGCAAAAGATCAATTGCGACGAAGACTAATTTAAGTATAATATTTATTAATTATTTTCATTTATTGCGACGACAAGTCGCCGCAAAAGATTAAGCGGGATTTTTCCCGCCCTTCAATAAGATTGTAGTGATATTAAAAAAAACAAAAAAAAAATATTTTCTATTTTTTACGACGAAAAATCACCGCAAAAAAGTTCTTGACTTTAAAAGTCAAAAAGTTAATTATTTTTTCTCGTTTAGTGTGTCTATTGCGACGAAAAATATTTCGCCGCAAAAAACATAGTCACGAAAAACCATTTTTCTTGTAGTGTACATTTTGTTTAATACCATATTGTTACGCATTTGCCTTAAGTAACATCAAAAGAGGCTTGTTGCCTACATTGCATATGTATATACACGTCCTAGGCGTTTGGTATTTATTTACAAAGGCGTGTTAATAGAAAAAACCATAGCCATTAGTGCGATTCAAGTTTAGCGTCTATTAACATGGTACAGACCTTGGGTCAAAAGTGAGCATTAGAAGCCTGATGTGCTTCAAATTATACATATAAAACATATCAATTGCACATCAATTATTCTATAAACTCTTATTGAAAATGATGATTTGATACCTAAATCGTTCATATTGTGTTTTCAGGTGTTGTGAAGGGCAAGATGGACAAAAGGAGCATATTTTACAAGAAATGGAAGAAATCCAAGCTTAAAATTCCAAGCATGGGGCCGTGCCTCATTTAGCACGCCCCCATGCCTTGCCTAAAACACACCCCCGTGCTAATTTGACACACTCCCGTGATTGGACATCTGACAGGACAAAAAATACTATTCCCCAAAAGCAGTCACGGGGCCGTGCCCCATTTGTCACGGGGCCGTGTTTGACCCTTTCACGGGGCCGTGCCCCATTTGTCACGGGGCCGTGCCCCATTTGTCACGGGGCTGTGCCCGACAACTCCTGCACGTACGAGCCGACCAACTTTCGTAAGCATTGTACTATCACGGGGCCGTGCCTTTTAGGCACGGGGTGTGAATCCAAGTATCTCAATTCAGGAATTATCAGTATTAAAATAAATCAATTTAATGATCGCGGAATTATCACTAATTGACGTTTAATTGTTTTAATGATTAATGATGAACACAACCACAGAAACACAATAAATGCGAAATCAATAATTATTTAAACGTATTTCATTAACTATAAAGTAATGATTACAAAAGAATAATAACGAATGACTATGAACAACGAATTCAGTGAATCGAATAATGTTGATGTTGATGTGACGACGGTTAGGGTTGCACAATGATTTAACACTTGACAGCCGTAATATTGATTGATTGTGTTCTGCGAGATGTGAAACCTAGGACTTGTATTTATAGATGGTTTGAGTCGGCTAAGGAAACATCGAATCTCTCGGGATTTGTTATTGATTGTGTTGACTTGTTTGACTTCTTGATATTTGCAATCGCACAAGTATAATGATCTTCCACAGGAGTCTTGTCGTCCGCAGAACTTTTGTTCTTCCGTAGATGAATTGGTCTTCCGTAGAAGTATTGTTCTTCCGTAGGAGTCTTCACTTCATGGTCCTTGATCATCCGCAGGAACATTCACTTGGTCTTGTAAGAAACATATCTACGGATTAACAATAATGTTCATCCGTAGATGTTTCTTACACTTGATCAATTTCAGGAATCCGTCCAAGTATATTGTTTTTCCCTGTCAAGTCACAAATCAACACACATATATATGGGGTTAACATATAGATTCAAAGCACATATATATATATATATTTTGACTGTTACAAATATTAATTACAAGACTTGATTCAAGTACTAAGCCTATACAAAAATGATCTAGCCCTATACAATCTAGATCCAACAATACTCCCCCTTAGGCTTAGCTCCTTGTAATCAGTCCTTCAAAACTGCAAGCTCCTTGACTCTTGCTATCATCTTATTGTAGAAGTAAGATACAGCAGTCTTCTGATCATCGTACTTGTACTTGATCTTCATCCTGCTGATCTTCTTCAGAGTGTCATAACTCAGTCCCAAAACATCTTCTTCAGTTGTGAGTGTTTCCACTACACTGTCGTTATGTACAATTTCCAACTCATCTTCTTCTGAGATTCTGAGCTCAGACACTTCAGCTATTGTTGTTCCTTTTAGTAGCCCAGCTTCATGCTTCCTTCTCTTGTGTGCCTTTGCATGCAGTTTATCTACAACTTGTATCATATGCACATACAGGCAGAGATCATTCTGAGCTTTTTCATCTATTAGCTTTGGGAAGAATTTGTCGTGAAGGTATGACGTGTAGCTTGACGTGAGGTCGAAGTCTCAATCAAATTTAAAACCAAATACTACTAATTAGCTAGCGGTAAGTGGGTATCGAACACAGGAGTTTGTGGAATATGTGTTAACTCAATCAAATTGCAATTACCTAAATTTAACTAAAATGATAATAAGTAAAGTTCAATAATCTGTTGATTTGTTGACTTGGCTTAAAGCAAGAAAACAAAGTAAATTGGTTTGTAAAAAATCAGTAATGAGAGATATGTTTTCCTTTGGTATCCGGATTTTAACGAATGATGATATTGGTGTTAATTGGGAAGAACCACATAGACATGATTCATGAGTGTGTGCTTATGTGTGATTAAAGAGGACTAAGTACTTGTATTAGCAAGGTTATCTCTCGATAATCAGTATCACTATTGAATTACCCAAACCTTCCACTAAATCAAGATTTGCCTATGGCATCAAGAACGTATGGTTAAAGTTAAGCAATCCATGAATGACCCATTACACATAATACACAATCATCATGACAAAACAATCACAAGATCAATTTCATCATCCCATAAATAGAAAACACCAACATGATCAAAGTTGCAAATCCTTCAAACCAAAAGGAAACACACAAGAAGACTAGCCACTCATAGTTTTATGCATGAAAACAAGATTCAAGATACAACTCATAACAATAAAAATGAAATAGCAAGGATTAAAATACCAAAAGATCTTGTTCTTCAACACATCCAAGAAGATCAACAAAAGCTTAGCCAAACAAGACTTCAATTCTCATCACCCGAATGTTTTTGTTACAAGGAGATCCATCCCCAAAACAATTGTTTTTCCATGCTTTTAAACAAGTTAATGCCAGCCAAAAGTTCCATACATTCTGCCAAAATTCGTCACCTTTTCATATTTTGAGCAAAAGCACCTCCACTTGTGTTTTTAATATGTGAATCCACTTGCCAGAAAGTCACCTCTACCGTAACTTACTGTAGCCACCGTAAGTTACGGTAGCCACAAGGTTTGTACGGTGGAAAGCTTCTGTGTTACGGTGGCAAAATTTAGGGTTTGGGGTCCACCGTAATTTACGGTGGCCACCGTAAATTACGGTGGAGCCCTGAACATTCTGTTTCTTCTTTTCTTCTTTCCACACACGTCCACTCCGTTCCATGCTAGCAACGTTTTCTCCATTTTTAGCTCCCAACATACCTGAAACATAAGCAACTGTAGTTATCTAGTTCAAGATAATTACATGATTAAATGAGAGAATGTTACGCGTTTTAACATCATAAAGGGTTGTTCTTTGAACCACCCGTCACACCCCCACACTTAACCGTTGCTTGTCCCAAGCAACATATCAAATCCATTTCAAACAAGCGATCAATGTAACCCAAGCATAAACATGTAATACTTTTTACTAACCCTTTCGTAACAACCAAAATGACACACCCCTCGCTATGTCCCTCCTCTCGGCGACAAGTAAGCACTAGCGTCCATGAGCTAGACACACAAAAGGAAAACGGCGGTTGCACAACTATAAGCTTGTACCTAAATCGACCCTTCTCTTAACAATTGCCAAACATGAATGCATATCAAAGGGACTTCAAGGTTGTAACGTGGCTAGATGTATGGGTAGGAAATGGAATATATATGAAGAAGCGAAAACTTAACCTGGTCTTTTATTACACAATAACATAAACAACTAACTACCAAACCTAATACTATGAACAAGGTACTCAACTTCAATCCTTTTTTTTATTTAAATTTTAATTTTTCTCTTTCTTTTTCTTCTTTTCATTTTTCTCTTTTTTTCATTGCTTTTTCCAAAATTTTATATATATTTATTGTTTTTTTAATAACAATAAAACAAACACGAAATCTTCACGCAAATATTCAACATAGCATTGAAGATGATTACAATTACTAAACAACTAATAACACTATAAGACCAGGTCAAGTTAGGTAAATTTTGAAGTAACTAGCTAAGGGGTAACAAACGATAGGCTTTTAGGCACAAAATTGGGCAACTAAATGTAGCATTGAAGATGATTACAATTACTAAACAACTAATAACACTATAAGACCAGGTCAAGTTAGGTAAATTTTGAAGTAACTAGCTAAGGGGTAACAAACGATAGGCTTTTAGGCACAAAATTGGGCAACTAAATGTCCAAACCCCCGCCCCTCTCGTAACCAAGCTCATATATATAAATTATGAGGTCCAACCTCCCAAATCCCACACTCGCACACATCAAAGACGAGGCTACCTAAATGCCCTTATTCCTTTCACATTCATATCCAACTTAATGTCTCGGATCGTATTCAAGCACAAGTTCTAATGCACCCCCACCTGTTGCCACTCTCACAAAGAAATGTGTTATTTATCTACAAGTGTGGCTTCAACTCTCACCAAGAATAAGACTGATTAAAGGTTGCCGATGCATCATTCGGAATTAATCCAAGGTGTTCAAATTCTCACAATGTTTTGCTTGAATTTTTTTAAAAACTTAGAAAATTCCCCTCATCCCCACACTTGGGATACATTGTCCCCAATGTATGGTTTTGAAAGGAACAAAATAAACAAAACAAAAGACTCAAAAAGTTGAAAATATTTTTTTTTTATTTTTATGATACTAACACCTCCTTAATTCAACTCCGACACTTAAACATTAACATATCATAAGCTCCACCCTACCACCCAACCGGACTACTCAAAAGAAAACAAGAAACAAACTGTACAAGAGAAGATGCAACCTGAATAGCTTGACTTATGGTGGCCTTGTGGGATGTTTCAACTCTTGCCGGGAAACTTAACACACCTTCCCGCATCCCCACACTTGTGCAACAAGTGTGCTGCATCCAGTCTTCTTACCTTCACTATCCATCTCAGTTTGTTCAACCGTCTTCTCCACCTTCTTTTTCTTCGCTCTTCTCTTTCTCTTTCTCTTCTTTTCTTTGGTTGCAACCTCTTTCACTTCCTTTAACATGTCAACAGCAAAACATGCTTCCTTGATGGAAGGGTTAGTAACAATAGAAAACATATTTAAGTTCAAAACCTTCTCAGCAAACTTCATGTTAACCATTCCTAGCTCACAATCTAGGACTGCCTGTGCAGTAGCTAGAAACGGCCTACCCAAGATGACTGAATATGGTGCATTCTCAATAGAAGAAGTGTAATCCAGTACCAGAAAATCCACTGGGTAGTAGCAATCTCTCACCTTTACAATGACATCTGTTAGCATACCCCTGGGCCTAATGGGTGTTTGGTTAGCCAACATTATTAGGGTATCAACATATTTCAATGGACCAAAATCAAATTTGTCATATAAATGCCCGGGGAGGATGCTAACACATGCTCCTAGATCTAAAAGTGCCCGGTCAATTTTAAGGTCTCCTATATGAATTGGAATCAAGGGCACTCCTGGATCTGGGAGTTTTAGGGGTAATTTATCTAACAAAGGAACATTTACCTGAGATGTGAATTCCAAAGCATTAATGTGTACTTGTTGTGAGCTCTTGGAACTAGTTTGATGATTAGGATTTACCACAGTATCACTTGGCAGCTCTCCTTTGTTCTTCTTTAAGTTTGCTACTTCTGTTGCGAGTTGGCCCATTTGGATGCTCAAAGATTGAATGGCTTTGTCACGAATTTCATCTTTTTGGGCCCGAGCATCATCCAACTGATTTCTCTTTTGCATCTCCTGTTGCATCATCATAAGAATATCCATAACTTAATTCCCGCTTGAAGTAACATGACCCGCTGAACCACCTTGCTCATTACCCGATTGTTGAGATTGCCTTTGGAAACCTTGATTGTTCCCATTCCAGTAATTGCCTTGACTATTGAATTGTTGGCGAGGCACATAGTTACCTTGGGTGTTTCCTTGAAAATTCGGGTTGGATTGATTGGCCAGATTCCCATAACTGAAGTTGGGATGATTTCTCAAACCCAGATGATAGGTATTTGAATTCATGTTGTAATTTCTTTCACCGAACCCTTGACCTTGAATAGCATTCACTTCCTCCACTTGTTCCAAAGTTACCGTGCAAGAATCCACAGTATGCCCTAACTCATTGCAATTTGTACAAACATTGTAAACTTGATTTGTAGCTTGTACATTACCATCATCCACCGTATGAACTGGAGCTCGTGTAATGACCGGTCGTGCTCGTCTTGATGATTGAGCCTTCCTCTTTGATGTAACCCACATTTGTTCCAAAAATGCCCAATCGTCTTGCTCGTAATTTGTATTAAATGTACCATTTGTGATAGACATTAAATCCCGGGCATCTTCAGAATGAAGCCCCTCGTGAAAAGCGTTCAACAACTCCCATAACTCAATTCCATGATGAGGACAATTCTTGATCATCATGTTAAACCGCTCAAACGCCTCATGGAACATTTCACCTTGTTGTTGTTGGAAGCTTCTCAAGCTTCTCCTAGCATCGTTAGTCTTTTGAGCTGTGAAAAACTCTTCCAAAAACCTTTGTTGCATCTCAGCCCATGTGTAAATTGAAGCGGATGGCAAAGTGTAGAACCGCCTCTTTGCCTTATCCTCCAGTGAAAACTGAAACAATACCAACTTGACATCATCCGCAGAAAATCCTTGACCACCAATTGTGTTACAAATTGAGTCATAAGCTTCCAAATGAAAATAAGGTTCTTCCGTTGCTAACCCTTTGTACTTTGGCAAACTTTGAAGTGAATTTGTTCGGACTTCAAACATTCTCCCTTGATTATTTTGAGGAATGACCACTGGTGAAGGATTATTTATGATGATTGGACGAAAGTGTGCCTCTATACCCCTAGCAGCATCCCAATTATGCCTTCGTGGAACACCCAACCTAACTCTTGGTCGCTGAGGACCCATTGGTCTTTGAACTTGTGGTCCTGGAGGCATGAATTGCTGAAAAGGTGGTTGAAAGATTGCTCCCCCATGTTGTGGAGGAATCTTCTCTTGAAACTGTGGCACATGTGGCCTCACTTAGGGTTGTATTTGTTGTGGCATAATTTGTTGCTGCACAACTTCTGGTTGTAGTCTCCCATATCCTTGCATAGCTTGTCCTTGACTATAAACATAATTTCCCTGATCAGTATCTCCTTCGTACGTGTACCCTTCTTCCTCATATCTCCTAAACTCATCACCATAACCACCATAAACACCAGCTCCTCCTGCTCCCGATGTTTGTACAACTTGAGGTTGTTGGTCTTGTGTATCCGGTTGCAATTGAGAGGTAGAGGGAGTATGGAATATGGATGGGTTGGATTGATATGGTTGTGATGTTGGTACTGGTTTAGATGATGATGATTGACCGGTTGTTGGGAAGAAATATGAAAAGGGCGGAATGGGTGCTGATGGGTCAAAGCTAAAAGAATGTTCGGTTTGGGTACTTGTAGGTAATTGGGTATGGGTTGGTTTAGTCTCAGGTGGTAATGTAGGATTGGGTAAGAGCTCGGAAGGTGTTGTTTGACCCGCAGTAGGAGGCAGTGAAAGCGGATCCATTGTGTTTCGTGGTGTAACGGGTGATGTAGGTGCTATTGGTGAACCACTGAATTTATTTTGTCTGTGTAATACTCTGTTTCTACGAGCTGCTCATTCAATTTCTGGATCAAACACTAATGGTGATGATGAGCTCGAGTTTCTAGTATGCATACACCTGAAACAAAACCTGCACACTACACACAACCAGCGTAACACCGAAATAACAAAATAAAACTAATAAGCAAACACACGTTGCGCACAACTCCCCGGCAACGGCGCCAAAATTTGACGTGAGGTCGAAGTCTCAATCAAATTTAAAACCAAATACTACTAATTAGCTAGCGGTAAGTGGGTATCGAACACAGGGAGTTTGTGGAATATGTGTTAACTCAATCAAATTGCAATTACCTAAATTTAACTAAAATGATAATAAGTAAAGTTCAATAATCTGTTGATTTTGTTGACTTGGCTTAAAGCAAGAAAACAAAGTAAATTGGTTTGTAAAAAATCAGTAATGAGAGATATGTTTCCCTTTGGTATCCGGATTTTAACGAATGATGATATTGGTGTTAATTGGGAAGAACCACATAGACATGATTCATGAGTGTGTGCTTATGTGTGATTAAAGAGGACTAAGTACTTGTATTAGCAAGGTTATCTCTCGATAATCAGTATCACTATTGAATTACCCAACCCTTCCACTAAATCAAGATTTGCCTATGGCATCAAGAACGTATGATTAAAGTTAAGCAATCCATGAATGACCCATTACACATAATACACAATCATCATGACAAAACAATCACAAGATCAATTTCATCATCCCATAAATAGAAAACACCAACATGATCAAAGTTGCAAATCCTTCAAACCAAAAGGAAACACACAAGAAGACTAGCCACTCATAGTTTTATGCATGAAAACAAGATTCAAGATACAACTCATAACAATAAAAATGAAATAGCAAGGATTAAAGTACCAAAAGATCTTGTTCTTTAACACATCCAAGAAGATCAACAAAAACTTAGCCAAACAAGACTTCAATTCTCATCACCCGAATGTTTTTGTTACAAGGAGATTCACCCCCAAAACAATTGTTTTTCGATGCTTTTAAACAAGTTAATGCCAGCCAAAAGTTCCATACATTCTGCCAAAATTCGTCACCTTTCCATATTTTGAGCAAAAGCACCTCCACTTATGTTTTTAATATGTGAATCCACTTGCCAGAAAGTCACCTCTACCGTAACTTACGGTAGCCACCGTAAGTTACGGTAGCCACAAGGTTTGTACGGTGGAAAGCTTCTGTGTTACGGTGGCAAAATTTAGGGTTTGGGGTCCACCGTAATTTACGGTGGCCACCGTAAATTACGGTGGAGCCCTGAACATTCTGTTTCTTCTTTTCTTCTTTCCACACACGTCCACTCCGTTCCACGCTAGCAACGTTTTCTCCATTTTTAGTTCCCAACATACCTGAAACATAAGCAACTGTAGTTATCTAATTCAAGATAATTACATGATTAAATGAGAGAATGGTACGCGTTTTAACATCATAAAGGGTTGTTCTTTAATTACATGATTAAATGAGAGAATGTTACGCGTTTTAACATCATAAAGGGTTGTTCTTTGAACCATACCTTTTTCATCTGTTAGCTTTGGGAAGAATTTGTCGTGAAGGTATGATGTGTAGCTTGGATGTAGCATCTTTATCTCCACTGGATCAAAAATCCTGATCTTATCAGCCTTCTTCCCATCAGCATTTCTTAGCAATACCATCTCTTTATTTCTTTCAACATATCCCCATTCTGTGATGGGATAAGTGAATTGATTTCCTTTGATGCTTTTGATGGTATCTGAGCTTTTGTCACAACCAACTCTCTTTAGCATATCATCATCTACAAGAGATGAGACTTCAGCTGTTCTTCTTTTCTTGCTTTGTTTAAATCTTTTGTGCTCCTTATCATCTTTCTTTGCTTGTATGAGCATATCATCAGAAAATCTGGTCTTCATACCATTTACAGCTGCAGAGAAGTCTCTCCCCCTGAGATGGATTGGATAGTTGGTTATTGGGATGCTTTGTAAATCCCTGATGTCTTGCTCCGGAAGACTCAACAGAGCTTCCACATCATGGAAGTAGTGAATCCTTCCAGATGTCCTCTTTATTACTGCACAATCCCAGTCTGGATCATATTTCCAGGCCATAATCCTGTGTTCTTCCACAGAACTGAGAGTTGTGATATGATCATATAGCTCAATGAGTGTTGATTTCTTCTCTGTAATCTCTCGAACTGTTGTTCCCAGAGGCCATACCTTTCCGGGGATTTGTGTTCTTGGCTCTCTGATTAGTTTTTCTTTTTCCTTATGCTGATCTTTTGGTTCAACTGTTATTGGATCAGCAGCAAGTTTACTTTGTTGTTCTTTTGGATGTGGAGCAGTGGTTCTGAACTTGACACCAGTTTCTAATTCCACCTTCATCACATGCTCCATCATCCTCCGCAGTTCTCCAGTGGATCTGCCTTTAAGCTCATGCGGTTTGTAGTTGTGACCCTGCAACCAGCATGTCATGTTATACTTGTTAAGCTTGGCTGTGTCACAGTGGCCTAAGTCTTTCTTGATCTTTTCTAGTGACTGAAAGACAATGAAGGATTCATAATCACAATTTGGAATTATGAATCTTGCAAATTCGAACTCTTTCAGTGCATTCTTCATTTCAGATGTATTCATCCTCTCAACCATGTCATATGGAAAACCATGGTTGATGAGGGTCATGAACATGCTAGAATCAGGCCTCTCTTCCATGATGTCTGCTGTTGTTAGAAGATCATCGGCCTTTCCTCCCTTTTCACCAGTGGGGGACTCCATCCTTGTCAGCTCCTCCCATTCTTTCTCACTTTCATCATCATCCCCGGATGATACCTTCACAGTAGACACACCTACTGAAGGTGTAGGTGCAGGGGATGGAAGTTTTTGTCTTTTTGGGGAGGTTTCATCTTCAGATTTCCTTTTGATTGCTCCTAAGTATTTTCTTTTCCGGGAGTACAGAATCAGTTGCTTAGAAGCTTCAGCTGACTGTTTTGATTGATTAAC
The DNA here is from genome assembly GCA_024085815.1 of Flaveria linearis. Classification (NCBI taxonomy): domain Eukaryota; kingdom Viridiplantae; phylum Streptophyta; class Magnoliopsida; order Asterales; family Asteraceae; genus Flaveria; species Flaveria linearis. Next base: position 22,086,542 of record CM044008.1, read on the forward strand.
ACTTGGGGCCTCTTTTGTTTTTAGAGCTGAGATTTTTCTTTTCAGCTTCTCTATCTCTTCATCTTTCTGTTTGATTTGCTCAGCTTTATCATTTTGCTCAATTTTTAAAGATGCCTCCAACTCTTGTTCTCTTTGCAACAATGCATCAATAACTTCATTGTTGCTTAGTGCATCTTCTCTCAGCCTTTTTAGCATTGCATCTTTCTTCATTAGCTCTTCATCTTTTTCTTGAATTATACCTTTCAGCTCTTGAATTCTTTGTTTTCGCTTATTTGATTTGAGTACTAACTTGTTGTACTCAGCAACCAAAAAGCTTTTGCTGATAGGAATGTCACTGTCACTCAAGTCATCTTCATGGTATGCAATGACATCCTGAGCAAATCCTTGTACTTCCCCGTGCTCATCAGCAGTTTGTTCATCTTTCAATGAAGATATGGGCTCAGTATGTGCAGATGACACTTGTTTTTCAGTGTGTGTGGGTGAGAAGGGAACATTGCTAGCTTGAGATAATATCTCAGTGTCTCCTGAGTGTACAGAGTGTACAGACTCAGTTATCTCAAAAGGTTCAGTGCCAGCACTTTCTGGTGATAGATGTTTTGGTGATTCTGGTGGTGGTTGTATAGGGGATTGAATTTGTAGTGGAGAGAAAGGTTGAGTGTGATGTGATGATGAATGAGAAGGTGATGGTGATTGTTGTTGGACTGGAGATATTGGCTAAGTGTTTTTGGTGGAAGATGAGGATATCAGCAGAGGTGATTGATGGTGATGAATTGGGGATATTGGTTGGGTGTTGATGCTTGCTGGTGATTGTGATTGTTGAGGGGGTGTTTGGCTAGGTGATTGATGTTGGAGTGGTGGAGTTTGGATTGGTGATGGTGTTGGTGTGGTGGTGTTTGGAGTGGTGAGTGAGATGCTTGTGCAGAATTAGCAGATGACTCTGCTTCATCTGCCCAAACCAACTCTTGTGGCAGGTCTGCTTGGGCATCCACTACATGGGCGAACATTAGCATGTCCTCACCCTGGTACTTCCCACTGAGTTTGTTCAGCACTGATTTTCCCAAGTGTGCTTGCACAAACACTTCGCCAACTCTGTCCAACCTTGGAAGTTCTGAGTTGATCACAAGCTGTATAAATCTTGGGAACATGTACATCTTATCATTCCTCTGAAGTTTCACTTGTTCACTTAAACAATTGAAGATATACTTGGAGTATTATAGATTCTACCCTCGAAGATCCCAATGATTCCAGATGATATGTGTCGAGAAAATCTATCGAGCCCCGACTTCCTGTTTGACATGCACTTTAGGTAGGTATGGCATAAGAATCTGTACGGTTTGCACAGCCTACCCTTTTTGATCTCCCCTTTCTCGTAATCTCCATCGTACCCCATCAGGTTGAATACCTTCTCAATGTATTCATTCTCGAATACATCGGGGTGCCCTATCTCTCTATCACCCAATTCCAGACATCTTCGTATGGTGCTTTCAGTGATTCGAAGACGCTCATTCAGAATCTCAGCAGCAATCACTTCCTCATCACCTAGTTGTTCAACTCGTGCTGAGTTCCAGAAGTCGATTATGTGCGCCTGATGGATCACAGGCTCTGCCGTTAAGGTGTAGAAGAGCCTGGACCGCCGAAGATATCTTATGATATCTCGACATCCTTCAGCCGCAGGATCATCAGCATTTAAGAACGCGCACACGTTGTGTTCTTTTGCGAATCTGTTTGCCATCTGTAAAGAAAATCGAGTTAGCATACATGCAGTTGAATCGTTTTAATGGCAATAACCGATTAACCAGTTCCGTATTGATGTTTAGAACATGATTTACCTTCGCAGTAACAGTAATCGATTACTGGATAATGTTGATTAAGTTTTCTTGGAACGGATTTTTTGAAAGTTTGAAAGAGAGGGAAAGTGGGTGATTTTCTAGGTTAAAAGTGGGAAAGTGCTCTGTAAATATGAATTCTAAGAGTCAGAAACCTTATTTATAGGCGAACACATTAATTTCTTTTATTAATTATGTTGGGCCCACTCCCATTTATTCCTTTCCGCATACCAAGTTTATTTAGAATGCATTACTTCTTCCGCAGAACATCTGCGGAACCTTAACATCTGTGGATGTCTTAACATCTGCGGATGTATAAGTTCAAACAACATTTGTTTTGCTGTTGAATCAGAAATCACATAATACTTCTACGGATGAGAGGTATTACTGAGACTTCTGCGGATGCAGAAATTTCACTTATACTTCTACGGATGAGAAGTATTACTGAAACTTCTGCGGAACTTAAAGTTTTAAAAACTTTAAATGTATGATATCTACTGAGTAGAATCAAATGTTGATGTTGGACATTGTTGACTTTATTTGCATGGCAATTAAGTACAAGAAAGCAAGTGTCCCGTATCCTGCATTCAAGTTAGTGCTCAAGTTCCAATTCCTTCAAAGTAAATTAAATCAATTATCAGCTTTTTAATGTTTTTCATGCATGAACTACTCCCCCTAAATATGTGATTAATGTTAGACTGTTGCATTTATCATAAATTTAAGTTGTAAACAGGCATGACATGCATATGACAGTCTAAGTGAGAGAAAATCAGTTAAGAGGACAATTTAAACATCTGGCTTAAACAATTACATTCATGCATATATATAAAGGGATCATACTATGACTTGGCTTCTGCGTATGTTGATTAGTTGATTCACTACACACTTGATTATAAGTATATAGATCCACAGAAATTCAAACATGAGTAATGTATCAACTAGGCATGCTATTTATCATGTTGTGAAGTTTGTTAATCAGTAACAATCATGAGTCCCACATTCAATTTTCATTAGAGTATGTCTGCCGTAGGTGAGGCAAATCACTACTTTTCACACTGAAGGACTATGTACATTAAGTTATAAGTTCTATCTTGAGACATATTACAATCTCATGAATGCTTTGATGTTGAAGCTCTTTGAAGTGATGTACAATTAAGCATAATTGATTCTTATTAGAGCTGAGATATGATCTGCATAGTCACCAGGTCTTTACTTTCGTAAAACAGAGGTGAACTTAACCCAGGTCTTTGTTTACATAAAACAGAGGGAGAATGAAGATCATACTCTTTGATCATATCCCCAGGTCTTTGTTTACACAAAACAGAGGGAACATGACATTGCAAAGATAGAAGATTATAAAGTATTTTACATAGTGTGCTTGTGTAAGTGATTTGATCACATCAGGAGAGAACATACCTTCCTGATTCTCAAATGGAATCCCCATAGACAGTTACCTGAATCTTTTAGTTTGGCATGCTCTTAGCTTTGTTTCCACTCAAGATGAACCTACTCACATATCAGTATGATATAAGTTAGATTGAGTTTTTATTTAATAACCAAGTATAGTCTACTATCATTTCCCATATATAATGCATGTACAGATGTTCTATCAGACAATTAATTTATCCTTAACTATTACTTTGCACAAAGTCAGTCATATGCTTTTGTTGATTTATTCAAAGTTAATCATCCCCAAAGATTCTATCAGAAAATTAAATCTAACAGAATCAAATGCTTTAGTGAACAAATCAGCAAGCTGATTTGTTGTGTCCACTTTGACTAACTTAATTAGACCCTTTTCAGAGCAGTCTCTCAGAAAATGGTATCTGATTTCAATGTGTTTTGTTTTACTATGTTGAACTGGGTTAGCAGTTATAAACATAGCAGCTGAATTAGCAATATGAATTGGTGTATGAAGGAAATTGTAACCATAATCAAGTAATTGGTTCTGCAACCAAAGTACTTGAGAGCAACCTGCTGAAGCAGCTATATACTCTGCTTCAGCTGTGGATACAGATACATTTTTTTGCTTCTTGCACTGCCACGAAACAAGTCTTGGTCCTAGAAACTGACATCCACCAATTGTGGATTTTCTGTTGTTGTTGCACCCTCCATAGTCACTATCTGAATAAAAGTAGAGGCTGAAATCTCCATCTTTGGGATACCAAAGTCCTAATGCAGGTTTGCCTTTCAGATATCTGAAAATCCTCTTCACAGTATTCAGATGGGACTCCTTTGGGTCTGATTGATACCTGACACAAACACAAACAACAAACATGATGTCAGGTCTACTGGCAGTTAAGTACATTAAAGAACCGATCATTGATCTATACAATCTTTGATCTACTGATTTTCCAGCAGGGTCAGGCATAATCTTGTCTATTGTTGAGGCTGGTGTCTTGCAAGAAGTGGAATCAGCAAGATTGTACTTCTTCAAAATTTGATAAATGTACTTTTCTTGATTGATGAAAATGCCATCTGTTTTCTGATGAACTTGTAAGCCAAGGAAGAATGTCAATTCTCCTATGGAGCTCATCTGAAATTCAGATTTCATTAAGTCTTCAAAGCTTTGACACAGCTTATTGTTGGTTGATCCAAATATTATGTCATCAACATATATTTAAACCACCAAAAGATCTTGATGTTCATGTTTGAGGAAGAGTGTCTGATCAATGGTGCCTCTCTTGTAGCCATTCTTCAGTAGGAAGGATGACAGTGTGTCATACTACTTTCTGGGTGCTTGATGAAGACCATACAAAGCTTTGTCAAGCTTGTATACTCTATGTGGATAATCAGGGTCTTCAAATCCAGGGGGTTAAGCCACATAGACTTCTTCATCGATTTTCCCATAAAGGAAAGCACACTTCACATCTATTTGATAGACTGTGAACTTCTTGAAGGGGGCATAAGCTAGGAAAACCCTTATAGCTTCAATCCTGGCAACTGGTGCAAAGACTTCATCATAGTCTATCCCCTCTTCCTGAGTATATCCTTGAGCAATAAGCCTAGCCTTGTTTCTAACGATGATACCTCTGTCATCCAGCTTGTTTTTGAATAGCCACCTTGTTCCAATTGGATGTTGACCTTTAGGCAAGTCTACAAGAGTCCACACTTTCTGTTTTCTGAATTGTTGGAGTTCTTCTTGCATAGCCTCAATCCAACTGTTGTCCTTTAGAGCAGCTGTAATGTTTGCAGGAACTGTTTGGGACAAAAAGCAGGTGAACAAACAAATGTTTACCACGCCTCCTTTGCTCCTTGTAGTTCGTGCATTCAGGTCTCCAATGATATTGTCTGTGGGATGAGACTTGTGAATTCTGCTTGTTGAGACAGCATCAACTGGAACTGTGGAGTCTAAATTTGAGAAACCCATTGAAGCAGATGGAGTCAGCTGAGAAGTTGAGTCGATGAAGTAATCAAAAGGCTCATGGTCATTTGGATCAGCTTGTGTGTTAGTTGCTGCTGGGTTGTCTTCTTCCGCAGGAAGTTCTACGGAAGCAGCATTTTGTTCTTCCGCAGGAGTAACTGCAACATCTACGGAGGCATTTTGTGCTTCCGTAGGAGATACATCACCATCCACGGATGAACATTGTTGAGTTGCAGGCATGGTTTGTTGATTCAACACCTCCTCTTTATCCCTTAGTTCAGCAGCTGAGGCAGGACTTACATCTGCGGATACTGATGCATCTGCGGATGTATTTACTGATGTAACTTCATGCTGCTGACTTGATTCTTGCTGAGGTGCAGTTGAAAGTTGTGCTCGTGGTGGGTCAGCTGTCAGGGGCACTTCATTCAAACTTGAAGGCACAAATGGATAGCATGTATCCGCAGCACCTGCATTGATCAGATAACCAGTGTTAAATGATTCAGTTAATGCATCTATATCAAATAACCAAGATGATCCTTTTACATTTGTAGTAAACATGGATTCATCAAAGGAAACATTGGGAGTCTCTTCAACTATGTTATGTTCTGGAGTATAGACCCTGTATGATTTAGAAGTGGATGAATATCCAACAAAGAAACCATCATAGGCTTTTTCAGAAAATTTGCCCAATTGTTCTTTAGTATTCAAAACAGACACATGACACCCAAAAGCTCTAAGATATCCTATAAAAGGTTTTCTTTTAAATAAGAGTTCATAAGGTGTTTTATTATGTTCTTTGACAATTAATGTTCTATTTTGAACATTGCAAGCTGTATTCACAGCTTCTGCCCAGAAGGTAATGGGCAACTGAGAATCAGCTAGCATTGTTCTGGCTGCTTCTATGAGTGTTCTATTTCTTCTTTCAGCCACTCCATTTTGTTGTGGAGTTCTTGGGGCACTGAATTGTCTTGCTATCCTTTTATTCCTGCAAAAAGAATCCAGATCAGCATTAACAAATTCAATTCCATTATCACTCCTAAAAATTTTAACTTTTAAATCAAGTTGATTCTCAATCTTGATCACAAAGTCCATTAATGTTTCAGATGTTTCACTCTTATGTTTTAAGAAAAAGACCCATGTGAATCTAGTGAAATCATCTACTATCACCAAACAATATTGCCTTTTTCCAATGCTCAGCACATTGGTTGGACCAAAGAGGTCCATGTGAAGCAATTTGAGTGGTGTAGTGTTAGTGTTGATTGTTTTGGATTTATGAGACACTCTGTGTTGTTTTCCTTTATAACATGAAGAACAATGATTAGAACAATGAAATTCTTTCTTTGGTAATCCAATGACTAAGTCATTTTTTACCAATTTATTCATGTTCTTCATGTTGGAATGGACAAGCCTTATAGGCCACAGTTGAGATTCATCTTCTGAAGATTTAGATAGCAGGCATGTCTCATGTGAACTTGATGATTTAAGAAGGAATGTGGCTTAAGAATGTAACAGTTAGTGTTATCAAATAGTGTTAAGTAATTTTGATCACAAATTTGGGAAACACTAAGTAAATTATACTGCAAATTTTCACAGTAATTTACTTTTTCAAATGTTAAAACACCATTAGTTACCATTCCCTCACCAACAATTTTACCTCCCTTCTTATCCCCACCAAATGCCACATAAGAGGCATGTTTATGTTTGAAGTCATAGAGAAGTGCACAGTTGCCTGTCATATGTCTGGAACAACCACTGTCAACATACCACTTGTTGTCAGCTCTCCATGATTGTTCCTGCACACAAAAAAGAAATTAGTTAGAATTGACAACCCAAGGCTTAATTGTCTTGGGTTTGCAAGATGTGTCAACAATAGTTACTCCTTCATGAATTAATCTTGAAGTTTCAGTATTAGTTGTTTCTTTTTGATTTGATGGTGGTGAGGATGATTCTGTTGAAGATGATTCAGGTTTCTGGATGTCTTCATACTTATCTGAGTCTTTCTTCAACGTAGCTTGTTTTGGTTGGTATTTTAACTTTGAAGAGGATCCTGTAGTTTTGAAAGTTTCTTCATCTTTCAGCTTTGATTGAGACACAGGAGTTCCTTTTGCAAAGTTGTCAAAGAAACCATCAACTGCTTCAGTATGTTTATCAGACAAATCCACCTTTTTGTGAGGTGTCTTAGCCTGTGTTGGTGTTTTCTTCTTCAAAGTCTTATCCGCAACAGATGATCTTTTCTTTGACTTTAGTTGTTTTTTCTGAATCTTTGTCTCTTTGTCACTTACTGAGGATTGAGAATCTGATTCGGATGATGCAACTTGTGACTTCTTTTTGCTCTTTTTCTTTTTCTTCTTATTAAAATAACATTCCTGAGTGGAATGGTTATTTTTGTCACATATAGCACAGTGTTTGTTGAAGAAACAAGCATCAGTCATGTGATTGTTCATATTACAAATGGAATAATAGCTGCTGAAATAGCATTCATCAGTGTCATGATTCTTCATATCACACCATTTACAATATTTTTCTGAAGTTTCTTCAGATTCAGCCTTCTTTTTGTTGTTCTTTTTCTCACTTGCTGAAGCATCAGTTGATTTCTTCTTGTTTTTGTTGGGAGCATCAGCAGCTGTTTCTTGTTTGCTTTTGGCTGTCTTTTGTTGCTTGACATTCACCTTTTTCTGTGCAAGGTGGTTGGCATCCGTTTTGACCTCGTCCGTAGATTCAGTTTCTTTCTTCCGTTGCTTTTCTGCGAAGTTTGTAGATTTTGCCTTCTGCAGATGATCTACGGACTTGTCAATTTTTGCTTTCTGCACATGTTCTACGGATTCTTCAGATTTCTTTTTCCGCAGATGTTCTACGGATTCCTCAGTTTGTGCTTTCCGAGGATTCTTGTTTGTTGTTTGTTTCTTACCTTTATCTGAAGATGACAAAGGTACTTCAGCACTTGATTCGCAGCTGTCAATCTTGTGAATGTTCAGTTCTTGAAGTCCTTCATTCAGTTCAGCAATCCTCTTGCAGATAGTTTTCAGCATGTTTCGTTGCTTTGGAGGATACTGCAGCTTTGATTCTTCAAGAACTCGCAGAAGACCAGTTTCAACTTGAACATTCTTACCAATGTTCAGTTGATCAGTATCATGTTCATCAGAATCATCCAAGTCATCATATTTATCAAAATCTGATTCATTATGTTTAAGTGATTCTGATTCAGTAGATTCAGTTTCACTCATCTCAGCTTCATTGTTGTTTATATGACTGGTTTTTATGTCAATTTTGATGCTTTGCACAAAATGATTTGACAAATTGTTAGTCATTGTTTCAGGTAAAGGTGTGTAGTTATCATTAATAGGTGGTGCAACAGCATTATAACCCAACCCGGACCTGTTCTTTGATTCAATATAAGAGTTTAGCAACTTCTCATATTGCTGAGATGATAATTGAAACTTCTGAAGTTTCACTTCAGTGGATGCATGATCAGCCATGGATTTTGTTAAGGAAGTGGTCAGATGCTCAACTTGGGTTTTTAGGCTGTAATTTTCAGAAACATATTTTTCTAAATCTTTTTGTAAAGAACTGATTTTGATTTGATATAATTTTTGTTGTCTTAAGTGTGATTCATTCAAAATCATAGTTTCCTTTACTTTATCAGCCAATTGTTGAGCATGGACTCTATATCGTTCAACTTCCTCAACACATGATGATGAACATAACCTGTCTTTTACCTCTCTGGCCATAGGAGGAACTTTGTTTTCCATATGCGCCATTAATGCTTGATTCTCCTCTAACACTTCCTTCTCATACATACTCCACTCACATGTTCCATCTTGAAGTATGATCAGCCCTGACTCCTTAGAATTGCTTGGTCCTGCTGATGTATTTGTGGCTGGTGGGGATGTTAGCTGAGGTTGTCTATACAGAGATCTTTGAGAGGTTGATTGCTGATTCTGATATTGTTGTTGCTGCTGGTTTTGTTGTTGCTGCTGCTGATATTGCGGAGATGTTTGTTGGTTGCATTCTCTAGAGAAGTAACCATAGATATTGCACTTGAAGCATCTGACTTTTGACTTATCAACACCAATCTTTGATGTTTTGCTTGCTGCTGCCAGATTTTTATTTCTCCGCAGATATTGCTTAGCTCTGTAAGCAATCATTGCCGTCTGCCATTATAGATCCATCTCTTCTACTACATCAGGAGGGAGTTCCTCCAAGTCTTGCTGACAGATGTTTGCTGATGTAAGTGAACTTCCAAGATATGCTTGAAAGCTAGAACTAAAAGCTGCAAAGGCTGCTTTTTGTTCTTCAGAATCCAATATCACAGTTATTGGTTCCGACTGTTTGTTATGTTGAGAAGAGTTTGCAGTTGCTGATGTCTCTCTTTTCTCTGCAGATCTTCCCTTTTCCTTTTGATTTTTACTTTGAGATGATTTCTTAGTGGGTTTGGATGCATAAAAACTTACTTCCTCTTCATCATCACTCAAAGTACAAGAGTAATCAACTTCATTATTTGAGATAAATGCACTTCTAGCATTTTTGGTTTCCTTGAAGTGATAAGGTGAGACATGAGTTCTCACACTCTTGTTTCTTGAATGTTCATCCAGTTCAAGAGCTTCTACCTTAGCAACCAATGTATCTAGACCTGTTGTCTTGAGATCTATGGTGTTCTTGAACATTGAGACTGTTTGCTTCCAACTTTCAAGCAAAGTGTGGAGCATCTTCTTGTTTAGTTCCTCAGTGGTATACTTTAACTCCAAGATGTTCATCTCAGTAACAAGTTGCATAAATCTATGGAGTTGCTGAGGAATTGATTCACCCTCAATATGATGAAAAGTTTCATATTGTGATCTAAAGGTGTCTTTCCTTATGCTTCGGATCTCATCACTCCCTTCACAGAGAGTGTGAAGTATCTTCCACAGGGAATTTGCTGTTTTGTAATTCTCGCACCTGATCAAGATTTCTTCTGGCAAAGCCATACTAAGCAAGCTGTATGCTTTAATATCGACTTTGACCTTCTTGACATCATCAGGTGACAAGTCCTTAGTGCTAATCGGCTGATTCTTGTCATTATAATCCGGCCCAAGAATGGGTGGAATATAAGGACCTTGAGTGATGGACTCCCACAAGTCAGAATCTGTGTAGTTCACATGATTCCTGAACTTGACCTTCCAGGATTTAAAATCAGCTTTGGTTTCCAACTTTGGCTGTTGATAAGATCCTCCACCAAAAGTACTCATGTTTGATGCAAAAGTATGAATCAAAACTTAAATGTTAAAATTGACAAAACTATCGAAGACTCAAATCTAGTATTCAATTGATTTGAATATAGATCTAAATCAAACAAGCAATGAGAGAATGCTTGCTGAATGACAAGTCGTTGATTTAATTGTTTGAAAATCAATTAAACAATTTTAATACTGATAGATCAATTTATCTAAATCAATGAGCACCAAAGCTCTGATACCACCTGTGAATCCAGGGATCTCAATTCAGGAATTATCAGTATTAAAATAAACCAATTTAATGATCACGGAATTATCACTAATTGACGTTTAATTGTTTTAACGATTAATGATGAACACAACCACAGAAACACAATAAATGCGAAATCAATAATTATTCAAACATATTTCATTAACTATAAAGTAATGATTACAAAAGAATAATAACGAATGACCATGAACAACGAATTCAGTGAATCGAATAATGTTGATGTTGATGTGACGGCGGTTAGGGTTGGACAATGATTTAACTCTTGACAGCCGTAATATTGATTGATTGTGTTCTGTGAGATGTGAAACCTAGGACTCGTATTTATAGATGGTTTGAGTCGGCTAAGGAAACATCGAATCTCTCGAGATTTGTTATTGATTGTGTTGACTTGTTTGACTTCTTGATATTTGCAATCGCACAAGTGTAATGATCTTCCGCAGCAGTCTTGTCGTCTGCAGAACTTTTGTTCTTCCGTAGATGAATTGGTCTTCAGTAGAAGTGTTGTTCTTCCGTAGGAAATCCTTCTTCCGTAGGAGTCTTCACTTCATGGTCCTTGATCATCCACATGAACATTCACTTGGTCATTTGGTCTTGTAAGAAACATATCTATGGATTAACAATAATGTTCATCCGTAGATGTTTCTTACACTTGGTCAATTTCAGGAATCCGTCCAAGTATATTGTTTTTCCCTGTCAAGTCACAAATCAACACACATATATATGGGGTTAACCTATAGATTCAAAGCACATATATATATATATTTTGACTGTTACAAATATTAATTACAAGACTTGATTCAAGTACTAAGCCTATACAAAAATGATCTAGCCCTATACAATCTAGATCCAACATGGGGCCGTGCTTAAACACTCCAGAAAGCCTATAAATATGACTTCATTTGCAACTTTGAGAGAGCTTTTGGGAGGTGAAGTGCTGGTGTTCCCTCTCGGGAACTCAGCCTTTGGAGGTCCTTAGAAGGTTTTGGAGGTCCATTCAACACTTAGAAGAAGCTCGGGATCGTTTAACATCATCCATAGTGAATCATCGGTTTGATTGTTCTAATTTATCGATGATTTCATTACTATCTTCTATCTTTGTTGTTAGGTTCAAGCTCATTATGAGCTAAACTTCATTTGTTATCCTATTTAAGGAAACTTATGTAATTTGTGATGAACTAATGGTGTGACAAATATTATGTTAATGTTATGGTGGTCTTGGGAAAACTTTCGATGGGTAGCACCTACATTTGAACGGGGGTTATAAGTTTATGGTTTGTAATTGTGATTGTCATACACGGTTGAAAAACGTATGATCAACTTTTATTCATAACAAACTATGGCTAATTAACTAGAGATGGTTATTAGAAATCATAGGACCTTAACTTTTTGAACATTTACGGGTTCCCTTTTATTAGTCTGAGAAATCTACAGTAATTGTTATGGTTTTCTAAAATTAATGGTATGTTGAAAAAGAACTTGATCAACTCTCTTCTTACATTAAGTTATGTTTTCAGAAATCGTATGTCGAAAAGGACACAAAAGATTTACCTACATTACTAGGGCTTTGACCTAAGCAGTAAATCTCAACCTGACGTGGTCCTAGTCACTACGGAGCGGATAGACGAGAAATCGCGCCAGCTCATCTTTATAAACATTAACATAATTACTTTAATCAATATCTTTAATCACACCACCAATTCATCACAGTTGCATAAGTGTAATCTAAATTAGGATAACAGCCTTACTTCACTGAAAGAATCACCAAAAGTCTCAATCTATCTTTATTTATTGTTATTTTATTTAACTTATCATTTTACAAATCAAAACTGATAGTCAATTATGAGGGTTGTTGAGTAGGCTTAGTGTGTCCACGGATTGATACTCGGTTCTTACCAACACTATATTACCTCACGATAGGTACACTTGTCTTTTGTGTGTGTAGTTAGTATTAGTAATAACCATATAAAACTGAATCTGTGCGAAAATCATTTATCAAAATATATATACTATCCGCACGCATCAAGTTTTTGGCGCCGTTGCCGGGGACACATGGTAGTTTGAAAGGCAATCCAAATTTTTGACTATTTTGTTTTACTTCAAAAAAAAATTATAAAAAAAAATTATAAAAAAAAGAAGTAGTCGATCCACATAATGCTATCAAGTTTGAAAACAATGAGGGACTAAGCTTCAAAGTTAATGGTCATCGGGTAATGGCCAAATCGATGTACCAACTAAGATTTTTTTTGGAGGTGATAAACCTCCACCTCATTAAAAACTAAGTGTGGGGAAGGGTCTAGCCAAGGACCCGTAACCAAAACATGGCTCTATGTTACTTTCAGTCTGTTTATTTATATTTTGTGTGCTTAGGACTTTAACTTTTTGCTTAAATAAATTGGTGATGTTTTAGATTAATCCTGATGTATTCTTTTGAGCTCATTCAAGGCGGCTATGGAAAAACGATCGCACGCATTTGACTCATCATTTTAGGGGAGTTTTCGTTTGCCTTTCTCTACTTAATATTTATTGTTAATTACATTGAGGACAATGTGAAGTTTAAGTGTGGGGAAGGGTATACATGCTTGATACTTTGCTTATAAATAGGTCCAAGTTATAATTAAATCTTTTGCAATAAGTCACTCTGATTTTAATGCTTTTGGCAACAACACAGGAAACATGAAACAATTTTTAATAAAACAAAATATAAATATACGTTTTCGAGAAATAAATAAGCAAATAAAGCAAACCCAAATAACCTTAAAAATGTTTTTTGTGATATCCTAAAAAGCAAAACGAGTTGGTAAAAATATTCTAACATGTAAAATGAAACACTTATACCCAATTCCATCCTATGTGTGAGCTTATTTTTGAGCCTTAAACAAGCTTTTACATTTATGTATTTTTGCTTTCATTATGGATATATTGAGGGTGCCTTATATGGCGTGTGAATTAGAACTTGTTTTGGGTATGCATTTCAAAACCTTATAAGTGTTTCTTGCATAAAAAGGATTTAGGCAATTAGGAAAACCCAACATTCGAGCCTCTACCATTTTCAAATATTCTTACCCAAACATTATCCCTAGTTAGCCCCGTTGAGCTTAAACGTTTTCATTTTCCATCACCCAAACCAGTAAGCCATTTAACCAAAAAGCCTTCAACAATACCCGTTTTCGTTAAAGACATGTTTTGGCTTATTTTAAAAAAAAGAGAGAAAAAAAAGAGAAAAAAAGGAAAGAAAAAAAAGGGAAGAAGGAAGAAGAAAACTAGTTCCGTCACTTTATGGTATTTCAAGATATGTGTTCAAAAAAGGAAAAATGATATGAAAGATGCCCAACATGTGGGGAACTGGTTTCACGAAGGAAAATCCAGCAAAAACAAAACCAAATCCAAGAATTCGACATCCAAATCCGTTGGGTGCTTTTAGGCTCCAAGCCGAACGACCCTTTAAAGAGGATAGCTACGTATATCATCGGGTTAAGGAGGAGGTCCAGTTTTTGAAAGTGCAATACGGTCTTGACGATCTGACCATAAACGAGTCCTCAAGTTAGCATATCCCTTCCAGCTTGAGTATTGTATAAAGAACCATTTATTGTTTAGTTTATGAAATAAGCCAAAACCGTTGTTTTTAGCATTTAGCCACTTTTCCCTAAATAATCCGTACCTTGAACCCGAGCTAAATTACAACCCATCAAAGACCTAATGATTTATGCAAGTAAATATGTAACATAGGTGGAGATTTGATCCCTTACCAAGCATATGATTTCACACGTATTCATACTAGGCAATTGAGCGTATTAGTCATACTTCATCTTATGTATGATTACATATATATAGCCGAGTGTGAGTGCACCTTGTGAGAAGTGTGAATTTTTACATGTTAAAAATATTTAGAAACATTCTATTGCTTGAAAGGATATCATTCCACATGTGCTTAACCGTGTATATTTGGGTAAACCAAGTTTGCTTGTATAGTTCTCGAAAAACATATTTATATCTTGAGTTATTTGGTTTTTGGTGGTGTTGCTATTTTGAGTGATTTTGCTTGAGGACAAGCAAAGTTTAAGTGTGGGGATATTTGATGTGCTTCAAATTATACATATAAAACATATCAATTGCACATCAATTATTCTATAAACTCTTACTGAAAATGATGATTTGATACCTAAATCGTTCATATTATGTTTTCAAGTGTTGTGCAGGGCGAGATGGATAAAAGGAGCATATTTGACAAGAAATGGAAGAAATCCAAGCTTAAAATTCCAAGCATGGGGCCATGCCTCATTTAGCACACCCCCATGCCTTGCCTAAAACACACCCCCGTGCTAATTTGACACACTCCCGTGATTGGACATCTGACAGGACAAAAAGTACTGTTCCCCAAAAGCAGTCACGGGGCCGTACCCCATTTGTCACGGGGCCGTGTTTGACCCTTTCACGGGGTCATGCCCCATTTGTCACGGGGCCGTGCCCGACAACTCCTGCACGTACGAGCCGACCAACTTTCGTAAGCATTGTACTATCACGAGGCCGTGCTTAAACACTCCAGAAAGCCTATAAATAGGACTTCATTTGCAACTTTGAGAGAGCTTTTGGGAGGTGAAGTGCTAGTGTTCCCTCTCGGGAACTCAGCCTTTAGAGGTCCTTAGAAGGTTTTGGAGGTCCATTCAACACTTAGAAGAAGCTCGGGATCGTTTAACATCATCCATAGTGAATCATCGGTTTGATTGTTCTAATTTATCGATGATTTCATTACTATCTTCTATCTTTGTTGTTAGGTTCAAGCTCATTATGAGCTAAACTTCATTTGTTATCCTATTTAAGGAAACTTATGTAATTTGTGATGAACTAATGGTGTGACAAATATTATGTTAATGTTATGGTGGTCTTGGGAAAACTTTCGATGGGTAGCACCTACATTTGAACAGGGGGTTATAAGTTTATGGTTTGTAATTGTGATTGTCATACACGGTAGAAAAACGTATGATCAACTTTTATTCATAACAAACTATGGCTAATTAACTAGAGATGGTTATTAGAAATCATAGGACCTTAACTTTTTGAACATTTACGGGTTCCCTTTTATTAGTCTGAGAAATCTACAGTAATTGTTATGGTTTTCTAAAATTAATGGTATGTTGGAAAAGAACTTGATCAACTCTCTTCTTACATTAAGTTATGTTTTCAGAAATCGTATGTCGAAAAGGACACAAAAGATTTACCTACATTACTATGGCTTTGACCTAAGCAGTAAATCTCAACCTGACGTGGTCCTAGTCACTACGGAGCGGATAGACGAGCAATCGCGCCAGCTCATCTTTATAAACATTAACATAATTACTTTAATCAATATCTTTAATCACACCACCAATTCATCACAGTTGCATAAGTATAATCTAAATTAGGATAACAGCCTTACTTCACTGAAAGAATCACCAAAAGTCTCAATCTATCTTTATCTATCTTTATTTATTGTTATTTTATTTAACTTATCATTTTACAAATCAAAATTGATAGTCAATTATGAGGGTTGTTGAGTAGGCTTAGTGTGTCCACGGATTGATACTCGGTTCTTACCAACACTATATTACCTCATGATAGGTACACTTGCCTTTTGTGTGTGTAGTTAGTATTAGTAATAACCATTTAAAACTGAATCTGTGCGAAAATCATTTATCAAAATATATATACTATCCGCACGCATCAAGTTTTTGGCGCCGTTACCGGGGACACATGGTAGTTTGAAAGGCAATCCAAATTTTTGACTATTTTGTTTTACTTCAAAAAAAAATTATAAAAAAAATTATAAAAAAAGAAGTAGTCGATCCACATAATGCTATCAAGGTTGAAAACAATGAGGGACTAAGCTTCAAAGTTAATGGTCATCGGGTAATGGCCAAATCGATGTACCAACTAAGATTTTTTTTGGAGGTGATAAACCTCCACCTCATTAAAAACTAAGTGTGGGGAAGGGTCTAGCCAAGGACCCGTAACCAAAACATGGGTCTATGTTACTTTCAGTCTGTTTATTTATATTTTGTGTGCTTAGGACTTTAACTTTTTGCTTAAATAAATTGGTGATGTTTTAGATTAATCCTGATGTATTCTTTTGAGCTCATTCAAGGCGGCTATGGAAAAACGATCGCACGCATTTGACTCATCATTTTAGGGGAGTTTTCGTTTGCCTTTCTCTACTTAATATTTATTGTTAATTACATTGAGGACAATGTGAAGTTTAAGTGTAGGGAAGGGTATACATGCTTGATACTTTGCTTATAAATAGGTCCAAGTTATAATTAAATCTTTTGCAATAAGTCACTCTGATTTTAATGCTTTTGGCAACAACACAGGAAACATGAAACAATTTTTAATAAAACAAAATATAAATATACGTTTTCGAGAAAATAAATAAGCAAATAAAGCAAACTCAAATAACCTTAAAAATGTTTTTTGTGATATCCTGAAAAGCAAAACGAGTTGGTAAAAATATTCTAACATGTAAAATGAAACACTTATACCCAATTCCATCCTATGTGTGTGCTTATTTTTGAGCCTTAAACAAGCTTTTACATTTATGTATTTTTGCTTTCATTATGGATATATTGAGGGTGCCTTATATGGCGTGTGAATTAGAACTTGTTTTGGGTATGCATTTCAAAACCTTATAAGTGTTTCTTGCATAAAAAGGATTTAAGCAATTAGGAAAACCCAACATTCGAGCCTCTACCATTTTCAAATATTCTTACCCAAACATTATCCATAGTTAGCCCCGTTGAGCTTAAACGTTTTCATTTTCCATCACCCAAACCAGTAAGCCATTTAACCAAAAAGCCTTCAACAATACCCGTTTTCGTTAAAGACATGTTTTGGCTTATTTCAAAAAAAAGAGAGAAAAAAAAGAGAAAAAAAGGAAAGAAAAAAAGGGAAGAAGGAAGAAGAAAACTAGTTCCGTCATTTTGTGGTATTTCAAGATATGTGTTCAAAAAAGGAAAAATGATATGAAAGATGCCCAACATGTGGGGAACTGGTTTCACGAAGGAAAATCCAGCAAAAACAAAACCAAATCCAAGAATTCGACATCCAAATCCGTTGGGTGCTTTTAGGCTCCAAGCCGAACGACCCTTTAAAAAGGATAGCTACGTATATCATCGGGTTAAGGAGGAGGTCCAGTTTTTGAAAGTGCAATACGGTCTTGACGATCTGACCATAAACGAGTCCTCAAGTTAGCATATCCCTTCCAGCTTGAGTATTGTATAAAGAACCATTTATTGTTTAGTTTATGAAATAAGCCAAAACCGTTGTTTTTAGCATTTAGCCACTTTTCCCTAAATAATCCGTACCTTGAACCCGAGCTAAATTACAACCCATCAAAGACCTAATGATTTATGCAAGTAAATATGTAACATAGGTGGAGATTTGATCCCTTACCAAGCATATGATTTAACACGTATTCATACTAGGCAATTGAGCGTATTAGTCATACTTCATCTTATGTATGATTCCATATATATAGCCGAGTGTGAGTGCACCTTGTGAGAAGTGTGAATTTTTACATGTTAAAAATATTTAGAAACCATTCTATTGCTTGAAAGGATATCATTCCACATGTGCTTAACCGTGTATATTTGGGTAAACCAAGTTTGCTTGTATAGTTCTCGAAAAACATATTTATATCTTGAGTTATTTGGTTTTTGGTGGTGTTGCTATTTTGAGTGATTTTGCTTGAGGACAAGCAAAGTTTAAGTGTGGGGATATTTGATGTGCTTCAAATTATACATATAAAACATATCAATTGCATATCAATTATTCTATAAACTCTTACTGAAAATGATGATTTGATACCTAAATCGTTCATATTATGTTTTCAGGTGTTGTGAAGGGCGAGATGGATAAAAGGAGCATATTTGACAAGAAATGGAAGAAATCCAAGCTTAAAATTCCAAGCATGGGGTCGTGCCTCATTTAGCACACCCCCATGCCTTGCCTAAAACACACCCCCGTGCTAATTTGACACACTCCCGTGATTGGACATCTGACAGGACAAAAAGTACTGTTCCCCAAAAACAGTCACGGGGCCGTACCCCATTTGTCACGGGGGCGTGTTTGACCCTTTCACGGGGTCATGCCCCATTTGTCACGGGGCCGTGCCCGACAACTCCTGCACGTACGAGCCGACCAACTTTCGTAAGCATTGTACTATCACGGGGCCGTGCTTAAACACTCCAGAAAGCCTATAAATAGGACTTCATTTGCAACTTTGAGAGAGCTTTTGGGAGGTGAAGTGCTGGTGTTCCCTCTCGGGAACTCAGCCTTTGGAGGTCCTTAGAAGGTTTTGGAGGTCCATTCAACACTTAGAAGAAGCTCGGGATCGTTTAACATCATCCATAGTGAATCATCGGTTTGATTGTTCTAATTTATCGATGATTTCATTACTATCTTCTATCTTTGTTGTTAGGTTCAAGCTCATTATGAGCTAAACTTCATTTGTTATCCTATTTAAGGAAACTTATGTAATTTGTGATGAACTAATGGTGTGACAAATATTATGTTAATGTTATGGTGGTCTTGGGAAAACTTTCGATGGGTAGCACCTACATTTGAACGGGGGGTTATAAGTTTATGGTTTGTAATTGTGATTGTCATACACGGTTGAAAAACGTATGATCAACTTTTATTCATAACAAACTATGGCTAATTAACTAAAGATGGTTATTAGAAATCATAGGACCTTAACTTTTTGAACATTTACGGGTTCCCTTTTATTAGTCTGAGAAATCTACAGTAATTGTTATGGTTTTCTAAAATTAATGGTATGTTGAAAAAGAACTTGATCAACTCTCTTCTTACATTAAGTTATGTTTTCAGAAATCGTATGTCGAAAAGGACACAAAAGATTTACCTACATTACTAGGGCTTTGACCTAAGCAGTAAATCTCAACCTGACGTGGTCCTAGTCACTACGGAGCGGATAGACGAGAAATCGCGCCAGCTCATCTTTATAAACATTAACATAATTACTTTAATCAATATCTTTAATCACACCACCAATTCATCACAGTTGCATAAGTGTAATCTAAATTAGGATAACAGCCTTACTTCACTGAAAGAATCACCAAAAGTCTCAATCTATCTTTATCTATCTTTATTTATTGTTATTTTATTTAACTTATCATTTTACAAATCAAAACTGATAGTCAATTATGAGGGTTGTTGAGTAGGCTTAGTGTGTCCACGGATTGATACTCGGTTCTTACCAACACTATATTACCTCACGATAGGTACACTTGCCTTTTGTGTGTGTAGTTAGTATTAGTAATAACCATTTAAAACTGAATCTGTGCGAAAATCATTTATCAAAATATATATACTATCCGCACGCATCAAAGCCTTTCGGTTAGATCTTGCAAAATGGGGAGGTAGTTGCAATTTACTTAATCTCTTGTTCCCTCTTGTGAATGCATGTTGCTAACAACAATTTCCATGCATTTGAACTTAGGGGCGAAGCTTGAACATTATCGTGGGGGGCGGGAGTGAAATTAATATTCTTTAGGGGGGGGGGCGAACTCAATATTTATATAATAATTTATACTACAGGGTCAAAAATTACACTATCGGACTAAAATTTAACACTACCGACGGAAAAAAGAGCCCCCCCCCCGATCTCCCTTATGCTTCGCCCATGTTTGAACTTACAAAATGTTTATTATCATTTGTAATGCGGTGAATGTCCGACCTCTTTCAGGGTCACCAGCTACTTTCCATGTCTATACTGCATTATAAAAGACCCATAACAAAATCATGGCACTTGATCTTCTCATGGTGGTTGTCTGTGTTAGAAATTTAGTGAAAGTGAGTTTTTTTATTAACTTTGGACATTATAATATTAGTATTTGTTACTATTATGATTATTTTGGTGGGTTTTTGAAAGGATCACAATGAATTAAATGGTGTTCAAAACGGAGCTAAGATGAATGAGATATCGATGTTTAAAATTGATAAAATAAGTAAAGTGGTTGGTCTTATCCCAATTGATGGAGTGACAAAATAAACTTTGGAGTGATAGAGTATATAAGAGGTTCTTGTCTCACATTGGAAGACTAATAAATCTTGAGTGGATTATAAGTGGGAACAATGTGGCGCTTTGATAGCGCACTTTGCACTTCACACACTCGCATCGCCGTTGAGAGCCGTCTTAGTATTTTTGAGCTGTAACAGGTGGGTTTAGCAGATACGCGTTATTTGGTGCGTCTGCTGACAACGATTTATTCGTATCTGTTGATAAGCAGATTTTAGCAGCTATAGTAGTTAATTAATAACATCATATACAGTAAATAACCAATAATTATAAGATTAACTCAGTATTAAAGAGGAGATCTTTGGCATAATGTTGTTAATAAGGAGATCTTTGGTATAACCTTGTTAATGATGAGACCTTTGGTATATCTTTTGTTAAAACTCTTACATGCCCAAAAATATATACAAGGATATGTTCCTTGTTGTGATTTGATAAAAGTTTTATAATTCACAAATCTACACTACTCCATAAATAAAGTTGCTTCCACATTCTAACTTCATCTCTTTTTTCGGTTCCATCTTCATGAAACCTTCGTTTTCATTGTTACCTGGGGTGCGAGGACATCTCCGGCAGTACACTACTATTTCGCTTGTTGTACACTGGGAGATAGACGTATTCCTCTAAGAAGATGTGTGAAATCTATTTTAATAGACCTCTGTTGAACAGAAATCCTCAACTACCACTCAAGCTTTTGGTTAGTTGATTTTGCAAACATAGAAAGTTGTGAAGAATCTTTGGGGTTCTAAGATTCAAGTGAACATAAATTTCTTTTAGTTCCTGCTAAAGACTATAGTTTGAATTGATTTCAATTCATGTTTGTAATACCCGGAAATTTGACTTTTTGGAGTGTCATGCGACTGGAGGTCCAATCGCGTGGAACTCAGGGGACTGAAGGTCCAGTCGCATGGTGTTCGAGCGACTGGAGTGCCCATACGCCTGGGTTCGGGCGACTGGACTGTAGCTTTAAGGGAGGGGGCAGCCATCTCCCCTCCCCACCCTTGCAAAAAATCCAGTCAGGAAGAAGAGAAAAGAGAAAGAAGAGAGAAAGAAGAGAAAAAGAGAGAAAAGTGGTGATTCGGGCTCGAAACTCTTTGAGTAACTAGTCCAAACGAAGCTCTTCATCTTCTTCTTGTTTGTGTGAGTTCTAGGACCCCTCATTTACTTGTTTTCAAATGATTTTGGGGCTGGAACACATATAAACCCGCTTTTGAAATGTGTGAGTTTGACCCATTCGGGTGTAATCATGTGTAGTGTGTTTAAAGTGTGAATTTGGACTTGTATGAGCTTGTATGATGTCATAGTATGATTCCCTAAGGTTTAGGAGGGCTAATTTGGGCTGGAAATGAGTTTGGAAGAGTTTAAAGGCCGTATATCGCGGCTGCAGTTCGGGATGAACTCCAGTCGCTGCCCAGTTAGGGCTAGACGACTGAAGGGCCAATCGGCCGACTGAGGGACGACTGAGACTCAATCGCACGACTGAAGTTCAATCGCACAACTGGAGGTCCAGTCGCATAGATGCTCTGTCGCCTGGTGCCCAATCGCACGACTGAGAGTCCAGTCGCATAGGTGGTCATCCGCATTAGTCCCATTCGCATGATGTCCAATCGCCTAGTATTCACTCGCACGATTGAAGGTCCATTCGCATGACTGTATGTTCATTCGCATAGGTGCCCAATCGCATGATCCAGTCGCATAGAGGCCATGCGACTGGGGTATGCCCAATCGCCCAAATAGGGCTGTTGTGTACGAAGAGAGATGTAGTCCAGTTACTGGCCTTCGGGAAAAGAGTAAGAGTAAGTAGTAATGTAATAGCTCCCGTAGGTACAGGTGTAATAACTGTCCAGGCTTAGGAGTTACGTTGGGCACGATGGTGATAGTATTGCATGAATATGCATGATGTATGTATGATAAGTATTATGTAGCCCTATATGATGGTAATGACTGATGACTTGTAAATATCGATGTTTCTTGTCTCGATACGTGTTTATCCTTCCATGACTTTACGTGTTATGATTAATGAATGAAACGAAAGTAATAAGAACGTAAAGTGAAAGATAATGAATGAGGAACATGATGAATGAATGCATGCATTAATGAATGAACGAATGAATGTAAGAAAAGGCTTGCAAGTAATTGTATGGAGGTGCACACCCTATGAAGGTGTTAGCTCAATGGTGTGCGGGTTAGCTACCCCGAAGGATGCACACTGGGGTCAGTCTTTGTGATTAACCATATGTATGGGATCCTTGCCGCTTACCCTAGGTGACTGGATCAGCAGTAGTGCACAACATTCGTGATTGATCATCACAGGTCCAGCACCAGCAGTAGTGGATAATGTTCAGGGTATAGCGTATGGCATTGATCCAGAATGAAAGAGGAAAGATAAGTGTGTGTGTACTTGCCCTAGGTGACTGGATCAGCAGTAGTGCACAACGTTCGTGATTAATCATCACAGGTCCAGCACCAGCAGTAGTGCACAATGTTCGGGGTATTGTACACGTCTCCGAATGTAATGAACGTATGAATGAACACAACGAAAGTACGGATGAATGTAATGAACGTATGAATGTATGTAAGAGACGTACGAACAAAAGAAAGAATGTGAATGTTAATGATGAACGATACACGAACGAAAGCTAATGAACGAATAATGAAGATAATAATAATGTTATCTATGTGTACGTATGTTGTGTGATCGCATAAATGTAAGAACGGTTTTAACAGAAGAAAAGTATGTTTTATTACAAAACTAAAATTCACTCAGCAACGCTGACTTTTTATGTGTTTTCAGTTGGCAGGTAGTATTGCTGAGGATGGCACGAGACGGCTACTCAGCTCTTTTGGGATGGCATTTCGTTGTTAATATTTTTGTAATATATTACGTTGAATGTATTTAGAAAACAAGTGGTGTTTGTTGAGGATTCGGATAAACGGGATTACTTAAGGAATCATCTCACCACCACCAGTCACTGTTTATGACTATTTTGTAATTGATTAACAATGTAGTACTTTGTAAAAGCTTTTATGATGAAATGAGATATCTCTTTTGAATGTTTCTGCTGCAATATCTATTTAAAATAGTTGTAAACTATATGTTTAATTTGTAATGATAGACCAACCGTAAGGTGCCCGGGAACGGGGGCCTTACAATGTTGATTATATTCTTTGGTAAATTTGGTTTGTATATGGTATTGAAATTTTATACTTTCCATCAATAATGTAATTATTATTTTATTAATTATTAATAAAAGTGAACTCAAGTCCTATAGTATATCACATTGTTATTAGGTGCTTAAGAACCTTTTCACTATCATCTCACATGATGTTCTTCTATCATAAATTGCAATGACGATTGTGTAACAAAATCTCACCACTCGTGGAGTAGATCCCGCATCCAACCAGGTATTTAAACAGGAAACGAGGCTGACCACCCTGGGAACTACCCAGGTTTTACTAAGCTTTTACATACTCTTAGATAATCACCTTATATTAATGCAATTTGTTTTATTGTTAGCAAATGATTCCAATTTACATATAACAACTCACGTAAACCATACCAAGATATTGTATGTTTTCCCCTAATGGGTTGTCCATCCAGGAACTCACGATGTTGTTTTCACCTGACAAGTTGCTCGCCCAGGAAAAACGCGTCTTGTTAGAGATTGTTTTCACCCCTTATAAGGAAGGTTTCATTCTCCCCTTCAACCGATGTGGGACTTACTTCTCCACCTCCTTACAGGCCATAACGTCCTCGCTGGCATACCGGTCCGGTACTGGCTCTGATACCATCTGTAACAACCCACGTAAACCATATCAAAATATTGTCCACTTTGCCCTCGATGGGTTACCCATCCAGGAACTCATAATTTTGTTTTCACCCTTCGAGTTGCTCGCCTAGGAAACACGTGTCTTGGTAAAGAAGGTTTTTACTTTCTTATAAGAAAGGTTGCATTCTCCCCCCTCAACCGATGTAGGACTTACATATCCACCCCTCCCCCCTTATGAGGCCCAATGTCCTCGCTGGCATATCGATCCGACCCCTGACTCTGATACCATCTATAACAGCTCATATAAATCGTACCAAGATATTATCCGCTTTGCCCTCAATGGGCTGCCTATCGATGAACTCATGGTTTTGTTTTTACCCGACGAGTTGCTCGTCCATGCAAAATGTGTCTTTGGTAGAGAAAGTTTCCACCCATTATAAGAAAGGTTTCGCTCTTCCCCTCAACCACACATGTTATAGCATTATTTTGTTTTTAAAAGACTTAACGATTGATGTAGAATTAGGGTTACGTTAGGGAAATCCTGCATATAGTTGTGAGCTCCCAACATTGACATACAGACGTTTGTAATGGAAATCAGGTGAGTTTTCACAATCTATTTTTATTTAAATTATTTTGGGGGAAAAGAAGCTTACGAAAGTTTTCAGACTCGAAAACCTAATTGAGCTTTTCACAAGTCGTTCATACATGAAAATCAACCAAAAATACATTTAATCAATGCGAATAAGTGACAAAACTATTTTGGAGGAAATTCGTGTGATTTCCTCCATTTAGAACCCGACATCTTTACGTAGCAGACTTTATCAAGCTCTAGAAACATGTTATTTAAGGCATTTAAGGGTATATTCATTGTATTGAATATTTTAGTTTTCTCTTGTAACAATGTTGTTATTGATATTTAGTCATAACGCATATAAACCGTACCAAGATATTGTTCACTTTGCCCCTTATGGGTTGCCCATCCAGAAACTCATAGTTTCGTTTCCACCCGACGAGTTGCTCGCCCAGGCAAAACACGTCTTGGTAGAGAAGGTTTTCAGCCCTTATAAGGAAGGTTTTCGTTACCTCCCCCTAATTGATGTGGGACTTACATCTCTAACCCCCTTATGGGGCCCAACATCCTCACTGGCACACCAGTCCGATCCGATCCATAGCTTTGTAACCATCTGTAACAGCCCACGTAAACTACACCAAGATATTGTCAGCTTCAAGTGTAATCTTGGTTTTAACATAGGACAAAGATTATATATAAAAAGTGTTGTCTTCTGAGAATTCGCACCTTTGTGTCGGCGCTAAGGAGTTATTTCTCTACCGCAATTAACTCCAACACTTAGACCTAAGATTTAAAGGATTTAAAATTTAGGATGTGAGTATCCCTGAAGATTACCTCAAGCTTGTTTAATTGACTTGTTTTCTTTGCATCAAAAATATATAGATTATTTTTAAAGATTAAAAAAAGATTAGTTTCAAAAACCCAAACCAAAGTGAAAACCAAAACCAAAATGGAAAAACGTAAAACCCAAACCGAAGTGAAAACCAAAAACCAGAAATTGAAAAACCGGAAACGAGATTATTTTATAAACCTAAAACGCGATATATCAGTTTTTGATTTTAGCTTCAGGCTAAAATTGAACTGAACCGACATGCACACCCTAATACGGTTGATGAGATATGCTCGAAGGTTATTGTAAGTGTCGCTGTAACACAACTCCAAAAGAATATCATCATTAAGTACCTCATCATCTGGAGGACCTTTAATGTAATCGAGTCATAACATTAGCTTATCATATTTTGAAATCATGTTATGTAAATTAATGTAAGTATACGTGACTTTCCTAAATTTATATGGATGACATGTTCATGCCGATAGATGAAATGGACCCCAATAAGGATACCGAAAGCTCATCACACATTCTGCCTTGCCGCTTCTTGTGCAACCTTGTATCGTACTTGTTTGGGCCCATTTGAAACAGAAATTAATTTCACAATTACCAAATAGGGTATATCCCAGGTAATACTAAATTGATTTTCATTTATCATAACTGAAATCTTTGATGTCGTTCTACTTACCACAACTTGAATAACGACGATTAATTTAATATGTCGATACTGTTTTTTGAACCTATGACACCAAATAATGCATGGCAAAAACACGTAACTCGTGAGGCCATCGCTTCAAGAGTGTGGGATACTGGTGGTAACCTCTTATGTGTTGACCCCGCCATGCTAGTAGGCAATTCCTTCAAACCTAATACGTACAATCAACACTACCTAGAAAGTAAGAAACAATACTATTAACAAATGTTTCACAGTTAAATTACAAATTTAATGAGAGTATAGAACAATACGTATAGAACAATTCCTTCAAACCTAATACGTACAATCAACCTTCTACGCAAATATATGTATTCATACAATCTAATGACACCATCACAAAATTATAGTAGACCTTTCGTGATGTTCTTTCCAAACATATCATTATTACATTTTAGATTGCTAGAAAATAATATTTTACAAGACGTAACTTCGCACGATCATCTATAACAATGTAGATTCTTAAGTTTGTAGTGTTTGGGCTTTGGAATCTACCAAACTATTAGGGTGTGAAACCACAAAAGAAAAGTTATGTTGATTCGTTTAAGATAAATCATTCATACTTGATGACAACAAACTCATATTTGATGAATCTTCGATAAGAGTGTCTGACATAGCTTATTTTCAAAAGTGGAGAGATGATAATAAATTTGTGTTAAATAGTTGAATGGAGGGAGATATTGAACGGGCAAATAACCGAAAATTGTATAGCCGTAGATAACCCAAAAATCCCATCTTTCGCCGGTCTAGAGGGATGGATTCCCTCAGGTCCCCCATGCGATACCCATCACTCCATTCACCTTTTTATTTGTCCCTCTTTAGGTTTAATAAAGTTTATATCGAAATGAATATAAAATTATGTGTGTCGCAATGGTATATTCAAAATTAAATAAGATCTATTTATGATTATAAAATAAAAGAGTAAAATTTGCTATATTTGATTTGACTCGATATTAAATAAATTTATATCAAAACATAAATAAATAAAATATATCACAACAAATACTCCGAATTTAAAAGAATAATATACTTTGAAAGTTATAGGAGTAAAACAAAATATGTTTGAAACAAATTATAAATATTAAATAAAAAATAACATTCGGCTTTTAATAGTATATTTACATTCTCTATCATAATCACCAACACTACTAGGAGAAGGTCACCAACTTGTGACACATCTATTGGGTTCCCACCCCACTCCGAGTTAACTATTTCAAAGCTTTATCCCTTTCTTTCTCTTAACACCATTTAGCCGGGGTAGCAAGGCTAAAGTGAGTCTCGTGCGATAAGGTAGGTCTTTAGTCAGTGCCCGACAAAGTAAGGGCGGTTCTTTCCTTACATAGCCTAAATTTTCACTTCAAGATAATGTGAATTAATATCTAAGATAAATAATTAATAATATACTAAAATATTAAACAATAAATTTAAATTTTATAGTATGAGACTAATATATTCTTATTCAACCATTACACTAATACACAATTATAAATGTCGGTGGGACTTTTTTATTCTTCTATTCTATCTCAATTTACTTTGCAACTTTGAAGCATAACTTGCTTCTTGTTTTAATGGTTTGTTCTTTTTTCTTTTAAACAAAAGAATTAGGTTCGAATCATTGGAGGAGCTAAATTTTCTTTTCATTCTGATCGCTTCGCGATCCGGCCGCTCCCCGGACCCTGCGTAAAGTGGGAGCTTCATGCACCGGGTACGTCCATTTATTCTTTTTAGTTTTTGTCAAATACAATTCAAAGATAACTTGGCCTGAGGAGCTAAATTTTTCTTTTCATTTTTTCATTCTTTTTTAGTTTTTTGTCAAATACAATTCAAAGATAACTTGGCCCTTAATCCAAAGATACTCAACTCAAATAAAATGTCAGTGTGCTTAATTTTATACACGCTTACGTTTCGACATTAATTTTGTATGAAAGCGTCTCGGATAGGTCAAATATAATACGTTTTCATTTACTCTATGTTTCGATAAAAATTTAGTTTGAAAACGAGTGAGAATGATTGTAAGTCTATGTTTCGACATAAATTTTGTTTGGAAAAGAATTGTGTAAATATAATACATTTTATTCAACGATATAAATTCGAGTCACTCTACGTATTGATGTAAACTTAGTTTGAAAGCGATTTGGGTCGATTGTAGTCTATACTTTATCACGTTGTGTACGATACTACGGCAACGCGCGGCGGGGAAAAAATCTAGTTAATCATATACATGAATGAAAAAATGGATAATGATTATTTAAGGTGCAAATATAATATTTATCATGTATAAATATGTTCGGTAAGTATTACTATCATGGTGTATGTGTAAATCTTTGATATTTGTAAGTCAGTGACTAAAAGTGTCACCTGTGGACTAATTAGTTTACCTAACTCTTAAAATTATTAAGTTTTTTAAAGCTGACCAACCAATTATTTTAAACATTTAAATTGATACCATACGAGTTTCAAATCCATAAAATTTTCTAAAACTAATCTCATACTAAGATACTCGTGTTAAATGTTTCATATTTCGGTTTTCCCATCATGTTCGGCTTCTTTCCCCAACTAAAAAGCCATATGCGTATTGTTACACCTTTAAGTCTTTTAAGTTCAACCCAAAAGCCATTATTATTAAATTTATTTACAACATAAATTACAGATAAGTAAATAGTACAACGTAAAATAATAACATAATATTAATAACCACCAGAGTGTTCTGATTACCATTTTCTTGGCAACAACACTACTCTGTCAAACCACTCCACATCAAAAGAACTCAAAGATTTCAACCAATTTACCTAAGCCTATTGCACCATATTCAAACGATCAAGTTACTTTGTTGCGCGCTTTTCGGGCTTTGTTTTGCATTCTCAGCTTTTACAGACGACCCATATGATAACCTTCGGTTTAGTGATGGTTTGTTACCATTCGGGGAAGTTTTCAGCAAGTTTGACTTTTTCACTGACGGTGACTTCTTCTTTGGTGGACTGTTGACTTTCTTTGGAGTTGACCCAACTAGATCTCGGCTTTCCCATGGCCTAGCAGCAATCCATCTCTCCATCCAACTCCAACCCCAGTTATATGTGGAGAGATCCGAATCATTTACGCCAAAGTTGGAATTAGAATGTGCCCTCCACTGCAAATTTATAAAAAGTCAACGGTATTACAATGACTTAGAAGAAAGTCAACGGTCAATGGATAAGATCATGTGATTTAAGTTTACCTGATGAGAGAATGCGTATGCCATTGCCCGCTCACGCTTTATAGTTGCTTCTTCTCTTTGTTTAGCCCGTGCAAGAGCCTCAGTCATCGTATGATGGCTGCCTTTCCACTCTACCTGCAATTTTGACCAAAACATTGGTCAACTTTGGTACATAAAACACTTAAAGTGACCCTAACAATGACACTTAAAATGTGTTATATTTTCCTTCAAGTTTATGAACAATTAGTTGAAAATGCAAAAAGATCAAATGTTGACTTGATTTATATCAATTATCCAATAATTTAGACTTATCAAGTCAAAGAGACTTTTTATGAATTTAGAATTATAGTAACATCCAAATTCATGATCTTTTCTTCTATTTGGTATTTCGCATAGTTAGTGTGATCAGATTGAATCTTCTTTCTGTTTTTGTACAAAGATTTTTATGCTCCCTCACTCGAATTATTGACAAAGTTGAAGTCTTTGACTTTTTTGGTTAAATGGTTTTTTTCCCAGAGTCAGAATTTGCATGACCTCAGCATCACGGACTTTAGCATCAAGCCTCAACTGATTTTCAATCTTCTTTTGCTTGATCCCGTTCTCTTCAACCATAGCATGCCTGCGTGTTCTTATCTGTGCTTGTATTTTGTTCCATGATTGAAGATTTCTTAACGTATTCAAGCTTTGCTTTTTGCCAAAATCACCTTCCATAAGCATCTGCAATCTTACTATACGTTTCGTATTGCAGTAATATTTTCTTGCCTAAAAACATAAACAAAATTTTACACATCAGAGTAAAATTTAGAAATTTACCAATTATTAAGCTAAGCTTAAAGTCAAATGCTTTTTGTGAAGCATGAAAATATTTTGCAACCAGCATTGCCAAGTGTTACATACTTACATACCTTAAATCCCCTAAATGCAGTTTGAATGCGTGTTGCCGCTATATCTTCAGCAAAAAGACCAACAGCCTCAAGATGCCGATTACCGTTGTTAACAATATTTGTTGGTTCCTTTGTTAAACGGGTTTTTAAAACAAAACCGTTTGTTTCAGGTAGTGAAAAATCCTGTAAGAAAGTTGCCATGGGTTAGAAAGACGGATATAATATATAGATGAAGCTAAGAACCATATAAAACTTTGAGTTTATATTAATACCTTGTAAAAGAATAAAATACATGGGAACAATTTATAAACACTTTGTCAAGACTTAAAAGTTGCTTGTATAGCAAAGGACTCTAAATTTAAAACTTTTTGGTTTCCAGTTTGGTTTTAAGAATAGGAATGCAATAATATGAAACAAAACAACAGTTTTGATCTCTTCTGTTCACGCTATGTGATATGCGGCTGAACCCAGAGTTAATAGGCTCGTATTTAGATCAATTAGACAGAGGGCTAGAAAGGAGCCTAACTGAAAATGCGCATGACTTTAACTCTATTAGAAGTTAGGGAGCCCATAAGTAATAGATGGAAAGATCTCAATCCCAAATTCTTTATTTGGAGCTCCAGATTCAAATTTAGCGGTTTTTCCAATTTAACAACTTTGAATTATTTTGTTTTGAGTTACATTTGAATTACAGACTAACATTTTACACACGTGTTTTAATATCATCTCTATGTTATCAATTTTAATTTCTGAGATTTGACAATACCTGCCAAATTTAGAAACTCCCTAAAAGGGAGCTTGATGTATTTGTTTTATCATTCAATAATATATCAATTTTCTCCTCCAATTTTTTATTTTTACTTTGTTTCCACTCTACATCTCTATGTTAGTGAGTAACATATAATATGAATGGAAAACGCAGGTAAAACCATAAATTCCATATATCATGGTTATGTGAACGTAAATACACGCGTATAAAACAATTCGAGGAATTGCATACCTTTGTTTTGTTTGATTTTTGCTTCCTTGCTTTATTTAAGCTGATTATATTTTTCAACCAATCACCGGATCCCATCGTTGATGCTGCACTTTGTTTATCCTGCGAAAGAAAATACATATGAAAGGATTGCAATAATATTTATCAAATGATGTTCATAGATCACACAAAGTTTTGCTCTTTTAGTGAAGTTCCAAGATAAAATTACTCACTTGCCCACAATCATCACAACAAATTATCAATAAAACTGAATTTGATCCTCAAGATTATAATCCAAATCATTAATTAGCATCCAAATTGAAAACTACTTATATAATCAAAGCGCTATATATGCTCAAGAACAAATATCATTAGTAATCAATCACTCTTAAACCAATCATGATCTGAAGACACTTGTTTCAGTAAATGATACGGACTGACTACATCACCCAAATTGAAATTTGACAAAACTATGAAGAAACCAAATCAATTTTGTGATATTTCAATCAAATGAACATCTTTGATCAATACCCACATAGCAAAACCATCAAGTGTTCAAGTAAATGCAATCATAATAACAAACCAAACTAAAAATCAACTCAAACCATCAGAAAACGGAAACCCCCAAACCAACGAATTCAACCACAATCTAGATACAAAAACAAGTAGAATGTGCAACAAAATCACCAAATTCACAAGAAATTGTTAAATTTCTTGAAGTTCACCGAATCATACTGTTAACTGTTAAGCAAGTGAAGTCAAACACAAATTCAATATGGGTATTGATGAAAATGACATACCAGATCAAAAGAACTTCAAATTAGTGATTTGAATCCTTTTTGAAAGCAAAATGTAGAATTGTTGCAAAGATGAGCAGAGGGAAGTGTTGTGATTGAATTTGGGGATGGAGGGGTAGTATTCATAGGGGTGATCATGAAGGGAAACTGAAAGGAAACAAAAAGGTGGGTGTGTGATATCTTTGTGATGGCCCTACAATTGTTCAACTGCCTCAAAACTTTTTATTAATTTTGCATAAAGTGACAACTTTGTGTCATGAAATTTGGGGATTCCCATTCTAAGATATTTTAACTATAAATGTTCATATGATTTGAAGTATAAAATGGGTGGGTGTAGGTGGGGACATTTAACACAAAGTTTTTAATTTCAAATGGTATGTCTAGGGATAAATAATTGTTATCTTACGTCTTAAGGGGAGTTGGATGAGAATGAAGAGCGAAGAATGAGAAGTGAGATGTGAGTGGGGTGGCAGGAACGAAAGGTTCATAATCTTCATCGGGTGTCTGTGAGTGAAGAAAGTAGTTGTAGAAGCTGATTGGCCTTTTCTCGCTGGACGATTCCGTCCTTTTAGTTGTTACAAATACAAAACATATTTTATTATTGAAACAATCAAATTAAAAAATTATGTTCCGTGAATGTTGTAGATTTAGGTCCACACAATAACACAACATTAGTAGTTAAGTGTATAAAGTATCACTTTAGTATTTATTAGGGTGAACGAAAGGTTTAGTGTAATGCAAGACAAGAGAGACAAATTAAGACTGAGGTGGAAGTTGACGTGAAGAGCACCAACCCTAAGTCCCTAAAGGAAGTAACAATGAGGTATTCTCCCGAATTGGATCGAACGCAAAGAAACTCGGGAGGAGTGAGCTAGGAGCAGTGGATGTCGGAAGCCAGGAACACCATTCCACTATATCGGAAGAAGAGTAAGATTCACTCCCCATCCTTATGTATTTCTACTTCAGTTATGATGTTTATATTTGATGTTTGCTTTTATAGGTTTTTTAGATAAACAATTATAATTTTTTTTACGTTAGATGTTTTAGCAATGCTATATTTTCTTAAAGAAAACATTGATTTAAAGTGAATAATGTGTTTACTAGTTATAACTACAAAGTTTGTTGAGACTCATCGTGGTTAAACAATTTCCTCAATTGCATTTTTATTATATATGCTTTAAGTTAATTTATGGATTGTTAGAAAATTTCTCTCTCAATTCCCACAAAAAAATTAATATATATAATTTTCAATGTTTATGTTATCATTATGTTATAAAGTTTTGAGTGTAAGTTTTTGTTTCTCTCCTAATATTTTTAAACTTTTAAAAAATAAAATAATATGAAAAATCAAATTGCAAGTCAAAAAGAGCGGTGATGAAACGCAGAAATAAAATAATAATTTTTATTTTTATTTTATTTTTATTAGTGAGGTTAACCAACACGAAAACAAATAATTGATAATGATTAAGAGAAGGATTTTTAATTGATCAAAAGTACTGTGCAAAGAATCTTGATTATAATTATTTGGGGACACTTATATATTACGTTTCATAAAAAAAACTAATGATGATTACACATTATTACTCTTTGCATACACCTATTTTTAAAGAAAAAAAATTCTATGTACGTGTATCATGACTTCTAATAACCATTGATTTAAATAACGTTTACAATAATATTTGTATAAATACTAACTTTTGCAAATAACTTAACATCATCCAACATCACTGTTCGTTACCGTCACACTCTAAAGTTATAGACACCGTATCATCACTATATTCACCATCCAAGATACCACCACCTCCTCTATAATAATAAAATATAGCATGCCATTTTTAATGGCTCATTTTAACTTGAACTCAAAACAAGTTTTGACGTACATGTTTTGTCATGCTTAATTACATGTCAGCAATTATTTTACATGATAATTAAAAAATTCATAATTAAAAAAAATATTTACAATTATTTTAAGTATTTGATAATTGGATTATGTATGACCTAAAATATTTTTTGCAAAAAAGAATGTAAGAAATATAATACTTTATTACATTAAAAAACAAAATGATTGGTAGATAGATAAGAGGGCAGTAAGTAGGAACACGGAGGTATATGATTGAGGTTGGTAGATTTGGAGGACAGCATCTTTTTTGGTATGTTTTCCAATTATTGTACAGGGTTATTTGGAAACAAAAATTACTAAATAATTTATATTAATTGTTATTTTTATAACAAACAAGAGCGTTATATTCGTGAGTTGCGTCAACTTTGGTTTTGGGTGATACTTATATCGAAATTCAAATAGAAATAAACATTTTGTAGTGACTTGAAAATTTTAGGGTTAAGAAATATCAAAATTTAGCCTTCTAAGACTATTTAGTTAAATAATAAAATAATTTAACTATTAAAAAGATAATTTGTTAAATGAAGAACAAATCTAGTTAAAAAATAAACAATAAATAAAAAAAGAATATTATAATTTATTATTACATTATATTATATAATGTTTAAAAACCAAGTTGAATGAATAATGGATTTGTGGAGTGTGTTAATTTGGCTACATGAGTTTTTGAGGTTTTTCACTTTTGCCCCTCATTCTCAAACAATATTAATAACATGTGATATCTTGGCGTTTTGTATAGAGAGAGAAAGTGGGTTTGTGGGGGAATGGAGGGGAATGGAGCTCTGGTGGGCGTTATTTCACTGCGTCTTGGCTTTCGTGCCATTATGTTTTACGTCTCATTGTCTTCTACACGCCTCATTTCATAACTCTCTTGTTTCCTTCTACCTGCACACTGTCGGTGATAGCGGTGCGGTGGGGTTTTTCTGGTCGAAACTAATTTTGCTGTTCTTGGTGGTTTAGTTGACCATGGCGGTGATGATTTGGTCTCTTTTATGCATGTGGTCGATGATCACTGTGGTTGTGCCTGTTGAGGGGAGAATCTTTGGTTGTCGCCACCGTGTTAGGGCGGTGATTGCCGCTCACACCGCCCAGGTTGTGACTGATAAATCTGTCGGTTACCCCTCTTCTCCGGTTTGATTCCGATGTTTAGAGGCGGTGGTGTTGAGCGGCGGTCGCCCGTCTTCTCTGCATGTGTTCGGACCAGTTGGTATCTTTTTGTAACATCTCGTATTTTACGACGTGTTAATGCCTTTTAATGATAAATAATAATAATAATAATAACAACAATAATAATAATAATAATACTAATAATAATAATAATAATAATATAATAATAATAATAATCATAATGATAATAATAATAATAATGATAAAAATAATAATAAAATTTTATAACTTTAAACTTGTAAAAAAATAAGTATTTTACATAAAATAATAACTTTTTAAACTACAGGGACTAAACTGTAAATTAATTAAAACTGAAATGAAACTTTAAATTCTTTTTGTTAAACTTTTGAAACCTCAGGGACCATTATTGTAAAATTTTTAAAAACCAACTGCTTCTCACTCCTCTCTCTCGATTTTCCGGCGATTGCTCCGGCCACCCTCCGGCCGTATTCCGGCGATCCCCAAACGCCCAAATTACGCGGTTTTGACTCAAATAAAGGTCCCGACACCCTCGCGACCAAGATTCGAACACTATGCACCTTTAATCATCGAAAAATACGGATCCAAAGCTTACTACCTCGAATCCACTTTATTCCCGACCGTTCAACGGTTAGTTAACCCACTTAAACCTTAAAATTGACCAAATTAACCCCGCACTAACCGATTATGGATTGTTCATAATGATTCTTTGAACACAATTGCATCAAAAGCACACTCGAACACCACCATTAACCCCCTCGAAGTCGCGGACCTGCAACACCCTTGAAACCCCATCATCAATCGATTTTATTCGAAATTAACATAGGGTTTTGCTTCCAAATCACCATTCGAAGCTTCCCTAAAGTTTAACTCGATTATAATCAACGTTTGAACATCATTCGATTGACACATTGTCGCGGTCTGTTCATCGACGAGTTCAACATCAATTCATCATCATAAGGGTAAATTACACACACTCATACACTCTTTTTAACATGGGGAATGAAAGCCCCATGAATTCGGATGCATTTGATATCGAATCGGTAGTCAATTTGGGCTTCGATCGAACTAGGGCTCGAATGGGTTAGGGGAAGCGAGTTAAACAAGCATAAAATCAATTGGGAACCAGTTTAACCGCGGCTTAGGCCTTTGGTTCACTGGTCCCGTGCTCCCATGTCAAACAGAAGGTCCCGGGTTCGACCCCGGGCACCTACACCTATTTTTTTATTGCTTTTCAAGCTTCAAAAAATATGTAAAAATTCTTAAAAATTATAAAAATAGGTTTTATAAACTTTAAATATTTTCTTTACATCAAACCAATTTCTGAAAATTTATTTCTCATAACATCTTAATATTTTATTTTATTTTATTAAAACAAATAATAAAACTAGTTAAATAATTTATAAGATAGACTTTAAAAGTTGTTTATCTTAACAAAACATTATTATTTGATTATTTTCTTGTTTTAGTTTACTAATTATTATTTGTTTCAAATAATAAATAATTATTTGTCTCAAATAATAAATAATAAAAGTTTTATCATGATAATTGTAAAAATTATATATTTTATAATTTCATAAATTATTCTAAAATATTATTCTCTCATAAAATATACTAACTAAAGTTTAGATTAATAATTTGTTATAAATCAAAACGTTATTCCAATTAATTTTAAATAATTATAAGGTTTTATATATATTAAACCTTATCAATTTTTTTGTATACTTAAATTCATTCCTAAAATACTTAAACACACATATAAAATTCTCCTAATGGATCAAAATGCGAATAATTACTTTATAGATTTATTTACTCGACAAAACCCCACAATTCCAATTGAAACCCTAGTTCACCTCTAAATGTCAAACATAATATTGAACTTAAATCTCGTCAATATATATATATATTCTTAGGTATCTCGTGAAGGACTACGCCGAAACGACGCTTAAGATTATTTCTTATTAATCATCCAAAATATATACTTAATCGTCAAGTGAGTATTTCTATACCCCTTTTTCTTATTTTCACACTTTGGGGTGAAACATGTTACTTATTAATCATTGCACTTGTAAACGTTTGGATTCTTGTAAACTTATGGCAATTTACTTGTGAGTTGTGGTTAGTTGAACTTTTGTGGTTACCATGTTATGGCGTCATATGTACAATCATTAACTATTGCTAGCCCAGCGAAGTCATAGATCTATGGGTAAGACAAGCCTGCTTGGTTGATCCAAGTACACTTAGCTGATCGTATATACTTTAACGTTAATAGAATATTAACGTCGTTTGATACTTGTAAAACATTGTCGAGGTTTGATTGTTGCATTGTTCATAACATCCCTAATCACTTTATTCACTAATTTACAACTTGAATTGCCATCTTTTATATACTTATGTATTAAAAACTGTGGAATGCTCACCAACATTTTTATGTTGACCTTTTATTTTTAACATGTTTCAGGTTACTCTTTGAAGCTTATCACACTTAGGATTGGACTTAGAGAAATAAACAATGATCTGGATACTTTTATACTTGTAATCTGGATGTATCTTTATTTGAGTCTTTTACTTGTATGTTACAATTGAATCTTGATTAATATATTTGGAAACTAATAATAGCGTTATGTGGCTGTGAACAATCGTAATTCTCACACCTCGACGATTCCGCCGTCAAGGTTGGGGTGTGACAGATTGGTATCAGAGCCCATAACTATAGGGATTTAGGTTATTAGAAATGGTGACCTAGACTATAGCTTATGCATGCACCTTATAGTATTTTTATCTTGTAAATATATGGTTTGCATGTTACATAATGCTATGCCTTCTTATGTGCAATTTGATGCCTTAGCATAGGATTGCCTAAACTTAGTTACTTGTCTCCCTAAACTTATCTTTGACTCTCCCCGAACATAAACCTCTCAATCTTATTCTCGACGACACGTGGAATCGTATACTATTACTTATGATCTGGATCTTTAGACGTATGTCTAATCTATACAAATCTCATCAAGGTTTTGGTTTTATAAACCAAGGAAATTTGTGTGACACATAGACACCTGTATTCTGGATTTCCTGGCAAAAAGGCCTGAGGGCTAAGGCAAGCGTATTCGTATAAATCTCATTGTGAGACCCGTTACGCTACCTGGGGATTTCTGGGATGAGTGATAAACTATGGTCAAAATACACAAATCTCTAAGGCAAATGAGTCAATTTACCTTGACGTGTCAACGATTCCAATGGTAATGCGTTATCAAATGGAACCATCCTTTTTGTATCTTAAAAATCCTTGAATCCTTGAACGGGTTTATCACCAAAGTTTTAATATCTTCTCATTCTTAACCTAAATAATGTTCCTGTTAATATTGAACTCATCCTACATCTCAACTCTTACGCTCAACGTGTAACGTGTAACGATATTGAACTCAGCGTTTCATGTAACTATTTCTATACCTTGATCAACGTGAACATGGATCTTAATATACCCAAAGATATTGGGAATCTAAACCAAATGGTCTTCAAAACTTTAAATCGTTACTTATGGTTTTCAAATTTTCTAAGAGTGTGTCCCATGACTAAAAACATACAATGCTGTAGGTGGAATTCCTACATCTCGGAATACTTAACTTTGTTAATTTAAATATTATAAGTGGTCACCCACCTCAATGATCGAATAAACTAATTAAAACTATGTTACCACTTATAAGTACACGTGTCTTCAAATAAGTTATGGCTGACCTCATGACTTGAGAAGTCCATGTATTCCTTTCGATTGTGAATCGAATGTTCACATCTCATTGTGATGTCGAATCACCTTTGTCCTTGAATTCGTCTTCCCGATTTAAGCTATCCAAGATTTGAACATCATAACAAATCCTGTTACCTCGAACTTTAACCTGAAATTTTGTAAACATGATGTTCCTTTTTGGTTACATTGGTGCAACCTAAAATTTTCTAAATTCTAAGTGATATTCTTTTCCTTTCGTTGTTAAGTCGAGCCTTGAACCGTCTGCACCATGGGAGATGCAAGAGTTTGTAAGTCAATCTATGACTAAGAACACTCGAACCTCCTAAACAATTCTAACTCATCAAAGCAGGGGTGATTCCCTTACTTTGATGATTCTCTATTCGTTTCAATAAATGGTTTCCAATTGTGTGTTTTATGAAATTTCATCCTCTGGATTAGGGCAAATTCCTCATCCTGAGGATTGACTTCAATTATTCTCATTGGAACTTGCACTTCACAAATGACATGATCTCACCAAAATAGGATTGAACCCGTACTTTGGTGACAAAGGTTAATCTTTGATTGTTTTCTTGTTATTATGAAGCTCAATCATTAAGATAGCGTGAATTCCATACCTTGATGATAATTCATTTTTATGAATTGTATTTTCTCAAATGAAACGACCTCGTCAAAGTAGGAGTGAATTCTGGATTTTGATGAAGAAGTTCATCCTGTTATATTTTGTTTTTGTAAAACTTCATCGTTAAGATAGGAGTGATTTCCCTTACCTTAATGGTGCGTTACCTCGTCTTATTTATGTGAATCCTCAACAATTGGTTGGGATCAAACTGGTTGATTGGTAAGTTGGTGGACATACCTTGGGAATACACCATCAAGTTAGGAGTGAAAACCACACCTTAATGACTATTCTCATTTATTGATCTTCAACTTACCAAGTTGTAATCAAGTGACGAGAAGCATGTAGTAACTTAACGGGTGAAACAATGTTAGTGTTTTGACCTACCAAGCCAAAGCATCATCTCTGAACTTGAAAGAAGACCCGATTGTTTTAGGTTGATTTTGACTTCAACCTTGGAGCATTTAAATTCTTAAATCGATTTCTTTATCTTCATGTTTTGACTCGATCTAGCTACATCGAACCATTTATTCCTTACTTATCAACTTTCATCTTGAGATATCGTCAAACCCATAAGTATAGTCTTCCTAAACAATCCTTTGTCAAATAAAGATGTTATCGAATACCTTTCTTATTGTTTGATGAATTACGTATGTGATCTGCATTTGGAAATTTGTTACCTTGCAAAACATGGTTACAAATACCTTTCTTATTGTTTGCGTCATTTCTTGAATCGTTTTTTTTTCTTTAACCTTGAAAATCATTGAAATTCTAACTTGGTTTTGAACAACAACACTCGTTAGTATCCTCACTGCGATGTGGATATAATGGTTCATAAACCTTCGTAACTTGTAATCATGGGTTTAGCATCAAAGAAAAGACATAACTTGGCATGTGTCCAAGTGTCTTACCTTTACATATGACAAAACCTAATCTCCGTGTTCCCGTAAATCTTCTGTTTAACTTTCCTCATCCCTGAATGCCTCTTATCTTAGAGGTCATGATGACAATTGGTGCATCATAGACCGATTGGTTAAAAAATTCAATTCGACCCATTATCTCACAACGTCGAGATATTGACCTGCATCTGTTTCAACTATTCGTATACCGTGGTATGATGTTGAAACATCGATCGTCATTTTGAACGATTGATTCATTCCCTGTTTTTTTTATAATATTCTTAACCATCGTTGTGAACTTATTTCAAGATCTTCGCATAGTGTATTATTCTTAGACCGATGGTTGATCAAAGGAGAAATACATATTCACAAGATATGCGTTAAGGTCGTTTCATATGGTGATAGTTGGAATTTTTAAATTCCGACGATTAACCTTTCTTATCATTGTTGGCCTCTTATTGATTTTTAGACATCACCTTACCATGAAATTATATTCTGGAAGTTGTGATTTATAAGTCTAATATAAGATGGTAACTCGGCATCGCTTTCCAACATTTCATCTCAAAACGTCTCACATTTCACTGATAGGGTTCAATTGGCATGCATTATGCCAAG
This sequence comes from Flaveria linearis, assembly GCA_024085815.1. Classification (NCBI taxonomy): domain Eukaryota; kingdom Viridiplantae; phylum Streptophyta; class Magnoliopsida; order Asterales; family Asteraceae; genus Flaveria; species Flaveria linearis. The sequence goes on from CM044008.1 coordinate 22,127,932, forward strand.
AATCTTGTAAGATTCCATCAGTGAAGCGTTTCATCTGTAATTAAACGTCAATCACTATTAGTTTGAACACTTATCTTTCATTTTAACTCTTTTGCTTATTTAAGTTCATTCTTAATTTCAAAACGAAAATCTTTAAAGTAGGGGAGACGGTAACATCTTGTATCAACGTTCATCTTAATCAACGAGAGAGCTTATAATGTTAACTAGAAGCCATACACTTTAAACTCTCTTTTTACCTCTAATGGCTCTGCCATTGCACATAAAGTAAACACTAAAGCGATCAACCTAATCGATGATAAATTTTATTCTTTTGATACCTTATCAAAACCTGAAAGTTCTTCAAAATGTACCTCAGAAAATAAGAATACAAACTGCACCAAGAAAGAAAAGAGAATCACTATGATCTATCTGTGGTTTCATGTTCACCTCCTGATTCACTTGAGAACGTGAGGATCAAATGAAATCCAAGCGTCTTCATCTTTTCGTCTCAGTCTCTTCGTAAACAAATTTCGGGACGAAATTTCCTAAGTAGGGGAGACTGTAACATCTCGTATTTTACAACGTGTTAATGCCTTTTAATGATATAAATAATAATAATAATAATAATAATAATAATAATAATAATAATACTAATACTAATAATATAAATAATAATAATAATAATAATAATAATAATAATAATAATAATTAATAATGATAATAATAATAATAATGATAAAAGTAATAATAAAATTTTATAACTTTAAACTTGTAAAAAAATAAGTATTTTACATAAAATAATAACTTTTTAAACTACAGGGACTAAACTGTAAATTATTAAAACTGAAATGAAACTTTAAATTCTTTTTGTTAAACTTTCGAAACCTCAGGGACCATTATTGTAAAATTTTTTAAAACCAACTGCTTCTCACTCCTCTCTCTCGATTTTCCGGCGATTGCTCCGGCCACCCTTCGGCCGTATTCCGGCGATCCCCAACGCCCAAATTACGCGGTTTTGACTCGAATTAAAGGTCCCGACACCCTCGCGACCAAGATTCGAACACTATGCACCTTAATCATCGAAAAATACGGATCCAAAGCTCACTACCTCCTCGAATCCACTTTATTCCCGACCGTTCAACGGTCGGTTAACCCACTCAAACCTTAAAATTGACCAAATTAACCCCGCACTAACCGATTATGATGTTCATAATGATTCTTTGAACACATTGCATCAAAAACACACTCGAACACCACCATTAACCCCCTCGAAGTCGCGGACCTGCAACACCCTTGAAACCCCATCATCAATCGATTTTATTCGAAATTAACATAGGGTTTTGCTTCCAAATCACCATTCGAAGCTTCCTAAAGTTTAACTCGATTATAATCAACGTTTGAACATCATTCGATTGACACATTGTCGCGGTCTGTTCATCGACGAGTTCAACATCAATTCATCATCATAAGGGTAAATTACACACACTCATACACTCTTTTAACATGGGGAATGAAAGCCCCATGAATTCGGATACATTGATATCGAATCGTAGTCAATTTGGGCTTCGATCGAACTAGGGCTCGAATGGGTTAGGGGAAGCGAGTTAACAAGCATAAAATCAATTGGGAACTAGTTTAACCGCGGCTTAGGCCTTTGGTTCACTGGTCCCGTGCTCCCATGTCAAACAGAAGGTCCCGAGTTCGACCCCGGCACCTACACCTATTTTTTTTTATTGCTTTTCAAGCTTCAAAAAATATGTAAAAATTCTTAAAAATTATAAAATAGGTTTTATAAACTTTAAATATTTTTCTTTACATCAAACCAATTTCTGAAATTATTTCTCATAACATCTTAATATTTTTTTTATTTTATTAAAACAAATAATAAACTAGTTAAATAATTTATAAGATAGACTTTAAAAGTTGTTTATCTTAACAAAACATTACTATTGGATTATTTTCTTGTTTTAGTTTACTAATTATTATTTGTTTCAATAATAATTATTTGTCTCAAATAATAAATAATAAAAGTTTTATCATGATAATTGTAAAAATTATATATTTTATAATTTCATAAATTATTCTAAAATATTATTCTCTCATAAAATATACTAACTAAAGTTTAGATTAATAATTTGTTATAAATCAAAACGTTATTCCAATTATTTTTAAATAATTATAAGGTTTTATATATATTAACCTTATCAATTTTTTTGTATACTTAAATTCATTCCAAAATACTTAAACACACATATAATTCTCCTAATGGATCAAAATGCGAATAATTACTTTATAGATTTATTTACTCGACAAAACCCCACAATTCAATTGAAACCCTAGTTCACCTCTAAATGTCAAACATAATATTGAACTTAAATCTCGTCAATATATATATATATTCTTAGGTATCTCGTGAATGACTACGCCGAAACGACGCTTAAGATTATTTCTTATTAATCATCCAAAATATATACTTAATCGCCAAGTGAGTATTTCTATACCCCTTTTCTTATTTTCACACTTTGGGGTGAAACATGTTACTTATTAATCATTGCACTTGTAAACGTTTGGATTCTTGTAAACTTATGGCAATTTACTTGTGAGTTGTGGTTAGTTGAACTTTTGTGGTTACCATGTTATGGCGTCATATGTACAATCATTAACTATTGCTAGCCCAGCGAAGTCATAGATCTATGGGTAAGACAAGCCTGCTTGGTTGATCCAAGTACACTTAGCTAATCGTATATACTTTTAACGTTAATAGAATATTACGTCGTTTGATACTTGTAAAACATTGTCGAGGTTTGATTGTTGCATTGTTCATAACATCCCTAATCACTTTATTCACTAATTTACAACTTGAATTGTCTCTTTTATATACTTATGTATTAAAAACTGTGGAATGCTCACCAACATTTTTATGTTGACCTTTTATTTTTAACATGTTTCAGGTTACTCTTTGAAGCTTATCACACTTAGGATTGGACTTAGAGAAATAAGCTTATGTGGCTGTGAACAATCGTAATTCTCACACCTCGACGATTCCGCCGTCAAGGTTTGGGTGTGACACTTTTCATACTCATTTCGATCTTCGATGGTCGTTGTGGTGGTTGACTTATCACCCGTTCACCAGAATCCTAAAGTGAAGATATCTTGACCGTTATGTCAACTGACGGTTGTCACCACCTCCGATAATGGCTACTTTCTTGAAGATGTTTCATGATCTTCATGTATGTTTTATACCATTCTCTTCACTTACACGTATAAAAACACATGATTTGTTGAATGAATTAATTTGGGTGATTGAGTACTCTTTTTTTAACTTCTGTTTCTTACTATTATTTTAAGTTATATATAATTAATTGGTAATCATCTTCTGTATGACGAATGGTGGTTAATTTTTTTATAGTTTTCAAATAATTGTTTGTTGGTTGCATGTGGGATAATCTAGACGTGGTGAGCTATGCTTTTGTCCCTTCTGAGGTCTTCCTGCTTTTCCATAATGTCACACCCCAACCTTAACAGGGGAAACGTCGAGATGTGAGGGTTAAGATTGTTCATGCCACACAACGCTATTTGCAAAGTGTCAATATTATATATTTTCAGGTTCATAACATACATTGAGTATTAGACATAAGATTCAAATAATCATAATACAAAAGATTCCATAGCGTCATATAACAGCATAAGTCATACTATTATTCTAGGTCCAATCCTATATGTGATCAAGTCTTCAAGAGCATTTAAGTGGTAACAAGTCCTGAAACACGTTAAAAATAAAGGGTCAACATAAAGTTGGTGAGTTTTCCATAGTTTTCATACATAATATATAAAAGATGGCAATTCATGTCATAGGTTAGTGAATAAAGTAAATAGGGATGTATGAAAAAATATAACAATTAAACTTGACAGTTTACAAGATTACACGTTACAAGATTATATGATTAGCTAAGTGTACTTGGATTAACCAAGCAGGCTTGTCAGGCCCATAGATCTATGACGTCGCCAGGCTAGCAATAGTTAATGATTGTACATATAATAGTCATAACATGATAATTACTAAAGTTCAACTAACCACGACAAACAAGATGAATTTCCAAGTGTTTACAAGATTCAAACGAGTTACGACAAACAAGATGAATTGCCAAGTGTTTAAGATTCAAACGAGTTTACAAGTGCAATGATCATAAGGTAACATGTTTCACCCCAAAGTGTAAAAATAAACAAAAAGAGGTATGGAAAAACTCACATGATGTATATTATAAGAAATGGTAATAAGAATTAAACGATATTCCAAGGTATTCCTTCACAAGGCACCTAACGTATATATTACAAGATTAAAGTTAATAATAAGATTAAAGTTCTAACGAGAACTAAGGTTTCAATAGAATTATGGTGTCACACCCCCGCTGATAGCGGAAACACGGGGAATGCGAGCTAGACGGGATCGTCATAACACAGGGTATGGATAGAGTAGCAATAATAATATGATGACAAGCGTGTCATGACGATACCCGAACACAATTGGAGACTTGTGTCGTGTATAATCAATGTTCACGACAGCATAGCCATAAACATAACATAAAATGATCACATAATCATTGATAACAACTTGATTGTAAATTCCATAACTCGGGAACAAGGGTACAATGTACAAGTTTGAGCAACCAAGATGTTCCAAAGATTAATGTTTACAAATGCTTAATTCTCCAAAATATGTCCTAGGGTCTCCTCTAAAAGGCAGTGCTCCTAGAACTTCAATTACCTTGATCACCTGAAAAGAAACGCTCAAAAAGGTCAACATAATTGTTGGTGAGCTTCGCAGGTTTTAAGTAATAAAAGATGTTATGATGAAAACAGTAAGTAAGTTTAATAAAAGTTACCACGACTACACTTATGTGCAGGCGGTTTACCGTTTATAAATAGCTACAGCCAAACCTAGTCATCGTTTCCACACGGGAATTGATGGCTGTAAGAAGGTTTTCTCGAAAAGAATATAGTTTATAAGACGTAGCAAGATCCACACAGCGCATACGTTTAGTTTATAACCAAACCCATCCTTAGGTCCCAATGTCGGGATTAAGGGTTATACAAAAGGTTTTCCATAGCATAGTAAGTTCAAGGTGACGTAGCAGGGTCCACACACAGCGCATACGTTTAGGTTACAACCAAACCAGTCCTTAGGTCCCAATTACCGGGATTATGGTTGTAATGGATGATCGGCTTAGAGGAAACACACAGAGGAACCACACAGAAGAACCACACAGCCGAGAGCATCCAAAGTTTAAAGGCATCCAACAAGTAATAAGCATTCCATGAGTTCACATGACGTAGCCGATCCACATAGCGCATACGTATAGGTTACAACCAAACCAGTCCTTAGGTCCCCATACCGGGATTAATGGTTGTACTGAGAGATCCACACAGAAGTCCCACACAGAAGCCCACACAGAAGTCCTACACAGAAGTCCCACACAGCCAAATAGTATCACCAAACAAGTAGCATTTTACAGGTGACATCACATAAACACTTAGCATCAAGTAATAGCACGTAGTAGCAACTTAGCATAGAATCACATTCAATTTTATGCCTTAGTCAATCAGATCATCCCGTAACCCAGTTTAAGCGCATTCTTAGTATACTGGTGATGCTTATATATAGGGTTCCCCGCAGCGTTCCCACCACATCCACGATATACCTAGAACGATGCCTAAACCAGCTACTTGACATCTGATTGACCTTAACATCAATGTGTCAGCATCCACAAGTAAGCAAGGTGAGTTAACCATAGAGTTACAGCAATTTCCACTAAGAAAGATGCTTGAAAATATGTGAAGTAAGCGAGCGTTCTCTTCCCCTAAGTTCGAAAATGTTTAAAAGTTATATAAGCGTAAAAAGAGGCCACGAAACTCACAGTATAGAAGATAGGTTCCAATGGTGGTAGATTCCAAGGGTAAGATGCTATGAACCGTCAAACACCTATTGACAGTTACTGACAAGCATTAATAATGATCATAAAGCATAAGATGATTTTAATAGGTTCGGGCAGTTCGGTTCGATCGTGGGTAGCACACACACAAGCAGGCATACACATATCAGACCTTATGTAGGTCCAAGTACTAGGAACAGTCCCAAATGGATTGTCGGTAGTGTGTAAAAGGTTAGGTTATTTTGTATGGAAATAGTTTGTGCCTGTTGATAGCGTTGACTTTAATCTTTGTGGTCAAGCTATGACGCTCTTATTGATGTTTCCTCTCTCATCATAAGACCTCCAGAAAGGGAAATTCACACGCACACACCACACATCACCAATCACACAATGATTCCATTCACACGACAAGACCAAACGCACGACTGGACACTCCATTCGTACGAATAATTCTCAGTCGTTCGAATCATCTTCATTCGCACGATTAAACCCTCATTGAACCCTCATTCGTGCGACTAAGCACTCAGTCGTACCACACAACACTCACTCGTACGATCCAACATCCATACGCACGATTCAACATCCATTCGTACGAATCAGATTCATTCGTACGACTGAACCTCATTCGTGCGACTAAACCCTTAATCGTACGATACACGCTCAATCGCATGCATTCCATCGCATAGACTCAATCGCATAGAACACTCAGTCGCATGACTCAGTCATACGACTCACCCGTCGTACAGCTCAGTCGTACGATAGACTCAGACGCATGGACTCAGTCGTACGACTCACCCAGTCGCACGTCTCAGTCGCATGACAGACCCAGTCGCCCTGTACAGCAGGTCGCGACTGCTGAAGTGCAAGCAGCGTCCAGCTGCTCCGAGCACGAGTTCTACACCACAAAAACTTCCAGAAACATACTTCTAACATGTCTAGACAAGAAACACACACCGGAACGCACACCACAAACCCACACGACCTCATGTGCTCGGATGAACCCGAACACACCCGAAACCCTAGAAAATGCAGAAGTGAAATCGAGCAAGAACGGGTCAAACGAGGTTATCTACCTGCTAGGAGTGAGTATCCCCGATGATAACCAAGATTTGATGGTGAAAACGCGACAAACGGACCCGATTTCGGTACTAGTTTCGAGAGAGATGAAAAAGATGAAGAAGAAACGATAAAGATGAAGATGATGTGAAGAATGGCTGGGAAATGGGTATTTATACCCAGCCTAGTTTTGGCTATTTGTCAAGTTTAGCCCTTGCACTTTGTCCCCGAATCGCCAAACTTGTTTCGGTTGTAAATGACGTAAACACGCGCGTTATACCAATTACAACGATGTGTTATGTTGGATCATGATAAGGCTGGTGCAAACCACAACCACTTCATAGTCACTTTTGGTACTACATTGAAGGGCTCCGAAGCCAAGCAAGAGATCTTCTGAGAGTCAGAGGAACAAGAGCTGAAGACAAAGTCAGCTTCCGAAAACAAAGTCTGATGAAAGAGCTGAAGACAAAGTCAGCTTCCGAAGACAAAGTCTGATGAAAGAGCTGAAGACAAAGTCAGCTTCCGAAGACAAAGTCAGCTTCCGAAGACAAGTCTGATGAAAGAGCTGAAGACAAAGTCAGCTTCCGAAGACAAAGTCTGATGAAAGAGCTGAAGACAAAGTCAGCTTCCGAAGACAAAGTCTGATGAAAGAGCTGAAGACAAAGTCTGCTTCCGAAGGCAAAGAAGACTCCAAGCTTCAGAAGAAGCAGTCTTCCGAAGAATAAGTGCCTTCGGAAGAAGTTTTCTTCCGAAGTACTTTATCCTTCGGAGACATTGCTATGTCCAGCAAAAAAGTATGGTCCCTGTCAGTCCGCTGCAGACCTCTGATACAGCATGGCATCATCCTAAAGAGCCATGTTGTTGACCATACTTTATTCTAACTGTTCACCTTTTTATGATAGTACATGTTACCAACTTTAGTTGTTGACAAAAGGTAAGTCAGGGACATGTCTTGACTACCAACTCTCAGGCAAAATGTCTGAAAGACCTCACCTAGAGTCTTGTAGTATAGATGTAAGTTAGAGGTGTCCAGCTGGTATCAAAGTATATCCGGCTGTAGGTAGTATTATATATCTTCTCCCTGTAACTCTTTAGAAAAGTGATTTGAGTCCAAGAGTCTTGTAATCCTTTGAGTTGAGAAGCAATATATAAAAGTACCTTGAAAATTTACTTGCTGTGTTAATTTTCTTACTGCTTGTTACTTGTTATATTGTGATCAACTTCATAGACTACTTGCTGAGTGTTTTCACAGTGAGTTAAGAGAAAAACCACCCATAATCGATCCTGCAATTGGTATCAGAGCTCCAGGTTCTTGATTGTGAGATCTTACCATCCAAATCACCCTGTTTTTCACTCCTCACTACAAACCACTCACTCAAATGGCTGCTCTCTCCAAGGCTGATATGGAACCGGTACCATGACCAAGTCCCCACTGATCACCCCTGAAGACTTTGACACATGGTGTATCAGAATGGAAGGCTTTCATCAAGTGTCAAGATTCAAGGATGTGGGACTCCATTGTCATGGTCCTTTCATACCAAGCACCACTTCTGCCACTGGTAATCGCATCATTCCAAAGATGTTGATGATTACTCAGAGAAGACAGGAAGAGAATAGAGCTGGATCAAAGGGCTATGACATCTCTCCAAACTGCGCTCCTAACTCCGTCTATAGACGCTTCAAGAAGTGCAAACTGCCAAAGATTTATGGGAAGCACTGAAGCTGATGTATGAAGATCCAAGGAAACCCCAGAGAACAAGAGGATCTCTTGAAGCAGCAGTTTGAGAACTTTACTTTCAAGGCTGGTGAGACCTTGACTCAACAATACTTCAGGTATGTTGAGCTAGTAGATACTCTGGAGGATATTGGAGTAGCTCTTAAGAACAGAGACATAGTTAGGAAGTTCATGTCTTCCCTTCCTAAACTATGGATACATTACTGTGTTGTAATCAAAAGAACTTCGGACCTAAGACTCTCACTCTGACAGAGTTGTATGGTATCCTAATTGCTTCCAGATGGAGATGAACATGCAGAACTCCTCTGGTCACTCCAATAACCATGAGTTCAGCCCTTCATGTGGTTGAAAGGGAAATCACGGAACCACAACATTAGTTGCTGTGTTACCCTGACAACTCACACAGCGGACCTTACATTACTCTACCTAGACTCCAAAGTCTCAAAAGGTTCAACACAACTCCTCTCAGGATAGTTTGTGCCTTTGTCTCTGGAAGTGGACACTCTGGTGATTTTCAATACTGCTTTGATGATCTTTAGTGCTTCAGTCCAGATGATGTGGAGTATATGGATATTGTCCAGCAGATGGCTCTATTAACTTACAGAGCGAAGAAGTTTTTCAAGAGAACTGAAAGGCAATTCCCTCAAACCCAGTCAACAGCAGGTTTTTTTGACAAAAGCAAAGAAAAGTGTTACAACTGCAACCAACTTGGTCACTTTGCTAGGGAATGCAAGGCTCCCAAGAACAATCCAGGACCCTACAGGCCTCCACACATCCCACTGCTTCAAGCATGAGAGAAGTCAACTGAACAGCTGTTGTGGCTCAAGAAGTTGACTGGAGCTTCATGGTACAGGATGTGACTCCCGCTCAAGCACTCATGGCCGGAACAGATGATGATCAGGTATATGAACATCTTTGTACTGCTGCCTGTATTGCTAAAGTTAAACTTTATAAGATTACATTTCGGAAATCAGATCTGAGGTTGAGTCGTTAAATGTGCTAAAATCTGATTTTAAGAGAGCTGAATCTGACTATCAAAAGAAATTGAGGAGTTAGAGAAAACTGTGTGTCTTTTAAAACATGAAAGACTATTACAAGACTCAAATTAAAGATCTGATATCCAAACTATCTGAGGTTCAAGCCCAGTTGGTAACAGCTGAGGCTCAGGCCAGGAAGCAAGCTTTGCTGAGCAAAGCTTCCAACTATTCTTGCATCAACCTCTCATTCAAAATGTTTTATCAAACAAAGAAGGGTTGGGAACCAATGAAATAGCTCCACCACACTCTTATGAGTCTATTAGACTACCTAGATGTGGTACTGAAGAGCAAGAGGTTCCAACTGCTGACCCTTCTTCATTGGAACTAAAGGATGAGGCAAAAATAGTAGCCACCACAGGGGAGAACAGGAGGATACACTCATCTCCACCTGTGAAGACCAAATCCTAACCACCAAGGCAAGAAAAGCAGAGCTAAAGCTGCTAGAAGGACTGCCAAGAAGGTTGCAGAGTCCAAGCTTAAGATCGACCCAAAGCAAAAGGGTGTCTTCATTTCTGCCGGATTTTAAGTGGTAGGTACTTCTGATTCAGGAAAGGATGTAATACCAGCACTCCTGTCCTACTGAAGGATCAGAAGTTGAAAGGGAAAGTTGCTGATGAAGAGAGAAACCCAAGAAACAGCAACCTGCAAGTTCCCAGAAGACTAACATTGCCTGCATAATGTGTGGTCTGCACAACCACATGGCTAAAGATTGTTACTACAATCCAGCAAGCACACATTATGCAAATAATGTTTAGAAAAGAAGGAGTCAGAGAAGGTTTCTCAGTTGGACCACTTCAAAAGGTCCAAATGATGAAAAAGGGAAAGTTGGTCTCGGAAGCCAAGTTGCTTTCGGAAGAAACTACTTCTTCCGAAGGGAAAATGGCTTCGGAAGCCAAACCTTCTAAGGTTTGGAAGAACAAGAAGGCTCCCTTGAAACCATCTCAGAAGAGACTACTTCGGAAGAAAAGGTGGTGAAGGCTTCTTCCGAAAAGAAAGAAGCTTCGGAAGAAGGTCATGCTGCACAAGCTTCAACAAGCTCATCTTCAAAGATCAACCAAGGGATGGATTGGAAGATCAAAGAATGATGCAGCCCAAACCTCTTCTCAACAATGACCTCTATTGAACCCCAATACATATCTTTGGTTTAATTATGTCAATATTGTTGGAAGAGCCCAAAACCAGCAAGGCTTGGGCTTCCAAACAAAACTAACCATCTCATCTTATGTGCAGGGACGTCCATTTGACAGAAAACAATGTCTGGATTGTAGATATTGGATGCTCCAGGCACATGACAGGGAACAGATCTCTCCTTCAACAATTCCAGAACTTTGATAGGGGCCTGTCCAATTTGGAATGAGGTCGGAGGATATATTTCTGGCAGAGGAAGTATATCCAATGGCAGAATAAACATTGACAAGTTCACTTTGTCAACAGCTTGAACACAATCTGTTAAGTGTTTCTCAATTCTGTGATCAGAAGCATCAGATGCTCTTCACAGAACATGAGTGCATTATCCTCACCAGGGATAACAATTCCTCCGGAATTGGTGCTTCTTAGATCTCCCAGGAAGGGGATATGTACAGCTGGATATGAACAATGCTTTTCCTATGGGTGAAGTATCATGCTTTCTTTCCAAGCTGATAGTGATGAGTCAACACTATGGCATAAACGCATGTGTCATGTGAATTTTAAAACAATGAATAAATTGGCTAAAAATAACTTGGTACATGGTTTGCCTAAAAAGGAATTTTTCTGCAAAGAAACTGTGTTGCATGCCTGAAAGGGAAACAACACAGATCATCTCATAAATCCAAATGTGTGAACTCTATCACTACTCCATTACACTTATTGCACATGGATCTCTTTGGACTCACATGTATAATGAGCATTGGAAGGAAATCATACTGCCTTGTGATAGTTGATGATTTTACAAGATTTACATGGGTATTCTTTTTAAGAAGTAAAGATGAAGCTGCTGAAACTTTAAAGTCTTTTATTCTAAAAATAGAAAATCAAATTGATCACAAGGTTAAGATCATTAGAAGTGATCAAGGGACTGATTTAGAACTTCGTTCTTGACTCATTCTGTGACTCAAAAGGATTGCCAGACAATACAGTGCTCCCAGAACTCCTCACAAAACGTTGTTGCTGAGAGGAAGAAACAGGACACTTATTGAGGCTGCTCGGACATGTTAGCTGATTCAAAGCTGCCTCTAACATTCTGGGCAGAGGCAGTCAGCACTGCATGCTATGTGCAAATAGGGTTCTTGTAGTTAGCCCCATGGAAAAACCCCTTATGAGTTTATGGAACAAGAGGCCACCGTTCATTGGCTTTCCAAGGTCCTTGGCTGCAGGTGTACCATACTTAACACAAAGGACAACTTAGCAAAGTTTGCTGAGAAGTCGGATGATGCTATCTTTATTGGATACTCTTCTAGCTCTAAAGCTTATAGAGTATACAATATCAAGAATCAACAATTTGAGGAATCATCCAATATAGTTGTTAATGAGCACACTCCTTGTGTTAGGGGGAATGGACCTGAGTATATCTTTGTTTAGAATTGTTTCCACACTATTCTAACCCATCTTATAAGAATGTTTCAGCTGGAACAGGTGCTCAAGAGAATGCTGATGCTGAGCTGATGCTGATGCAGGTCAAAATGTTTGAGCTTCCCAGACCTCTCTAAATTCTCCAAGAGCTGAAAGGCACACCTTCAACCATTCACAGATCTGATAGTGTAACTATCTCCAGGAATAATGAAGCTTCAACGAGTGAATCACTTGATCAACCTCAAAGTTTCTTCAGGTGATCCATTACAACACCAGGTTGAGGGAGTAGTATTCTGAAGGAACAGGCAACTGTTAATCCTACTTCACAACCAACCATTGATGATGTTTCTCAATCATTCAATCAGTCCTCATTGAATGACTTTGAAACAGCAGTTGGACAGAGTGATCCAGTTCCTGATCAGAATATGTCTAACCTAGACTTATCTCTGCAACTGGAAGTGATTCCTCATCTTAGGATTCACAACACCTCATCCAACTGAGAACATCATAGGGAATGTCTCTGAGGGTGTGAGAACAAGAGGAGACAACTTATCATGGAATGTCTGCTTGTACTCATGCTTCTTGTCTCAGATGGAACCAAAGAAGGTAGAAGATGCCTTAAAGGTAGTAGTTGGGTTGAATCGATGCAGGAGTAGCTGCTTCAATTCAGAAGACAAAGGTCTGGAATCTATGCCCACTACCATCTGGTCAAGTACCCATAGGCACTAAATGGGTGTTCAGGAACAAGAAAGATGATAGAGGCTTGATTATCAAGAACAAGGCAAACTAGTAGTCAAGGATACACCCAGGAGGAAGGAATCGATTATATGATGTCTTTGCACCTGTTGCAAGACTTGAGGCAGTTAGATCTTCCTTGCTTATGCTGCATCCAAGAACTTCACGGTCTACCAACTTGATGTCAAGTGTGCTTTTCTATATGGGGATATAGATAGGGAAATCTATGTATGTCAACCTCCAGGATTTGAAGACCCACAGCACCCCAACTACGTGTGCAAACTGGATAAAGCTCTATAGGGTGTGCTGCACCAAGCACCTAGGCTGTGGTATGAGACCTTGTCTTAGTTTCTCCTGAAGAATGGATACACTAAAGGTACCATCGACAAGACTCTTTTCATCAGAAAGAGTGGAGAAAATTTTGCTTGTACAAGTCTAGTCTACGTTGATGACATCATATTTGGTTCTTCAAACGACCAATGTGCAAGGACTTTGAAAGCATAATGAAGCAGAAGTTTGAGATGAGTTCCATGGGAAAATGGACTTTTTCCTTGGAATTCAGGTGAACAGATGAAGGAAGGTTCTTCATCAGTCAATCTAAGTATGTCTCAGACATCTTAGATAGATTTGAAATGAAGGATTGTAAACCAGCAAGACACCCATACCCAGAAACCATAATCTTTGCCCTGACCTTGAGGGGGAGGATACTGATCAACATCAGTATAGAGCAATCATTGGTTCTCTGATGTATCTCACTGCTAGTAGACCAGATATCATGTTTGCCACATGCATTGTGCAAGATATCAGGCTGCTCCAAAGTGTTTCACCTAGCGCTGCAAAGAGAATCCTCAGATACCTCAAAGGAGCACCTAAACTAGGTCTCTGGTATCCAAGAAATAGTGATTTTAATCTCTATGGATACTCTGACAGTGACTATGGTGGCTGCAATATTGACAAGAAATCAACATCAGAGGATGTCATTTCTTGGTGGAAGGATTATCTCATGGCAATGCAAGAAACAATCCTTGTCTCTACATCAACTGCTGAAGCTGAATACATTGCTGCTGCTAGCTGCTGTGCTCAACTGCTATGGATTTCAAAATCAGATGTTAGACTATGGTTCACTTCATGACTACTCCTATCCATATTGACAACAATAGTGCTATCTCCATTACTGAGAATCCGGTGAAGCACTCCAAGACAAAGCACATTGATATCAGGTATCATTTCATTAGAGATATTCATGAGAAACAGCTGATAAAGTTTATCAAGTTGACTCAAATGAACAATATGCTGATTTGTTCCACAAAGGCATTTGATGAACAAAGATTTAAGTATCTCATATCAGCAATGGGATGATAAATATTGAATAACTACCTCTTTTGAAAACCTTTTTAATATGTAAAGTCTTGTGTCAATACAATTTAAGCCTGTTACAAAAGATCTTTAAATTATCCCAAGTGTAAATTCCTTCCGAAGAGGATTAACTCTCGAAAGATATTCTTGAATATCTTCCGAAGCCAAATTCCTCAATGGAAATTTTCTTTCTCGGAAGAGTTTTTGGTCTCGGAAGAAGCGATTGATCTGACATCAGATCTACTTCCGAAACTTATACAACTCTCCTTCGGAAAGACAGCCTTACCTTCGGAAGCAATGCCTGCTTCGGAAGATAACGTGCCTTCAAAGGACAATTTTACCTTCGGAAGCAATATCGTGCTTCGGAAGAGAAATTGCCTTCGGAAGAAAATTACCTTCGGAAATGTTTTACCTTCGGAAGTAAAGGTTTTTATATGTAACGGATATCTTTTGGGCCCCCACTCTGTAAAAAGTAAGATTTTGTCCATGATGGTCAGATTATATAATTATCCTTGCCGCCACTATCATTTCTCCGCCGTAAACCACCATACCACCCAGTAACCCCAAACAGTTACCCTATTACCGCCACTACCCACAATTCACACCCCTTTTTAAATAATCTTGACTGATCAATTTCATCTTCTTTTACCACTTTATGCCCTAACTATTCCCTTCACTGTCAAACCTTCAATTTCATCCAAATTTCAAGCTTACCTTTTTCTTCAATGGCGCTAAACCCTCAGCACAACCAAGTCGCATTACTTGATTCAAAGGATGCCGACTTCACCCAAATCCTCACATTTCTTTTCTTGCCGAATCCACATACCTCACTGCACTAACTGTTAACACCGATACTCCAACCACATGTCCGATTCTGGAGCAACGGTCAAAACTGCAGTTCTGAATGGGGTTCGAGTCCTGAGAACCCGCATTTGTGGCCAAGAGTTGGTCATCATTGAACAGCTCATCAGGGAGCATCTCGAGCTCAATGATGATGGGGCTCCTACTGAGTTCCCCAAAGAAGATTTGGGAGGGCACTTATATCCTCATGGGATATGGAGGAGATGTCACAGATCAACCGTGTACAAGTTTAATTTCTCTTACCATTGGAAGTTCCTGCTGCATATTATCCTGCATTGCCTCTCCAACAAATCAGGGGTTGGGATCAAATTCCATATGAACTAGGATGCCTAGTTCATGGTTGGTGAGAGGTCTTCGCTAACTACTCACGATTTGTGTTGACTAACCTTATCGGAAATCTGAGCAGGGACACATTCTTCATGTATCCCCGATTTATTCACATAATCAACTGTGAGATGGAACCGAGCAAGCTTGTCTGCGCAGCTGCTCTTACTATTCCACAAGTGAGACCTACCATCTTCAAGATACTGAAGAAGATGTCCGCCACTTCACTGGAAGGTACACTCCACTACCTCCAGAGATGACTGAGCGCATAGCTCCTGGTGACATCCCTGTTATCCCCACAGTGATGAACCCACACCAGCAACATCCACCACAATGCCAAAACCTTCTTTACCCTCAAAGCTACATACCAAGAGATGTCCAAAACGACCCTTGTTCAATCTACTCTAATTGAACAAGCTCTTCCTGTTCACACCCAAAGGATAGAGTGGAATCATGGCTCCCACTCAGTCCGAGGTCAACCATCCTTCACAATTGACCTCATGTGGGTTTTGAGCCTCCTCGGTCTCACCCCTGAGCCCGAACCCAAGCCTTAAGCCCACAAGGTGAGTCTCTACACTCCCCTGTGCAGCCTTCTAGGGACAGCCCCACCATAGGCTTAATGCCTGTAGACATTGATCAAGGTCCCGGGTCAGTAGGACTAACCACCCCTCTCTTTCACTGACCTTTTACTCCGTACTGATGAAGAGATTACATCTCTCATGGCATGAAGTTGATCTACAACACCCTCTAAAAGATCAACAGAGCCAAGAGGGATCCCTTGTCTCTAGCCCCCATCAGAAGCCCAATTACTGAGGTGAGTCCCACTGTGTGGAGGGACTCATGTAGACTCAGCTGCCACTACTCAAAGTCTCTCATTGAGCTCTCAGGACAGGGTAACATAATTAGGAATGAGTCTACGGCAACTTTGCCCATAGACATCTCTGAAAGAGATGACTCTGAGCAAAGGAACCAGGGTGCCAAGAAGCCACATCTGGTGGTGAGAGTGAGCATACTAGGTATGTTATCTCATCTCCCCGTGATGTCTTCTCATGAAGATGAGTGGAATATGCAACTAACACTTCAGTACTTGCTTTCTAAGGTCTCCAACCTGGAATCACAGGTGAGGATCTTAGAATCAGGACTGCCACTCAGCACTTGAGATTAACAACCTCAAGGCTAAACTAGCTGAGAAACAGACGGAGAGGTCTGTTAGGCATGTACCAATTCAGGTCTCAATGCACTTTCTTCCTCTACTCATCTAGCTCTCAAGATGATGCTACCAAAAGGGGAGAAAGTTCAGAGAAAAACATCTGAGGAACCACAGACCAATTCGTTTCTTCCCAACTCATCACACTACCTGAGTCATCTCAATCCTTTCTAGAGATTGACTCAAAGATGCTTCAAGATCTCTACAGACTTTTCATAAAGTTTGTATTGAGATCATCCCTAGAACAGCCCAGCCCCGACACTACACTTATATAACTTTGGGCTGAGGAGCTTCAAGACTGACTGCACCTTCTACCACTGTGGAAGAAGTTGGTCAACCTAAGGTCCACATGGAACCTGAGATTAGCTTCGAAGGGGAAATGGGGACTGATGGCCCAGCAACTGAAACATTGGGACAGAACCTGCAGCAGTCTCGTCTTCTGAAGCTCAAGCTGAAGCTTCCGAAGCCTACATGGAAGCCTCGGAAGAACAAGAAAAATCTTCCGAAGCCGAAATAGAAGCTGCGGAAGGCTTATTTCAGATGTCCCGAGGAACTGACCATCACAGATGTTATTGCTGAAATAGCATCTGAGGTGAGCAGGGAGGACATTTCTGACATTCCTCTCCAACCCAAACACCAGCTGAACTTCTCTCTCAATCACAACCCTCCTCCAAGAACCACCACAGTCAAGCACCACCAAAGACAAAGAAAAAGAAAATTGACTGCGGAAGAGCTTCAGGAGGAGGAGAGGATTGAGAAGGCCCAAAGAAAGGTAGGTTTTCCTACTGAAAAGCTGCTAGCTGCTAGTTCTAAGGCAGCTGCAGCCAATCAGGAAGAAATCAACCAGAAGAAAGAACAGCACTCATTGACCAGCTCATCAGTCTAGAGCTGCCAATGAGGAGATACTCCTGCTACCATTAGAGGAGTTTGTGTCTTGGAGAGGTCAACTAGGCTAAAGCAAGAAGAACAAGCCAGGTTGACCTTGGAGAGGGAAGAAGAAGAAAGAAGAGAATCAGCCCTGAAGCTGAGAGATTATAGATCAAGTTCCTACTCTCAAGAGGATTCAGTCTTCCTGAACTGTCCTCCACATGACAAGGACATGATCCTGCTGCTCCATAATAAAGAGCAGGATCAAATGGAGAAGGAAAGGAAGAAGGCTGCTAGGGAGAAGTTGAGGGAAAGGAAGAGGAGGGGGAAGAGAAGGAGGTCACTGCCACCAAGAAGTCCAATGATAAAGCCTGGATGAAGACTATCTCCGGGCTCATGGCTTCTCTGGTAGGCAGTGGGACCTTGTCCGAAAGGACACTCCAACGATAGTCAGTGAAATTAAAGCTGACATCCTTTGGGGAAGAGAATGGAGATGTACAGGATGGTACAGGAACGGTCTCAACCCCAGCCACTCAACCACAGCCACAACCACACCAGAACCAACCCCTTTTCATCAAAACCGACCCACTGATGAAACCTTCACCCCTCAACCAACAACTCTACCCAACCTACCACAATCACCTCAACACCCAAACTATCCATCCTAAAACCCAAGACACAACCCAAAACCACTAAACCTAAGCCTACCTAACAAACACCAAGACCATCCCCTCAGCCTCCTCACATCTCTCCTTTGAGGAATAAAGGAGTTCAAGACGAGGCTCATCAACTGCATTACTTTGAGCAGCATCTCCTGTGAGGGAGAGCTTATCAACATCACCTATGTTGATAACTCTTCAGCTCCCTCACCTAGGCCAATTTCTTGAGTTGCCTAGAGACACTTTGGGCTAGGCTGCAAGACTTCTTGGTCTCAACTCCGATATCCTCAATGCTGAGGAGAAGAGACTAAGAAGGAGACTGGTGACTCTGCTGGATACCAGGAAGAGGACAGGATTTCTGGTCAATCTCCTGGACCTAGAAATGCAATAATCCAGTGGAGGTTCGATGAACCTTCTCACAACTTTGTTGTGGAAAGGGAGAATGGTGAAACCAACAGGCTTAATGCCACTTCTCTACTGTACTGCATCTCAGCAGATTTGATCTTGGTGAGCTTACAGAGAAGCCATTCTCCAATCCCTCCAACTCTGAGAATGCTGACACATATCAGAACCATATCAGCGGTCCTCCACTTGGCTGAACGAGTAGAAGAGCAAGATTGAAGAAGAGTTGAAGTTGAAAAGAGTGGAAGACAAGGAAAGACCAACCACCAAAGGCACAGCCTTTCTACAGATGGTGGAAGTCCTGAATTGGAACAATAGTTCGATGGGAATATGACTATACTTCCCATCAACTAACTCTTTTCAGAGGGCACAACAGAGGGTACACATAATCCAAGGCGACAGAGTAGAGGTTTTGTCCACCAAGGATCTGTACAAGATTCTCAGCACCACAGCAGGAAAGAATAGACACTGATAAACACTTACTTTCCTTGGTACTGAGAGCTTTTGAGAAGAAGAGAGAAGTGAAGTTTTGGTAGCATCAGCGTAGGGGGAGTTTGTTGGATCATGATAAGGCTGGTGCAACCAAAACCACTTCATAGTCACTTTTGGTACTACATTGAAGGGCTTCCGAAGCCAAGCAAGAGATCTTCCGAGAGTCTGAGGAACAAGAGCTGAAGACAAAGTCAGCTTCCGAAGACAAAGTCTGATGAAAGAGCTGAAGACAAGTCAGCTTCCGAAGACAAGTCTGATGAAAGAGCTGAAGACAAAGTCAGCTTCCGAAGACAAGTCTGATGAAAGAGCTGAAGACAAAGTCACTTCCGAAGACAAAGTCTGATGAAAGAGCTGAAGACAAAGTCAGCTTCCGAAGACAAAGTCATGAAAGAGCTGAAGACAAAGTCAGCTTCCGAAGACAAATTCTGATGAAGAGCTGAAGACAAAGTCTGCTTCCGAGACAAGAAGACTCCAAGCTTCGGAAGAAGCAGTCTTTCGAAGAATAAGTGCCTTCGGAAGAAGTTATTCTTCCGAAGTACTTTATCCTTCGGAAGATATTGCTATGTCCAGCAGATAAAGTATGGTCCCTGTCAGTCTGCTGCAGACCTCTGATACAGCATGACATCTTCCTAAAGAGCCATGTTGTTGACCATACTTTATTCTACTGTTCACCTTTTTATGATAGTACATGTTACCAACTTTAGTTGGTGACAAAAGGTAAGTCAGGACATGTCCTGACTACCAACTCTCAGGCAAAATGTCTGAAAGACTCACCTAGAGTCATGTAGTATAGATGTAAGGTTAGAGGTGTCCCAGCTGGTATCAAAGTATATCCGGCTGTATGTAGTATTATATATATCTTCTCCCTGTAACTCTTTAGAAAGTGATTTGAGTCCCAAGAGTCTTGTAATCCTTTGAGTAAAAGTACCTTGAAATTTACTTGCTGTGTTAATTTCTTTACTGCTTGTTACTTGTTATATTGTGATCACTCTTCATAGACTACTTGCTGAGTGTTGTTCACAGTGAGTTGAGAGAAAAACCACCCATAATCGATCCTGCAGTTAAACGTTGTTTATATTATGTAACATAATATAGTTAGTGGTGTCAGTTGTGATATTCGTGAGCGTTTTGGATGTTATGATTACAAATATTGATAACACCACTGAAACGGAAAGCTAATCAAACATGAGGTCCTCACGAATACCATGAAGATGAAAAATATATGCTCTAAAGGTATTAACCGGGATTTTACGTTAGATGACAGACCTTGTAGTGACGGATGTCACAGTATCCCCCAGTTGAGAGAATTTCGTCCCGAAATTCAACTGGTGCTAGGTCCAAGGGCGTCATCCTTGAATAGATTTGGATACTTGAGTTTCACCTGATCTTCCCGTTCCCCGCGTGAATTCTGGCCCTCGCTTGGAGTCCCATCTCACGCGAAACGATCGGTATCTTTGCTTGCCTTTAAGCGTTTGACTTTTCGGTCCACGATCTCGATAGGTTCCTCATGACATGAAGCTTTTCGTCGATCTTGATTTCCTCAATTTGTACATGTAAGGACTCATCGCAAAACACTTCTTGAGGTTCGACCAGTGAAAAGCATCATGTACAACGCTGAGTTCTTGTGGCAACCTCAATCGGTAAGCCACGGACGATTTTTCTGTAATTCTGGATGGTCCTACGTATCGAGGGGCTAACTTCCCTTTCTAGATCGTACAATCCCTTTCCAGGGAGAGACTTTGAGTAAGACGTGATCTCCAACATTGAATTCTAAAGGCTTCCACGGTTGTCGGCCATAGCCGTTTTGGCGATCTCTTGCAGCTTTTAGTCTGTCTTTGATTGGAAAAATTTCGTCGGTGTCTCTTGAATGATCTCTGGGCCACGTAAGCTGGCTCTCACCAATCTCAGCCATCAAACTGGAATCTACTATTTTCCGTATAATGCCTCAGATGGAGCACATCTAATGCTTGTATGATAGCTATCGTTGTAGGAGAACTCAATCAATGGTAAATGAGCGTCCCAGCTACCACCAAATCGATTGCACAAGCTCTGAGCATGTCTTACTACATTGTATCGTTCGTTCACTTTGGCCATCTGTTTGTGGGTGATAGGCTGTACTATATCTAATCGAGTGCCCATCGCTTTTGTAGTGTTGCCAAAATCGTGAAGTGAATCGACTGTCACGGTCGGATACGATTGACACGGCACACCGTGCCGTGTCACGACTCTTCCAATGTACAACCTCGCCAATCTTTTCATCTTGTAATCCTCCCGGATCGGTAGGAAATGAGCGGACTTCGTCATCCGATCCACCATGACCCATATCGAGTCGTGTTCGTTACTTGTTCTAGGGAGTTTGGTAATGAAGTCCATGGTATGTTCTCCCATTTCCACTCGGGAATCTCGGTTGCTGTAATAATCCCGATGGTCTTTGATGTTCGGCTTAACTTCCAAGCACGTCAAGCATCGGTCTACATACATAGCAATGTCTCTCTTCATGCCTGGCCACCAGTATAGGTCTTAAGACCGTGATATATACTGCACCAGATGAACAGAATATCGTGTCTTGTGCGCTTCCTCATGATTAGGGTACGAACATACTCTCCATTTGGGTACCCATATGCGATCCATGAAGTACTGTATGACATCATTTTGCAATTCGTCTGTTTTTTCTAACCCTTAGAACTCTTCTCTCGCGAGGTTTCTTCTCTCAATGCTTCCCTTTGTGCAAGTTGGATCTGAGCTTTCAAGTTGTCTGAATAGTCAATCCCAAAGCTCGTGCACATAGTGATTTCACGCGCCCTTTACGACTTAGGGCGTCAGCCATCATATTTGCTTTCCTTCCAATCAAACTTCTTGTCTTCTGAGTCATCAAGGTTAACGGTTGGGCAACCTTTGAGAAATTTGCAATGAAGCGACGATAGTATCCGGCCAAACCTAAGAATTGCCGTATCTCCGAAGGTGTCTGGGGGGCATCCCATTCCTTCCTTGCTTATCTTTCTGGGATCTACTTGAATTCCACTTTCGTTAACCACCGACCCAGAACCTCACTTTTTCGAAGCCAAACTCGCACTTCGAGAACTTGGCAAAAGTTTCTCTTCCTTCAACAGTTTCTAGAATTGCTCGAAGGTGTTCTTCGTGATCCTCTTTCGAACGAGATATATGAGTATGTCGTCTATGAACACGATCACGAACTTATCAAGATAAGGTTGCACACCCGATTCATCAGATCCATAAAGACAGCTGGTGCGTTGGTCAGCCCGAATGGCATGACCAAGACTCATAGTGCCCGTAACGAGTTCTAAATGCCGTTTTGGGATATCATCGTCGAATACTCTTAGCTGATGATATCCGATCGAGTTCGATCTTAGAGAATATGAAGCTCCTTGTAACTTGGTCAAATAAGTCATCGACTCTTCACAGTCACTTGTTCAACTCGCGAAAATCGATGCACTATGCGGAGCGACCCGTCTTTCTTTTTGACAAATAGGACCGGTGCTCCCATGGCGAATGACTCAGTCAAATAAAACCCTTCCTAGTAGTTCCTGTAATTGGTTAGATAATCCTTGTATTGCAGACGCGCTAACTGATACAGTGCTTTTGCTACCGGCATAGCTCCAGGAACTAACTCCAACGAAATCCCACCTGTCGTGGAGGAGGTAATCTTGACCAACACCCTCAGCTCCGTTTTTCGAAACCAAAAAATCCATTCCCACAATCCCCAACTCAAAAGGTATTATGTCTATGTCAAAGGCATGGTTCTCCAATATCCTAGAGCACTCTCTAAAAATCTCACCTGCTAGTACACCCTACCGTTGGCCATTTCTACAGGGAGGCTAGTCTCTAGTCTACTATCACAAGCGTGGTGTACAAAATCAAAAGATATGAAACTATTGTTTGCTCCAGTGCCATTCAATTTGAAGACGAAGGGTGGTTGAGCAAAATACGTACCTGTATCAACATTCGGGTCCTGACGGGCGCCATTTGCTCCGTTAACGTATGCACGTCCTCTGGCAGCACTTCTTGATTCTCTTGGCCTGGGTTGCTAGCTATGGCCATCACTTGGTGCCGGTTATTCCCTTGCTGACCCTGTGCCCTATTCAGTCTGGGGCACGTGTTCCGGTAGTGACCAAGACCTCCCACTCATACAAGCTCTGGCATTCCCGACGGGGTTAACCGCGTTGACGTGTGTCACCAGGTTCGATGCAACTCTACAATCTCTCGCTAGGTGCCCCGGGCGCCTACAGTTCGCCCACGACCGACACGGCATTACTGGGGGGTGATGAAGGTTGCACCTGTCATATTTCGGGTGCGGCCAGCATATTCTTTCTTTCCCTGAGTCACAGCCCCAAAATTTTGGGTCGTCTTAGCCTTCTTATCAAACCTCCGGCGTTAGACCCTCGTTTCCCAGCCTCCTTTCCTCTTCTCTGTTCCTTGGTTATACTGATCATTAGTATCATTACTCCTGTGGAGTTGATGATTCCGAAGAGTGTCGCTCACTTGAGTCACTATAGTTGGATCAGTGCGCTAGCTGCTGAGCGATCATAGCAGCTATATCAGGGTTTTCAGTTTCCTGGTTGTCGCCAGCTGTGGTGCCACCTGCTCTTGGTGATCTACCCACCTACTGCCTTGTGGGGTCTCACCATCTTGGTTGGTACCACGTGTGACTCTTCGTGGCGGCATCTTCTAATCATAGAAGATGTAAAAATGTAAGCTTTAGTCACTTCTGAGATACATGTATGATTCCACTCATCAAGTTCCGATAACCCATGCTTTGGTCCATCAAGATCGTCACGTAACCCAGTTTAAGCCATTCTTAGTATATCGGTGTGCTTATATATAGGGTCCCCCGCAGCGTTCCCACCGCATCCACGATATACCTTGAATGACACTTAACCCGTTTACATGACATCCTAATTTCCCTTAGCATAATCCCGATAAATAACATAATATAATGTGTAGGGAGTATCATCACTCTCTACATTTCTTGAAGTTCACTTTTATTCTAAGCATTCAATCAGCTCCTTAGTACTGAAATGCTAAGTGGAGGA
Source organism: Flaveria linearis (assembly GCA_024085815.1). Lineage (NCBI taxonomy): Eukaryota > Viridiplantae > Streptophyta > Magnoliopsida > Asterales > Asteraceae > Flaveria > Flaveria linearis. The sequence goes on from CM044008.1 coordinate 22,152,173, forward strand.
AGTTTCGCGGAAGGTATATCAATGTCATGATTGGAAGTACCATGAAGGCTCTAAATAGGGCAGGACTTAAGTAGTGGTAGGTGTTAGTAATGTTATGTTACCCTTAATAAAGCCTCACTAGGATATATGATCCTAGCACACCCTAGGATATAAAATAGCAACTAGTATACTCATGATCGTACCTAATGGTAGATTAGCCAGATTTCTCATGCACGGCGAATTGCAATTATGTGTGCACCCGTAATGGTAATCTGCTTGCATGGTCACCTAAGCTTCCTTACCCCAAGTTAACATCATAGTATTGTCCATATTCATCAAGCACAAATTATGTATTGTCCTCATGTCCCTGAACCACTAGTAGAATGTAATAGCAAGTAAACTCTAAGCACATAAGCATAATATATCTAATGATAGCTGCCTATCCTTCATACCTTCAGGATTTCAGGCATAACCATGTTAGGGTCGGATTTAGTATTCGAGATCAAGCGCATGTATGATCTGTGACGATCTTTTTGGGTCTACATACCCGATTTGGTTATGATAACTTGGCGCGCAGAGGGAACGGAAGATCCAGTAGGAAGCATCCCATAGGGGTCGAGCACAAGGGCTCAAATACCAAGTTAAAGATCACATAACGGAAGGATACCAAACACGTAAGGAGGAACACATACACGTGATATATAAATGCACAAGCTTAAGCATGCAAATCTACTGAAGGTTCCTAGGTTATAGTCTAGGTCAAGTGTAATGCCTAATTCTCTTACCAATGGCTCTGATACCATCTGTCCAACCCCCTGATAGCGAAACACGGGGAATGCGAGCTAGACGGGATCGTCATAACACAGGGTATGAATAGAGTAGCAATAATAATATGATGACAAGCGTGTCATGACGATACCCGAACACAATTGGAGACTTGTGTCGTGTATATCAATGTTCACGACAGCATGCCATAAACATAACATAAAATGATCACATAATCATTGATACAACTTGCATTGTAAATTCCCATAACTCGGAACAAGGGTACAATGTACAAGTTTGAGCAGCCAAGATGTTCCAAAGATTAATGTTTACAAATGCTTAATTCTCCAAAATATGTCCTAGGGTCTCCTCTAAAAGGCAGTGCTCCTAGAACTTCATTACCTTGATCACCTGAAAAGAAACGCTCAAAAGGTCAACATAATTGTTGGTGAGCTTCGCAGGTTTTAAGTAATAAAAGATGTTATGATGAAAACAGTAAGTAAGTTTAATAAGTTACCACGACTACACTTATGTGCAGGCGGTTTACGTTTATAAATAGCTACAGCCAAACTAGTCATTGTTCACACGGGAATTGATGGCTGTAAGAAAGGTTTTCTCGAAAAGAATATAGTTTATAAAGACGTAGCAAGATCCACACAGCGCATACGTTTAGTTTTATAACCAAACCAATCCTTAGGTCCCAATGCCGGGATTAAGGGTTATACAAAAGGTTTTCCATAGCATAGTAAGTTCAAGTGACGTAGCAGGGTCCACACAGCGCATACGTTTAGGTTACAACCAAACCAGTCCTTAGGTCCCAATTACCGGATTAGGTTGTAATGGATGATCGGCTTAGAGGAAACACAGAGGAACCACACAGAAGAACCACACAGCCGAGAGCATCAAGGTTAAAGGCATCCAACAAGTAATAAGCATTCATGAGTTTCACATGACGTAGCCGGATCCACATAGCGCATACGTATAGGTTACAACCAAACCAGTCCTTAGGTCCCAATACCGGGATTAATGGTTTACTGAGAGATCCACACAGAAGTCCCACACAGAAGCCCCACACAGAAGTCCTACACAGAAGTCCCACACAGCCAAATAGTATCACCAAACAAGTAGCATTTACAGGTGACATCACATAACACTTAGCATCATAATCACGTAGTAGCAACTTAGCATAGAATCACATTCAACATTTTATGCCTTAGTCAATCAGATCATCCCGTAACCCAGTTTAAGCGCATTCTTAGTATACCGGTGATGCTTATATATAGGTTCCTCGCAGCGTTCCCACCACATCCACGATATACCTAGAACGATGCCTAAACCAGCTACTTGACATCTGATTGACCTTAACATCAATGTGTCAACATCCACAAGTAAGCAAGGTGAGTTAACCATAGAGTTACAGCAGATTTCCACTAAGAAAGATGCTTGAAAATATGTTAATAAGCGCGTTCTCTTCCCCTAAGTTCGAAAATGCTTAAAAGTTTATAAGCGTAAAAAGGGGCCACGAAACTCACAGTATAGAAGATAGGTTCCAATGGTGGTAGATCCAAGGGTAAGTGCTATGAACCGTCAAACACCTTTGACAGTTACTGACAAGCATTAATAATGATCATAAAGCATAAGATGATGTTTAATAGGTTCGGGCAGTTCGGTTCGATCGTGGTAGCACACACACAGGCATACACATATCAGACCTTATGTAGGTCCAAGTACTAGCAGTCCCAATGATTGTCGGTAGTTGTAAAAGGTTAGGTATTTTGTATGGAAATAGTTTGTGCCTGTTGATAGCGTTGACTTTAATCTTTGTGGTCAAGCTATGACGCTCTTATTGATGTTTCCTATCATCATAAGACCTCCAGAAAGGGAAATTCACACGCACACACACACATCACCAATCACACAAGATTCCATTCACACGACAAGACCAGACGCACGACTGGACACTCCATTCGCACGAATTAATTCTCAGTCGTGCGAATCATCTTCATTCGCATGATTGAACCCTCATTCGTGCGACTAAGCACTCAGTCGTACCACACAACACTCACTCGTACGATCCAACATCCATACGCACGATTCAACATCCATTCGTACGAATCAGATTCATTCGTACGACGAACCTCCATTCGTGCGACTAAACCCTTAATCGTACGATACACGCTCAATCGCATGCATTCCATCGCATAGACTCAATCGCATAGAACACTCAGTCGCATGACTCAGTCGTACGACTCACCCAGTCGTACAGCTCAGTCGTACGATAGACTCAGACGCATGGACTCAGTCGTACGACTCACCCAGTCGCACGTCTCATCGCATGACAGACCCAGTCGCCCTGTACAGCGGTCGCGACTGCTGAAGTGCAGAGCAGCGTCCAGCTGCTCCGAGCACGAGTTCTACACCATAAAAACATCCAGAAACATACTTCTAACATGTCTAGACAAGAAACACACACCGGAACGCAACACACAACCCACACGACCTCAGGGCTCGGATGAACCCGAACACCCGAAACCCTAGAAAATGCAGAAGTGAAATCGAGCAAGAAACGGGTCAAACGAGGTTATTTACCTGCTAGGAGTGAGTATCCACGATGATAACCAAGATTTGATGGTGAAAACGCGACAAACGGACCCGATTTCGGTGCTAGTTCGACAGAGAGTGAAGAAGATGAAGAAGAAACGATGAAGATGAAGATGATGTGAAGAATGGCTGGGAAATGGGTATTTATACCCAGCCTAGTTTGGCTATTTGTCAAGTTTAGCCCTTGCACTTTGTCCCCGAATCGCCAAACTTGTTTCGGTTGTAAATGACGTAAACACGCGCGTTATACCAATTACAGGATGTGTTAAACGTTGTTTAAATTATGTAACATAATATAGTTAGTGGTGTCAGTTGTGATATTCGTGAGCGTTTTGGATGTTATGATTGCAAATATTGATAACACCACTGAAACGGAAAGCTAATCAAGATGTCCTCACGAATAATCCATGAAGATGATAAATGTATGCTCTAAAGGTAGTTAACGGATTTTACGTTAGATGACAGACCTTGTAGTGACGGATGTCACATATGGGGATTTGACAAATAAATAAAATTCATATAATGAATTATTTATAGTTTGATTCATTGAAGATAAGTTATACCATTTAAATATTTTGATATAGAAAAGATATTAGGTATAATAATTGATAAGGTTTAAATATAAGGTGTAAATAAATTTTATAAGCTTTTTGAAATAAACATGATTTAACAATGGTTAAAAATAACGTATTGACCAATAATAATAATATACTAATCTAAACTGTTATTTAAAGTTCATTTTAAAGACATAACCCAAAATGATATTTGTAAATAATTATGAATTTATAAAATATATTTTATCATGATTAATCTATAATAAAGATAATATAGTGTCAATAATAATTTAATGACTTTAACTATTATTTAAAGTCTATTTTCATAAGAAAAATAAACTAAGTATCACTTTTGTAAAAATATTTATAGAAATATTAAAGTATTAAAGAAATAAATTTATAGAAAATACTTAGATGATTTTAAAAATAATAGAGTTACAAAACTGATTTTATAATTTTTGGGAATTTTCTATATTTTTTAAAGGCTGAAAAGTCCTAAAAAATGTTGAGGGTGCCGGGTTTCGAACCAGGGACCTCAAGTTGTGAATGTGTATGTAACCAGTAGACCAGGGCCGCGGTCATGGCATATCACGGCTCTTAAGTGTTATAATCAAAGTTACAAAACAATCCCCACATCGAATAAAACCTAGTTTCGATTCTGCTCAAATTGAACATCTAAATGATGTTGTTAACGAAAGCAATTATAGGGCTTTGATCCTCATGTTAAACCGAGTATGTTTATGTGGTAACTTACGTGATTAAGTTTGAATTGATGATCTTAGGTTGTAAACGAGTCGCGACCCAGAATAGCGATTGATCGAGATGTTGGTGATGTCGTTGGTTCAATTGGTCGAATGGAAAGCTCCTAAAGGTAGTAATGAGTATTAGCCCTCAACCAAATTTGGTTTAATGTGCCCAAAAGATGAAGCTCAACCAAGTTGTAGGTCCGAAATAAAGATGAGGATCGATGGTGGTGTGTTGTTGTGTTGCAGATGAAATTGAGAGTTCCATTAGTTTAAGAGCATTGTGTTGATGATTTACCCTCGGTTACTAAAGCGTTAATAGATCAGTTTCAAGTCGATTGGGTTCATGCTTTGAATGTGAGTCTCGGTTTTGAGTTAGAACTATTTAACTAGTGTTTAATCCAAATTAATTTGGTGCTTGATTCGAAACTGATGTGCTATGGTTAAGAACCGATTTAATTGCGTTTTAATCGACTCTTTTGGGTGCTTGGTGGCAGGCGGAGGCGGTGGCCGGAGACAGAGGCCGAGGGGAAGAAGGTCGCCGGTGGGTTTGATTGGTTTTATAGCAAACTTACACTTTGACCCTTGTGGTTTTGAAAGTTATCATTTTATGTAAAAAAACCTTTTATTTAAAGTTTAAATTTGTCATAAAATACCCCCTCAACTTAATTAAACTTTGAGTTCTAATTATTTTTATAAACCTATTAATTGTTTAACTTTTATAAATTTTATTATTATTATTATTATTATTATTATTATTATTTTTATTATTATTATTTATTTATATTTAAATAAATTAACTTATTAACTTTTAAATAACTAAACAATCATAACAAGCCCTCAAAGTTCACAAATGACATAAAAGGTCCTTACAAGAATTTAGCGAGGTTAACTTTTATTTATCGAAAATTATGAGATGTTACACATAACGCCCTCGTGTTTCGTCTGTGCCACCGCCGTGTTCTACTCGTGCTGCCGTGTTCCACCTGCGACACCGCGTTCCTCCTACACCGCAACCACCATGGAATATTCATCGGTCTGTCAGTCGCGGCGGTCTTAGGTTTGTGTGGTATAGCTGAGGGAGACGGTTCGTGATATTTCTATGCCTTCGTTTCTTCCCTAAAAAACCCTAGCTCTGCGCTGGTGCTGGTGAGCGGTGGAGCGGAGGTGGTGGCTGCTCCGGCTTGGCTGTCACTTCCCTTGGCCTGTCATCCATCTTTCTAAAACCCCATGCAGAGGAGGCTTCTTGAGGGAGGGTTCCCTATCTCCCTCCCCGGATAGAGTCTTTTCTTTTGCACACCTAGATCTGATAAGGTTTTTGATAATGAAGGTCTTTAGCAGTGGTCGGAGACGATTGAGTCTCTCCAGGCCGCCTTTTGTGGCATTTGTCTAGTGGTGATGTCAGGTGTCTGTAGAGTCGATGACTTTGGCTCTTGCTCATCTGAGACAACCTTTACTTTTCTTATTTTGAAGGTTTTAGGTTGTACGTGATGTTGTTTGATCATTCACGCTGATCGTTAGCTATTTGATGAAAATGTTTGTGCCGAAACTAATATTGCGCTATAGATGTGATGTTGTTGGGTCGGTGTTGATGAGTGTAACTCATCTAAGACAAATTTATTATACCCGATTTTGAGATCTCTTAACGGTTTGTAGTGTTTTGGGGTTGGCGTGACGAGTTCAAGCTCATGATAATAAATTCGATTACAACATGATCTTCGCATGGTAGGGTTGGATGACGACCGGTATATACTCGCAACCCCTTTGCAGCCATTAATATATAATCACTTTTGAAATTCTGAGCCCAATTTTGCATTAAAACTTTTGTTTTGTGAGGTTGATGTTATTTTTCGTAAGTTGGTATGATCCCGTTCAGATGATGGTGATGCTAAGAATGAATACATTCGTGTTTGTTTAAGACTCGGTTTAATATGTTTATCCAACGCACAAAGCGCGTTGGAGTACAACCCTAGTTAATTTTAACGATTAACATTTTAAAAACAATACGTGTAGATCATATAACTGGAAATCAAAAGAAAATAAAAGACCGCCCTTAGGGAGCAAAGGGTGTGCTCATACCACTGGGCTACGTATTCTTTTGACTTATAATCTCCAACCATATTTATTAACCTATGCCTACGATTTTATATAAGAAAAAGACATAACAACTTGCCCAAGACAGACTCTAATAGGAAGAACGAGTTACTGTTAACTCCACCGAGTGCTCTCAAAAAATCCAAACATTTAACTAAACAAAACAAACAAACATATCAAATATGTCCCACTGATAGTAGGGTATGAGAGGGGTAAGTGACGGCCAATCTTTCCTTTATTTTGAGAGACAGAGAACCGCTTCATTTCACTATATATATAAATTTAGTTTATAAGTATTGATAACCATCCTAATTAATTGGATTATAATTTAACATAAGTTCATAAATAAACGTTTACTATAGTTGATTTTAGGTAAGTTTCTGCTCAAACTCACAAACACATTAATTAAATTGGTCTGGTTTCAGCCGACTAAGTTCTCGGGTTGTCATGCTTATTTTTATATTTTAAAAGTTTGTCTTATGTTGATGATCATTAAGTTTTTATTAAACAATTGTTGTATAAATTTGTATCTTTTAGTCGTACACATATAATTTTAGATTAATAAAACAAAAAATCTGCTTGATCGCGAGGTTGACTCATTAATACACAAGTTCATTTGTTTGACATAATATCAAGTTTGTATCAGCTTTAAGTCATGAATAGTTCTAACTAGTACTGTAAATTATACAAAGAATGTGATAAAATCAACTCATAGACCATCCAAGTATATAGAATGGTCAATCGTATAAACAAAAAAATCACACAAAGACTCATAAAGTAGAAACTAAAAAGTAAAATACATAAATTTCGTTATATAATAGTATGTGTTCAGTCTCGACATATGTGTTTTATTCATAAAGTAGTCATGTTAACCATTAAAACAATTTCCTGAAACATCACTCTTGAAACACTTTAGTCGAATTCACTGTTTACAAATATTCAAAGTTTTCCGCTTCTTCAAATTTTCTAGCATTTTTTAACCTTAGATACAGTGGATGCTATATGAACTTGTTTAATACATTCGAACACATTTGTTAGTACATATACGATAATAATTGTAAAATACGCACTTTATTTTGATGGTGATCAAATCAAACTTCAAATCAATAAGGGTATACACATCCTTGGATAATATATTCCAAATTTTCATATAAATGATGTGTGTTTAAATTGAGTTGCGTATCTCCTAAAAGTGAATACATTTCTAAAAAATCTTTTTGCCAATTTTTATGTGATATTAGACAAGATAAGAACCGAAAGGAGTTTCCATTAAATGGAGATTATTCAAACATGATTATGTATAGATAGGAAAGTTCAACCATATGCGTAAACCATTGAGTTAACCACCAACATATGGTTTATGTCTTGATATCCAACTTTTCGCCAATGATTAAAAACTTTATATTTTTAAATGCTCAAACCCTATCCGCGATATCTAAAACCATTAAAGGCGAGCCACCAACATGGTGCACTTGGGTGGTGAGTCTATTGAACATGTTATACTTCACCGCCCCATGGTTGTTAAAGTGCGGTCCAAGATTAGGAAGTGGGCCAAACTACCTGTCTTTGCGCCTCTAATATCACTGATTACTTCAAAAAGATTGATGGGTAGGCTTTCACAATGGAGCACGGGAAGAAGGTGAAGGCAATGATGTATGTCATGTTGTGGGCATTATGGAAGGAGCGGGACAAAAGAGTATTTGAGAACAAGAAACTTGGAGTCTCAGATCTTGATGCTGAAATAAAATCCATCTCTTTCGATGGATTGAGCATATGTGTCCATTTAGGCTAGGGCCATTGGTGTGATTATTTTGTATAAATGTTTTCGATGTACTTCTCGACTTTATACTATCTCCTGGCTAGAGTTTATTTAAATGTCTCTCCCATTTTGTCGTTCCAAAACTTCTAAAATCATTATTTCAATGGTGAAAGATGTCGAAGTGTAGTTTGGACAAAGGTGATAGGGTTTGTATTCAGATTTTCGAAAATGTAACAAAAACAATAATAGTTTTGGACATTTTTTATTCTCAACTAATGACTCACATGTATGCAATTTTAAAACCAAAACCATACATACAGGCAGGGCAGAGAATCAGCTGCAAATATTGACTTTTTACATTATATGCTATCAGTACGGAAATCGGTAATTTCTCAGTACGAGATTTGGTTGGTTTCGGGTTTCCCGATTTTTGCTAGCCCCTATGTATAACCACCCGATACAAACCTAAGTGGTTAAATAAATGCTTAGCAGACGGATGAAAAAACAATTCTTGAGTTAATCTGTCTGATCTGATTTTCAAAACCATAACTAGAATTTATAGCACAAGGAGTGATTACCATTTACCAATTTCCTCAAATTCCCCATATGCCACTTGAGCATCATATCAATCACATCACCAATCCCTTTTTTCCTTGTGATTTCTTCGTTTTAGAGGGAACGGTTTACCAATTTACTAAAAAAACTCTTAAATTTTACTTGACTAACAAAATAAACAAACAGTGGAGACGTCATGAGAAGTTCAATGAAGATACACGAACATCAATGCTGATTTGAAGCCCCGATTTCAAGGACACGGTGTTATCAATCAGTATCACATTTCGACGAGCCGACTCCCACACCGGGTGACCTTATCACACTGGACTGTGAAGTGCTAACATGGGACTCATGTTACACATTTGCCCTTTATCTTCCATTAATATCACACACAACCCTTCATATTTACTCTCTCTTTGAAACCTATTCTAACACCAAACCGCTATCTCAAACACACACCCCACGCTTCGATCATCACCGACTACAGTTATCTCCAATGGCCGACGCTTCAGACGACACAAAAGACATCGAGAAGCTTTACGAATACGGTGAACGACTCAACGAAGCTAAAGACAAATCTCAGGTTACAACTTGTTCAACTTTTCTAGGTTTTACTTCGGTTTTTCATCATGAATTTGTGAAATTAGCTTGTTAATGTTTCAGAACGAAGATGATTACAAGAATATTATTGCATCGGCTACTAGCACCAACATAAAGGCTCGACAGTTAGCTGCGCAGCTGATTCCGAGTTTTTCAAGTTCTTCCCTGGCTTATCGGGGACGGCGGTTGATGCTCATCTTGATTTGTGTGAAGCTGAAGAACTTGGGGTTAGTAGTTTTGTTATAGGTTGATTACATAAACTGAATTGGTTTAATCAAGCGAATGCTATTGGATTGCATCTCTGTGCTCAATTGGGTTAGAAAAAGGATTTATGTTGCTTGATAGTTGATGCTAACCCTAAATTGCAGCAAGAATTGTTAGTTTTGAATCTTATACTAGTACTGTAGTATGATTGCATTAGAGACAAGAAAAGTGGAAAGAGGATTTGTTGTAGCATTCTGTTTTTTGAAGCTGTTTGATATTTATATGTTAAATTCATACCGGAACTGCTGTGATTTAAAAGTTGTAAACTTGAAACTATTTGAGCTGAAATCTTTGTTGTTTGCTCATTTTTGGATATGTGTTTTGTGAAGATACGGGTGCAAGCAATTCGTGGGCTTCCTCTGTTCTGCAAGGATACACCTGAACATATTCCGAAGATTGTTGACATTCTTGCTCAGCTTCTCATAGCAGGTAACAAAGAGTGTTTTACATTTTGCTTTTCATAAGCAGTTGTATTACAGACACATACACATATTTTTTTATAGATAGAGTTAGGAACAAACCAGAGACTTAAATTTATGAGAAGTCGAGGAAGGGTACACAAAAATGATCCTTTTTATTTATTGTTACTAAATTCCCATAGTTTTAATTATAATTCTTGGGTGGCCTTGATTTTCCAAAAAAGAAGAAATTCAAACTAATGATTTTTCATTGGAAGGCACAGTTCCATATTTTCTTGCAACATGAGTATTTAAGGCATAAAAGCTATAATAATTTGAAAGTGTTTAATTTTCCATCTCCGCCATTTTCATATCCTGCGTGACCTTGCGTTTTTAAGAAAATTTTTAAAAAATATGAAACGAGTCTTATGGTTGATTTAAAAGTAGAGAATTTGACGAGAAGAAGGATTAATCCCAATCAAATATTGCTAATGTTCTCATTTCATAAGATCCCAATGAGCTAACCTGTGGTAACAAATTTTACCTACTTACCCATTTTGATAGTCGAGTTGGTTAAACATTATAAAACCACCCCTAACTACCACAACTTGTCTCATATTCCCTCTAGCAAAAGTTAATGACCTCAAGAACTGCATTTGAACTACACAATGAAAGAACAACTAAGACAAGCTAATGAACTAACAAATTAAAAACAGGGAAACACAAATCAAAACTTAATTTGAGCAGCAACTATGCATGTCCCATCCAAAATCACATCAACTGGAACATTAGGCTTATATCAGTAGGAACATTAGGATTAGAATGAACTACCATCAGCACATCAGCAGGAACATAGCTAATGTTCTCATTTTGTAAGATTTATTAAGTATAGATGAGCTAGCTTGATTACAAAACCACCGCCAATGATTACAACTTGTCTAATACCTACTAATTGCATAAGACATGTAACAAGTTTTTTAGCTTGATGCACAAAAATCCTTCTCGTCCTTTTCAAGATAAGAATGCTTTTATGTTAACCCTCCCCTATTTATGCATGACATTACGTACTTTAATATCTCCAGAAGAAAACGTGGAACGTGATGCGGTGCATAAAGCTCTTCTGTCATTGTTGAGACAGGATGTTAAAGTACATGAATGGTAGTTAATTAGTTGTGTTATAAGAGCATCATAGTTTTCTTGTCATCGATTATTGTAACCGTAAATTAATAAGTTAAAATACACGTGCAGCCCTGTTGTCCAATAGCGGCTATAGCGACCGCTATAGCGCGCTATGTGGCGATGCGATCTTCCCTCGCTATTTGCAGATAGCGACTGCATAGCGGAATTTTTGATTTTTTTATTTTTTTTAATTTTTAAATTTTTTTTTGGTAAATATGAGATTTAGATGATTAGTAATAGAGTGTTTTAGTTATTTTAGGGGTGTTTTGCTTAGATTTTCTACTACTTTATTGCTAAACATGCTTATTTATTGAATGTAAAACATTCTTACATATTAACCTACTTAATCCTTGGTTTTAAAAGCGCGCCTGAGGCACGCCTAGGCGCAAGGCGACTCTTGAGGCGAGGGTTGGGGCTTTTTGTAACACAAGGCGCATGTTGTACAATAACCGTAAGAAAAGCGCGATTTTTTGGCGAAAAATCCCTCCAAGGCACATGCTTCTTATACAGGGGTGTTTTTCTTCAAAGTGCTATAATGTTGCTAAAGAAGTTATACATTCATGTAATTTATACATTAAAGCATATATAAACATTATTTATAGCTATATTTTGGGTGGGGATGCCAAAAACCTATAGGATTATATTAAAAAAATTATATAAACACTTAGCGCTTCGCGTACGAAAAGCCCTCCGCTTTTGCGCTCGCGCTTTGCGCTTCGGTTTTAGACCCTGTCGCCTCGGTGCGCTCCTTGCTTTTTAAAACCAAGACTTAATCGTTAAACACGAAATAGCGGTCGCTATTTACCGCTATTCGCTACGCAGCATATAGGTGGCTTGTCGCTATTTACCGCTATTTGCTATTGACAACTATGCATGCAGCATCCTTGACAGCTTTATTCAAGCACATTGAAAGTGTTGATGAGCCAATTGCTGATGATAATCGTGAGAGGACCCTGATCTTTATCAGGGACAAGGTGAGAAAAGCAACTTTCACTTTATAAATACAATTTTGATTGTTTGTATAAAAATTAAGATGATGTCTGTTTTTCAGGTATTTCCTATAAAGTCTGAGCTTTTGAAGCCTCAAGAACAGATGGAAAGGCACATCACTGATTTGATAAAAAAAGTATGTTCCTAATGATAAATCCCTCCTTGCTATGGGTTTTTCAGAAAATCATATTAATGCATTTGACATAATTATTAATGCATTTGACATAATTATATAACTACGTACGCATACTTTAATTGCATTATCTTGCAGAGCCTGCAAGATGTTACTGGAGCGGAGTTCAAAATGTTTATGGATTTCTTAAAAGCTTGAACATATTTGGAGATAAAGCTCCCACTGAGCGGGTTCAGGAGCTTATTGAAATTATTGAAAGCCAAGCAGATCTAGATGCACAATTTGATGTGAGTATATGATGTTTCCTTTCTACTAATGGTATATTTTCTCTTCTTTGCATGCATAATTCTAGTCTTTCTTGTAACTAATAATGTTGATAATATAGTTTGCTGATTATATGGCCTTCAACTTGTAGGTTTCAGACGGGGACCATATCGATAGATTGATATCATGCCTCTACATGGCTCTTCCATTCTTCCTAGTATGTGGTTATAATATTTCTATGCTTGTTTTCCTGTCATTCCAGTGAAACTACTTTTTTATAAACTGTAGCTTTAATTTGCATGCAGAGGGGCGCTTCAAGTAGCAAGTTTATCAACTATTTAAACAAGAACATCATTCCTGTTTTTGATAAGGTGATTATCATTTATGTATTTTCCTTCAAGTTTCTGGTTTCATTGATTAGATGAAACTAATTTAAGTGCAACAACAATCACTTTAAGTTTATGTCTTACTTATTATGGAATGCACGGGATAGCAAATTTCAGATGTCATCCTTACCCTCTAAGTTCATGTCTACTATGACTTAGCTATGTAGTGAAGCACACACTAACTTAAAATATGTATTTTACCTCCCCACTTGTTTATCGAAATTGGAACTATGACAATGTTGTAGCTTTGTAAAATATGTGGGGAACGTGAAGTCATGATATTAGCTTAGGGTGTTACATATCAGCTAACTAGGTAGTCAATGTGGCTAGGCGCATAGGGCTTGCCTGTCAGGGACAAGGCGCAAAAAGCACATGCTTGAGACAAAAAGGCTCCCACACTAGTAATATTGTCTGGTTTGCTCTAGACAAAACCAGCATTACCTTGTCTGAAATGCGCGTTTCCATTGTGCCTGGAGGAAGGACAGCATCTTGTATATGCTGAGGCGTGAGACATTGCCTCATGCCCATTCTCTCTGTAGCACCTAGGCTTGCATCTAGAGAGTTTTTTACTACATAGCATATCAGTATGCTGATTAATGAACTAATAACAATCAATAAAACAAAATTGAAATATTGTAGTACAGAGGAATTAAAATTAACATCTACCAGCTTATAATTTCTGGTTAACCCCTTAACCAATTCATATGCAGCTTCCTGAAGAACGGAAAGTAGACCTGCTCAAAAACCTTGCAGAGTGTTCTCCTTACTCAACACCACAGGACTCACGCAATATCCTTCCCTCTATTGTTCAGCTGTTGAAGGTATATAATTTTTCTTATCAAATGTTCACATTTGTATTTTCGTATTGAGGGCATATTCACAGAAGACATTTAAAGTACCATTTACGATATCAAATTATTCACTCTTTAGAAGGAACCAAAATTTTAAAAACTTCCATAAGGTTATTGTGTTAAACCATCCAAGAGGTTGCTGGGTCACCAAAATGGTAAGGTGTTAAATAAATCGCCATACATGTTGGCATTTTAGAAACTTTACTAATAATAAAGTCGAAAAGAAACCCACCGATCCTATTAATTTTGCCTTCCAGATGGGTTCAAATTTCAAACCAATCTTCTTCAAAATCAAGAAGGCCTATCAGTTATCACCACCACCACTGCCGCTGCCACTGCTTGCTGCTCTACATCTTATTTTATTCTTTTCTTTTCTTTTCATTTTCAGATCTGAATTCTGATTCTTCTTTGGTTCTTTTTAGTACTTGTTTGGATTTGTTTCTTAGGATCACTTATTCTGCCTTTTGTGGTCTTTTGTTTGTTTCAATATATTTATATTTGTTTCTTTACCAATCAGAAGTACATGCCCATAAGGAAAACTGGAGAAGAGATGAACTTCACATATGTTGAATGCTTACTGTACACATTTCACCATTTAGCTCACAAGGTATGTGAAAGATTTATAAGATTGTAGTTTTAGCATGTGTAATATGTCGACTAATCCATTTTTTTTTCTGATTGACAATCTAATGAAACAGGCTCCAAATGCCACAAATAGTTTATGTGGTTATAAGATAGTGACGGGCCAACCATCAGATAGGCTTGGTGAGGATTTTTCAGAATTTTACAAAGATTTCACAGAACGGTAATATCTTTCAGATATTTCACGAGACATGATAGTGTTGGGTCAAAATACCAACTATTGGTTAATTTCTTTGTGATAATAATTACGCAGGTTGAAATGTGTTGAAGAACTAGCTAAAGCTACCATGAAGAAATTAACTCAGGGAATGGCTCAGCAGAATAAGATGATGGCAACTGCAATATCCGATGAGGAAAAGGCTAACATTGTAAATTCCTACCCAGTCGTTAATATACCTATCTTTGCTTCATTCAAAGTCTTCTGAACATTGGGCTTTATTATTATTATTTTAATTGCAGAAAACTCAAAGCAGAATGCCACAACAGGTTTGAGAACGTGCAATAACATTTTGGCAATGACACAGGTAGAAGTTGAATTGTAGCCTGTATTTGCTAGTATTATATACTTTCTGCATATTATGTATTGTATTTTAACCTTTTACATTATTTTTTATTAATCTAGCCACTGCATTCCAAATCACCTTCATTTATCGGAGATAAAAGAATTAATCTATCCTGGAAAGAAGCTGTCAAAACTGTAGCCCCATCACAAAATGCATCCGGGTATGACTTCCTTAGTGGGAAGTTCTTATTTCTAAAATTACCTATTCGTCTCTATCATCGGTTCATCACAAATGGTTTTTTTCCCTATTCTCGCAATCTTATTCTTTTTCAATAAGCAGAGTGAAACGGGCAGCTAGCACCACAAACGGTTCAGGCAACTATGCAAACAAACGAGGGCGTGGTGGAGGCAGCAATCAGCTGTTGCACAGGGCATTCGAGGGTATCTCACATGGCGGCAGAGGTGGCAGCCAAGGTAGGGGGTGGGGCAGGCGTGGTCGGGGAAGAGGAAGGGGGTATTATTAACCCCTTTCCTCACACCGATAATATCAGTCACTAAACGATAATTTCATCATCTGACTTGATATGGTATGTAGTACGCGTGGACCCTGTTACGGGAAACTTGCGGCTTTCCTGATGCATGCTTGTCCATTTTATACTTCCTTTTGGTGATATCCTAATGCTTTGAATGCTTCTTGTATGATGTATGCTTTATATGATTGATTGTTTGATTATTTGATTATATGTTAAATCGCGAGCGATATATTTTTTGTATCGAGCCAGGGGTCTCTTTGGAAGCGGTCTCTCTACCTATCTTGATAGAGGAAAGACTTGCCACCACCTACCCCTCCCAGACCCTGCTCTTGAGTGGGATATACTGGGTTTGTTTGTTTGTTTGTTTGTTTGTTTGACTTGATATGGTAGTTTCACAGGCTTTCATGAGTATAGGTGCATCCTAACAAGTTCAATTTAGCCAGGAAACAAATGCAAAAGAGTTCCATACTTGTATTTTATAAATTAGTTTTGGGTTTGTTATTTCATTGAGTTTTAGAGGTATGTTTTTAATGACATGTTAGATGTAGCAGGATATTATATAGTCATTGTATTATCGAGTTTGTGTTGTTTACTGCTATAATCGTGATCATCTATCTGATTATTCGACTTTGTTATCGATTATATTTTTAGCTTATCATAGATTCGTTATGTATAAGATGGTCCAATGCTTGGATTTGTCGTCTCCAAGTTAAATCTTTTAAACTTATTATGCATTATCTATTCATATTAATACCTTTGGTCGGTGGCTACAGTGCCACCATACCAACAAAACCCTAATCCACAAACCTAAATTCACCCCTGAAGCCATTTCCGAAGCTCTATTCTTCCATCAAGCTCTTTGAACCCACATCGTCGTCTCGGAGCAGCAGATGTGTCGTCGGGTTTGGAGCTCCATGAGGAGCTTTGGAGCGATGGTGATGAGCAGCAGACGGGAAGAAGAAGGTGAAGGAGGAGGACTTTGATCCGCCGCCGGATAAGGAGATGATGAAACGAGGCATCTGCCTTCCTTTTATTGACGGGCGCGTTTCTGTTGTTGCTTGTGTTCTAATCGTTGCTTTAGGCCCTATTCAGTTCGGTTTCACTGTAAGCAATCGAATTCGTTGCTCATGAGCTTATGGGTCACTGATTTTGCTGCAAATTGCACCGAATTGCTTAAGATCTGTGGCGATTTTGATGTTGGGTGTTAATTTGATTTGGGTTTTTGTTCTTGTAGGGTGGGTATTCTTCACCTACACAAGTTGCTATTACTCGCGATCTTAAACTCACTGTATCTGAGGTATTCTTGCTAATTTCAGTGACCATTCTTTTGTTGCATTTTGAGGATTTTGATTTGGGTTTGATGAATATTGTCTGATTTTAAGTTTTGGCTTTCAGTTCTCTGTGTTTGGGTCTTTATCAAATGTGGGTGCCATGGTTGGGGCCATAGCCAGTGGTCAAATTGCAGAATATATTGGGCGAAAAGGGGTATACCTTTTCTTTTTATTTCATTATTTGATAATATATATTTGCTTCTGCTGGATTCGAGTTATATAAGTCATATTAATGCAATTTGTAAACAAATTTGATACAAATTGTATACTTTTTGTGGTCATATTTGCAGTCTTTGATGATTGCAGCTATTCCTGACATCATTGGATGGCTTTGTATATCATTTGCAAGAGTAAGCTTTTAATAATCAGTCTTTTTCGTCTATAGTTTCTTAGAATCGTAAACTTGTAGTTATAATGTATGTGGTTTTCGTAGGACACATCATTTCTTTATATGGGAAGATTGTTGGAAGGATTTGGTGTTGGGATTATATCGTATACGGTAAGTTTATTTATTTAAAGTTGATTTAGAAAGAGATTGTTTGTGAAAGCATCAAGATAAAGATTTGGATTTATTACAAAGGTTCCTGTCTATATAGCCGAGATAGCGCCTCAAAACATGAGAGGGGGACTTCGTTCTGTCAATCAGGTAATTATATGCTGAAATTCAGTGTGTGAATTCATGGTGCTATGAGTCAAGATTTATGCCTTTTTATTTGTGATTTGAGGATGTGATTCATTGCTCACAAAACAATCTTTTTATTCAACAAACTCACATCTATTCCTCTAATATTTTGCACAATTCCATCGACTGTCTCTTGAAACTTCGATCCACTGGCCCTTTTAAAACGGGAATGAGTTGGTCTTAAGAATGGGTCGGGTCGATAAGTAGAAAAAAGGGGTGTCAATGGTAATGTGACTGGCCCGTAGCATGCGGCTTGAGGAATGAATACTTTAAGTTCATCTCAATTGACCCATCACAATTAAGGCTGCACTTATGGTTTTTTTGCAAAAATGTAGTCTGGTTACAAGGCTACATACACATGAGGTTCATATGTGTGTCTGTCTAATGTGTCTATTATACTTTGCGATTGTATGGAATTTTTTTAAACAAATATCCGTTTCACAGAGGTTTAATAATAAAACCTTTAGAGCACGAAGTAAGTTAGAATAATAAAACATATCATAAAATGGAGATGCGGGGTATCGATCCCCGTACCTCTCGCATGCTAAGCGAGCGCTCTACCATCTGAGCTACATCCCCTTTGTGTATTACTTTCAGATATTAATATTACAATGGTTAGCTTTCGTATGGGTCAACATGGGTGGTATTGGTTATGGGTCAAAACAGGTGGCATTGGTTATGGCTCATAACAGACGCATAAGTTATGGGTCATAACGGGTGGATTAATTATGGTCAAAATGATTGATATTTGGTTTAGGCCAAAAGTGGTGGTATTGGTTATGGGTCAAAAATATGGAATTGATATGGTCAAAATGAGTGATATAGGTTATGGGTCAACTTTGTGGTATTGGTTGTGGGTTAAAATAAGTAATATTGGTTAGGGGTCGAAATGGTTGATATTTGGTATGGGTCAGCTTGGGTGATATCAGTGATATTGGTTATGGCTCAAAACTATTGAAATTTGGTATGGTCAACATGGGTGGCATTGGTTATGGCGTATGGGTGTAAACGGATGGTATTTGTTATAGGTCAAAACGGGTGGTATTGGTTATGGGTCAGTATGAATGGTGTTTGGTATGGGTCAAAACGGGTGATATTTGGTATGGGTCAAAACGGGTGATATTTGGTATGGGTCAAAATGGATGGTTTTGGTAATGGGTCAAAATGAATGGCGCAGGGTAATTCAGGTGGTGGTCTTGGAGCCAACATGACCAGATATACAACATACAACCATTGACAGTCATGCATCTTTAATCGGGTTAGTTTGTTATTGTGTAGTTTTTATGTTTGGTTCTGTTTAGTGCAGTGGTTTAGTCAAGTTGTAGTAACTTTCTTCACTATTAATCTCATTATGTTGGATTAATAGAGTTGTTAATTTTCAATATACAAACAACAAATCCCGCGGCATCGCGCGGGTATGTTTGCTAGTTCCATTAATGCACAAAGTTTTTAAACTTACATTATATCTTCGTAAAGTATAATCTAGCCGTTTCAACTTTAGTGCATTTACTATTATATAATCTATATTAAAATTAAACAATGATAGAATGGGTGTGCATTGAACTAAAATAACCAAATTCTGGCCAAAATAATTGACGTAACTAAACCGAAAAGACTAGTGGTTTGGGTTGAAGTCTTTTCAAAATCCTTTTTTGTTTCGGTTTTGGTTTAGATGGAAACAAAAATAAAATATAATAATAAACCGGACCGTATTACGACCACACCCAATAGAACCTGTAACAACACAGAACCAAAACCAAAAGACCGACTAAAGTGCCTATATATGATATTATATTAATAACGTATTAAAATTATAGTTTTTATATTGTAATTATTTAGTTGTCAAGTAATTTATAAAAACATATAGATTATTTTAAAGAAACAAAGTATCGATTTTATAAACAAGACCCAAAACCAAAATCAAAGTGAAAAACGAAATCGGAACTAAACTAAATAGTGTTAAAAACCAAAAACTGAAACTTTGGTTTTTAGTTTTGGTTTTAGACTAAAAACCAAACCAAACAGACCTATCTACACCCGTAAATTGATGAATATGGAAGTTTTAATTTCTTCAAAAGGACCTTAAAAGTTTTTATTTATTTATTAATTTTTTAAACAAAAAAACCAAACATTTAATCACGGTCATGGACCCATCATAGTAAACAAACAAACAAACAAACAAACCCAGTATATCCCACTTAAGAGCAGGGTCTGGGGAGGGTAGGTGTAGGCGAGTCTTTCCTCTATCTTATTAGGTAGAGAGACCGCTTCCAAAGAGACCCTCGACTCGATAGCAAAAGCCATACTGATAGCAAGACATCATACAATAAATCATACAACACATAACATACAGTATACAAAAAGCCATACCGATAGCAAGGCATCATACAATAAATCATACCACACATAGCATACAGTACACAATAAATCATACAACACATAGCATACTTATATCATAGGAGCAGGTAGAATCACCGTTAAAGGGCAGATATGGACTACTTAGACATCAGGCCCCGCAACCAGACTTCAAATACCCTTCCTGCCTATAGGTCGAACTAGAAGTCCTTAATTTTAATTCTACGCTTCCACTCACTCCTATCCTCGATCATGTGCTCAGAGAGGTGCAAGTGTATCATATCTCGCCTAATTACCTCATCCCAAGTCAATCTAGGTCTTCCTCTACTCCTCCTACCCTCTAAGATGATGTTCTCTACTGCTCTAACTGGTGCCGCCATTGGTCTCCTCTTGACATGCCCAAACCATCTTAATCTTCCCTCTCGTATTTTATCTGCGATACAACCACTTCTAGCTTCTGTCGAAACACTTCGTTTCTTATCCGATCAAGTCTTGTGTGTTCGCACATCCACCTCAGCATTCGCATTTCCGCTACCTCTACTTGTTTCTCGTGCGATTTCTTTGTGGCCCAGCAGTCTGTTCCGTATAACATGGCTGGACGTACTGCCACTCGGTATAGCTTTCCCTTTAGTTTTGCTGGAAACCTCTTATCACATAGTATCCCTGATGCTGCTCTCCACTTGCACCATCCTGCTTGAACACGGTGCGCTACATCGCTGTGTATCTCTCCGTCCTCCTGCAAGTACGAGCCCAGGTATTTGAACCTAGACGTTTGTGGGACCGCCATACCCTGAATACTGGTTTGGGTGTCCTCTTTCGCCTCACCACTAAAGTTACAATGCATGTATTCTGTCTTAGAGCGACTTATCCTTAAACCTTTGCGCTCTAGTGCTGCTCTCCACTGTTCTAGCCTGTCGTTAAGCACCATTTTAGATTCCGATATTAAGACGATATCATCCGCAAAGAGCATGCACCACGGAACTGGCTGCTGTATAGACTTGGTCATCTCATCCAACACTACTGTGAAGAGAAAAAGGCTCAGTGCCGATCCTTGGTGGAGTCCCACTTCCACTGTGAATGAGTCTGTGTCTCCGATCGGGGCTCGCACACACGTTTTTGCCCCATCATACATATCCTTGATTATTTTGATATACCTCTCTGGTACCCTTCTAAATCGTAGACTTTCCCAAATTAGTTGACGCGGAATGCTGTCATAGGCCTTTTCTAGGTCGATGAATACCATATGGAGGTCCCTTTTTTTTTCTCTGTATTTCTCCATTATCCTCCTTATGGCGTGTATTGCTATCGTTGTAGAGCGTCCTGGCATAAATCCAAATTGGTTTGACGCTATCTGAGTTTCTTGTCTAATTCTCGTGTCAATAACTCTTTCCCATAATTTCATCGTGTGACTCAATAGCTTTATTCCCCTGTAATTTTCGCAACTTTGAACATCTCCTTTTTTCTTATATATGGGGACTATGACACTGGTTCTCCACTGGTCCGGCATCATCCCTGTCGTAAAGATAGCGTTGAATAAATCTGTTAGTCATTTGAGCCCTTCATCTCCCAGGCATTTCCACACTTCAATCGGTATGTTGTCTGGCCCCACCGCTTTAGCCCTTCCCATTTTTTTCATAGCTCTCGTAACTTCGTCTACTGTGATGCTTCTACAATAGCAATTGTTTTGTTGTGTTGTTTGGGTTGTATTATCTATCTCAGTTTGTTGATTTGGGTTCTTTATGTTGTAAAGGTTATCGAAGTAAGTTTTCCATCTCCCCTTGATGTCATTGTCGTTCACAAAATTTTTCCATCCGCAGCCTTTATAAACTTCACAATTCTCAGGTCTTGTCTTCTGCTGTCTCTTGCCTTGGCTAACTTAAACATGTCATGCTCTCCTTCTTTCGTCTCTAGTCGTTTATACATCATCTTATACGCCGCGTTCTTTGCCTCTGACACCGATTTCTTCGCTTCTCTCTTAGCCTCCTTGTATTTATCTTTTAGCTCTGGGCGTTCTTCCTCATTGTTACAGCGTATAAGCTCTCTAAAACTTTGTTGTTTAATTCGTATCTTCTCCTGTACATTTCGTTCCACCACCAAGATTCCTTATGGTCGACTGTCCTCTTTGTTGTAACTCCAAGCGTTTCTTTAGCTGCTTGAATGAGCGTATTGGCCATGGCTTCCCACTTTTGGTTTGCGTCTTCCTGTGGTCCAGGGTGGTTCATTGGTATGACCTTATCTCTAAAAATGGTAATGTTTTCGCCTTTGAGCTGGCTCCATTTGATCGTATGTCTAATTCTCTTATTTTGTTGGACAATTGGTCTCTTCACGCGTATATCCGCCACTAACATATGATGTTGTGTCACAACTGTCTCTCCTGGGATTGTCTTACAGTCCTTCCACAAGCTACGATCTTCTCTCCTCGTCAATAAATAGTCTATCTGCGTGTGTCTCCCGCCGCTGCTAAACGTGATTAGATGCGATTCTCTTTTCTTAAAAAACGAATTTATGATTCCTAAGTCATGCGCTACTGCAAAGTCAAGAAGCTCCTTACCGCCTTCATTCCTAAGGCCATACCCGAAGCCTCCATGCACCAACTGGAAGTGGTCATTATCCTTACCGATATGCCCATTAAAATCTCCTCCTGTGCATATTTTTTCGTCTCTAGTTATGTCACCTATAACGTGATCTAAACTCTCCCAGAACTTTTTTCTTTCTGTTTCTCCTAGTCCAACATGTGGAGCATACGCACTAACTACTGCCACTACTTCATCCCCTATTACTATTCTTAACAGCATAATTCTATCATCGTATCTTCTTACCTCCACTACATTATCTTGGAGTTCCTTAGCAACTAGAAACCCTACTCCATTTTTCATTCCGTCAGACCCTGAATACCATAGTTTATAACTATTGCACTCTGTTGCTCTCTCACCTCGCCATCTAGTCTCCTGGAGACACGCTATCTGAACCCTACGTTTCCTTAGCACATCAATTAACTCTAGTAACTTACTAGTTAGGGTTTCTACATTCCACGATGCCACTCTTAATCTAAAATCCTTTTTCCTTGTATTCGCACCTCTCGTCACCGAACATGATCTCGGGGCAGCATAATGGCACCTGCTGTCTATATTACCTGACAGAGTCCACTAGAAACAACCCCTAAAAAAGGAATTGTAGCAGAAGTAAAGCACAATCAAAAGCAATCCGTCACACGCGGTCAACAGTACACGATGGACACCCAAGAACTTAATCAAAAATAGCAACAATGATCACCACTTCACACAATGACACACTATCCTAAGTATAGATTCAAATAAGCCAATGAATCCTATGTAGAGAACCGTTCTAAGATTGACCAGAAATGAAGACAACAAGCCACAAATGCTCAACACACAAACTCAACCAACAATATACAACTTACTCAGCAATTATATCAAAACACTAACAATTATACAACTAATCAGCAAGTTATAACCACTAATCAATTAGGCACAAGCCACAGAACTAACGGTCAGCAGAGAAATAGACAAGAATTATATCAGACTGAAGAAGAGTCAAGGATTAGAGTAGCTGTTTAAATGTAAGCACACAAACCAGAAAACAGATCACACAAGTGATGCACCAGTAAACCAGTAAAGAGCAACAGAAAGCAACACAGATATCTCAACAGATGCCGGTAGTCCTAACCCAGCCAATATCAGCCTAAACAAGAAACTAAAAGAGGGAGAGATGGAACAATCTCACCAGATGTGCGGTTCTTCCGACTAAACCAACACAAATCAACCCAAATCTACAAATGAACACTGAATAGCAGATCTGAAGATCTGAAGAATCAACGACGAGCGCCGTCTTGTGTTTACAATGTCACACCCTCAAATTCCGGGTCTGGAATCTATCACGGAGGGGTGAGCAAACAGGATCGAACACAGTAGTTACACATGAGATGCAGTTTTCTATATGATAAGTTTTAGATAATCAATCCATTATTATTCAGAGCATTAGATATTATACGCAGCGGAAATAAATATATTGATTGTTTCTTAACAATACGTCTAATCATATCTTATTAATAACCAATATGTATCTTGAGCTCTTATATGATCCTATGTGCATGTCCATAAGCTCTTAGTAGATACCTGAGAATACATGTAAATCAAGTGTCAACACATGGTTGGTGAGTTCATAGGTAAGTAAAACATATTTGATAAATCATCAATTATCATTCAAAGAAGGGTTTATTGTAAAAGTGTGAGTTTAAATTACTCACCGGTATATGAATAGCCTGTCGGAACCCTTTTTTTTATAAGGTGAACCCGCTATCCCACATACCCACTATGTACAAGCCCAACAAATCCTTCACATAGGATTTGCCCATGTATCATAGTTTATTTTTTCTATGTACAAGCCCAACAAATCCTTCACATAGGATTTGCCCATGTATCATAGTTTAATATCCTTTTCATGTGTATATTATGTTATTTAAATAATTCAAATCAGAGGGCGCGAATCCTCTCTTTACATTTATCCTCATATGGGTTGTAAGTGGAACTATAATGGCAAAACTTATATAGCGCACAATCTGCCTTCTCACACCAGAATAGTCATCCCAAATGACAGCGAGATCTTTATGCATCTGATAAGGACCACATGTCCAAACCTTTGTAGGGGTCAGTCACTCCCCGATAGTACTACCCAAAAGATCTCTGCCTTGTTTATAGCTCAGTTTACAAAGAAGGATTTTCAATATAATCATATGTAATCATAAATGTGATCCAATTATTATTTAACATAACACACAAAAATAATTTGTAATTTCAATTACAACATGTATTCCAGCCCCAAAAATATTTAAATGATTAAAAAGGGGAATAGTTATGAACTCACCTCGGTCCTTGTGTGGTGTTGACAAGCTAGTAAATTCCTCCTAAGGAATTATAATTCACATAAGCAAAGAAATACAAATCCATAACCTAAATAAGTTAGATCTTGAACCTGGCGTTTAATTGATCTAAGGTTTGGTTTTCGAGGATTTGTTATAAACGTATAACTAATCATTTATTTATCCTTGTTAATTCTTTAATATCTAAAGATTTATATTTCACAATATTTGATAATTTTAATAATGATTTTAACATATCATTATATTCTAAATAAATCTTAAACGTTATTTAAATATGTAAATTTATATTTAATTTTGTAAGATTTTATAATTTAGTTTATAAAATCTAATTTGTGTTTATCATGTTTAAAACACAAATAGGATACTTTAATATTTCATAATTTAATTTATAAAATCTAATTGTAAGATTTATAAATTGACACAAATTGTCTAAACATTAGATTTATATGATAATATTATTTTTAATTGGACATATAAATAATAACATATTTACATGATAGACATAATATAATTTATCGAATTATTAATTATGTTCAATAATTAATAATTATAACATAATAGATTATGTTCAATAAATAATATAAATTATCTAATTATTAATTATGTTATCCATATTTACAAATAATAAATTAATAATTTAAATTGTTATTTAGGGTCTTATTCTTATAAAAATAATATTTTATAATATTTGTAATAATTAAATAAATAAATAAATAAGGTTTCTAAAGAAATAATTTTTCCAGAAAATATTATATAACTTATAAAATTAACAAAGTTTATAAAATTATTTTTATAATTTTTATTAATTTTTCTGTATTTTAAAAAGGCCAAAAAAGGCTTTTTAAAATAGTAAGCTGGTGGCCGGGTTCGAACCCGCGACCACACACCCACACACCCACACCGTAACCAGTGAACCAAAGGCATACAGCCGCATTGGTTCTCGGTTTTTATTTCTTTTAAACACAAATTCGAAAAAACCCCAATTCTACCAAGAACCCTAAATCGATGTTATAATCGATTGAAACGATAGGGCTTTTATTCCCTATAAGAAATCGAGTATGTAGGTAGTTTCAATTACCTGTTTCGATGCTCGATATGTGATGTTCGGTTAACTGCAGGTCGCGGTCGAATGAGGAATCCAAACAACGATCAAACGCTGATGATAATCCAATTAATTACGCAGGAAGGTTCCAATGATACTAATAATCAAAAGCCCTCTGGAAATTTAGGTTTATAATGGTTCTAATCGGGATTTCGAAAGAGTTGCAGGTTCGAATTAATGTGGTGATTGAATTCGGTATTTATGCTTGTTTCAGATGGGATTGGGAGCTATATTCGTTTGAAAATGAGTGTATTATTGTTTAGATCGCACTACCTTCAATTATTATTTAGTTTTAGTGCTCGATCAGGTGAGTGGGTCGGCCGACTTTCGGTCGAGAGTGGGAAACACACTAAACCGACACCATTATACAAATTTCAAGGGTCCACGAGTTCGAATCATACACGCGAAGTTGTCGGGGTGATTTGATTGAGTCGAAACCAGCTTAATTTGGCGTTTGGGGTTGCCGGAGGGCCGCCGGAGAAGGTGGCCGGCGGTGGTCGGAAAATCGGGCGGTGGGTTGGGGATTTAAACAAAATTACACAAATGGTCCCTGAGGTTTGTTTTGTTTATTATTTCATGTACAAACTTTGTTTTAAAGTTTTAAAATTGACAATTCAACCCCCTGGACTTCATTATTAATATTATTATTTATTATTATTATTATTATCATTATTATTACTATCAACAATATTATTATTATTATTGTTATTATTAATAATTATGATAATAATATCATATTATTATTAGAATATCAATATATATATATATATATATATATATATATATATATATATATATATATATATATATATATATATATATATATATATATATATAACGAAATTTTTCCGGGTTGTCACATACAACAACAACGAATCACCAACAGCAGATCGCTGGAGATGATGAGTACCGCGAAGGAGATGCTCTCGGGTGAGGTGTTGTCGATCGAGAGAAAGCCGAGTGTAGCAGATCGAGAGAAAGCCGACAGTAGCAGATGTTGTCGATCAAGAGAAAGCCGAGAGAAAGCCGGTGGTCGCCGTGGTGGGGTTAGGCCGGCGAAGGTCGCCGGTGAGGGTAGGTCGGCGGAGGTCACGGGTGGTCGCCGGTGGGTGTGGGGGGGTGATGTGGTCGGTGATGTGAACGTTGGTTTGCTAAAAATCATAGTAAATCTGTGGACTAAATACACCAATCTCCCGCTTTCCATAAAAATAATAATAAAAAAAAACAAACAAACACCAATCTCTTAAAAACATATTCTTATATTCATGAAAATGCATATCAAACAAACAAAGTATTATTATTTTACTTATTAACTAACTAAGTAATCAACTTTTAAAACTTTTAAATGCTTGGACATCCGCAATCAAAGAAACACCGGAATGAAGACATTGATAGCCCAACTTGGGTACACAATAATCAAAAGGAAAACGTCTAAACAAATGCTAATTTCACAAACAAAAAAGTGCAAGTACCTTCGTATAAATTATCGATCATGAAAAACACTTCTATTAATGAAATTATAACCTAACAAATCACAAACCCTCGCGATTGAAACTTTACTCCGAAATCATATTATAGATAAGTTTTGTAAATTTTGATTAAGATTGTACCAACAATCGAAAATTTAAAGGATACAGCTTCTGCCATCGTCATAGTAAGCTCTTCAAGGGGCAGAAGAAGATGAAATAAACAGCTTCTACATCTATCACGTTCTCTTTCTTACTCGCTCTCTTTCTTTTGATGTATGATGACACAAAGAGATTTTCACGCTACACATGATGAAGCAATGCCTCTGTATTAATAAGTTATGTGTAACTTGCTAATTATTGCAGGTAAAGGGTTGGTATTTGATATATTAATAGTTATATACTTAAAAGAAATCATATTAGTGAATAGTAAAGTTTTAGAACTTTTAATTTTTGACACCAAAATTGTTCTCTTATATTTTACAAAAGTTTATAAATATTAATTTATATAGTTGGTATGTATTGACCATTTTGTTTGTTTGCGAAATTCTTTTGTTCTCTATTGTTTGAGACTTTAGTTTTTCTCTAATTTTTAGTTTTTATTTTGTTATGCTTTTATACTCGTTGCTCATGTGCGTTTATAATATAGCAATTGTGTTCATCAACGTTTATTCTCACAACAACATAACATTTTTTATTCTTTTGCCTACTGATTTGCATAAAAAGGGAATCATAGTTGCCAAATAACAAACACTATAGTAAACAGTTGTACTTTAGGCTTAAAAAGTTGTAATAATTGTGTGTGCCCGCCGTCAATAGCTACTGTGATATATCTAGTTGTACGACATTGTAACGGTGGGTATAAACTATGAGTATACAATATTATTGGTAAATACTAATTTATTAACATGTTACAATTACAATTCACACCCGTTTAATAGCATTAATATATCACATATTCACCTAAAGTATTAATGAAAAATAAATATCTTTAGAACAAAATAAAACATTTAAGTTGCAATAAATAGACTTAAAGTAGAAACTGACAATTCAATTTCTTTGAGCATCTATATAAATCCAATCAAGAATACATAAATCACATAATCTGCATATCAAAACATATATTAACAAACATGGGAAAGTGTTCGTTTGTTACAGTCTTCCTTTTCACCACCCTACTCGTTAGCGTTTCGGCTTCAGGTGTGTAAGAAATAATACCTCGTAGATAAATTTACGGTTGTTACATACGATTATAAGTTTGAATGATTTTTCTGAAATGTTATTTTATATCTCTAACCGAATAAACGACATTTATGTTATGGTGCCTACGTGTTATTTATTTTATATTGGTCGTATGTAACTAATATGCGCGAGTGAATCACAGGTTTTGTAGCATCTAAAGCTGCAATGGACGATTATGGTGGTCCTGATGCTCCTTCATGTAAGACCTATGATGATTGCAAGGGTTACTGTCAATATTACTACTTCTGCAACGAATTTACACATAGATGTTCTTGTATCAACAGCAGGAAACTGCACCTTGATGGTGCACAAATCTAAGATCTTTATTTAGCATTAACGTAGAATAAAGGATCATGAATTTTGTTATGTGATCATCGCGAGGACAATGCTTGATTGTTAAAGATAAATGTTTGTTTCTGTTATTGATACGTAGGGGTGGCTTATAATTTTGGGGGGCTTATGAGCGAGATAAAAATATAGTCGCATTTATTAATTGGTCGATAAAATACAGGTAGGTTAAAGAAAAATATATATAATGATAAAATATCATTGAATTAAATTACACATTTGAATATGTGCATACTAATGTGTTAAGGAATAAATATGAAGAATACACAAGATTGAGCTGTAATAAAAATGCAATGGTTGCTCAGTTATATTAGGAAAAGATAAAGGTTTTGTTTAAAGTTTGTATTTGCTCCGTTCTGATTATAAGTCTAAGTTGGTTGATTACACAAAAGAAAATTAGATATTTATTTGCGAATCACTGTATTATGTCATGCAAAATATAAGAAAATAAATAAATAAATAAATAAATAACATGTAAACAATAAAAAATGAAATACAACAAATTTAAGGAATAAAAATATAATTCGTAACATGTATAAAAGAAAAAGATGAAAGTACAGGAATCGAATTTGAGATTCCTGTAGAAGATAAATCAAAGCTCGACAAAACATCTTGTGCGAAATCCAGATCCACGCGAAAAGCAGTAGTCACGCAAGAAGCAGACTGTGCGAAGAGCAAGCTTCCACGCGAGAACAGCTTCCACGCGAAAGACATGGCCGCGCGAAAGGCCTCTCGCGCGAGAACTCACTGTTTAGTATAAATAGCTTAGTTTCGTTTTGTAATTAAGCTTTTCGTTCATTATCATTTTGTACTGTGCGAAATCGCACAAGACCTTTTATAGGTTTCTGTTTTTCAATCAAATATCATCTTTTGTGATTCAATTCAATCTTCTTTTGTATCCAATCATGTTTACATTCCGCATTCACGTGATTGAGATCGTGTGTTAGTGATTTCTTAGGAGATTTCAAGGTTTTACAATTGGTATAAGAGCATTAGGCTCTAGAACCACGATTTGGAGACGATTTGGATTGTGTTCTACTCGATTTTGAAGAAATTCATCATTGATCACTTTAGATTCTAATATGGCAATGTTATGCTGCTCGATTTTGGAGGATTTGGATTGATTTGGACCGATTTGAACTGAATTAGTGGACTTTAGTTGAATTTTAATCAAATTTATACTTAAAATTGAACTAAATTCATTAAATTTGGACTAAAATGGGTCTAATCAAACCTATTCAGTGAATTGGAGGTGACATTTGCGTGAACAAACTGTTGGAAATTTGATTCTGCACAAAATTGCAGTTTTCGCTTGATCTGTAGGTTTTCGCGTTCGAAAAAGGGGGTGTTTTCGCTCAGTTAGGTATTTCACCTTTTTGTGCGATTCGCGTGAAAAGGTAATTTTGGAAATTCGCACGAACAGCTCCATCGCGCGAAAACTCTATCCGCGCGAAATTGGTTTTCGCACAAGTTCTTCTTTCGCACGAATACCTGATTGTTGACTTTCTGATCATTATGGCTTCAACGACTCCGAATCTGAAGCATCTTACTGCTTCACTTTATCTAGACACGGAAATTGGTACTGGTAACAAGCCACCGAGACTTCTCTGTGAAGATGATTATACCGATTGGGCTTTCCGATTTGAGAGATATGTTATTTACACAGAACCTAAAATGTGGAGATCAATCCAGTATGGTCCTTACATTCCTCTGTACAAAAATGATAAAGGAGAAATGGTTTAGAAACCTGAACACTTGTGGGATGAAGATGACATCAAGAGGTTGGAACTGGATGATAAAGCTTATGCTGCCATCACTATGGCACTGACCACTGAGATCTCCTAAAAGTTTCAAGATTTTAGAGGTGCTAAGGTATTATGGGATGCTCTGGAGTCTCAGATTATGGGCAACAAAGACATGAGAGAAAGCAAAAAGGATATGTTGAATCAAGAATTCAATATGTTCAATCATATTATTGGTGAAGAGTTGGAAGCTCAGATGGCCAGATTTGTTAGATTGGTCACAAAAATGAAGAGTGCGGGTATTACTCTGGAACCCATCACTGTGAACAAGAAGTTGCTCAACTCACTTCCTTACAGTTGGAATAACAACTGTACATTGATAAAGAGAACCAAAGACTTGTATACTCTTCAGTTGACTGATCTTATTTCAACTATCAAGTCTTATGCTATGGACGATAAGCAGCGAGCTGCTAATCATCTCAGTTCTCTGGGTGCTGAAGGAACTGCTCTCTATGCAAAGATGGCTAGTAATCCAAATTACTATGTCAGTTTTACACAAATGTGTCAGCAACAACAATCGGGAAGTGCAGCATCTTCTTATATGCAACCAGCAGTAACCCATCAAGTTAATGTTCTAGCTGCTCAACATTATTCCCCCATCATCCACCAACAAGTCTCTCAATCTCAAGATTCTCACAGTGGTCAACATGCTTATGTTGCTACCACTAATTCATCAAAGCAGACTGTTCAGATCGCTGAGGAGCATCTTGCTCTTTTCACCACTTTCATGTCAAGTTATGAAGCTTTCATGGCCGGAAGACTTACTGCTCCAAATGTTCTGGTTGATGATCTTCAACAAGTTAATCCGGATGATGTTGAAGAGAATGACATCAAGTATCAGATGGCCATGGTAGTTTACAGGGCGAAGAATTTTGCTAGAAGAACTGGGAGGAAAATGTTTGGTGTTAACAATTCTAGCAAAATCGGTTTCGACAAATCTAACCTGAGGTGTTACAACTGTGACAAACCAGGTCATTTCACCAGAGAGTTTACTGAACCAAAAACTGGTCAAAATGAAGGCCCAAAGAAGATGGTGACTGTGGAGATAGAGCCGAAGAAAGACAAAACTAGTACTTCTGGTGGTACTAAAGCATTAGTTTCTCAAACTAATGCTGAATATGATTGGTCTGATCAAATGGAAGCCCTTGATCTAACTTTGTCTCATGCACTTATTGCAAAGATTCGTGTCTGATGATTTATTGGAGGGTTTGTTTGCTACAGTGGAAGAAGAGAAGGAGAAAGTTGAAGTGGAGAAAGTGAAAGTTGAACAAGAGGATGAGAAAGTTGAAGAAAAGGAGATAGTTGAGAAGAAAGATCAGGTTGAGAAGATTGCTGAAGAAAAGAGTGTGATTGAAGAGTACACTGTCGAGCCTCCAGTCAAAAGCCCATGTGTTGATCCAAAGACTGTTGATGTTGCTCCAGTGGAAGAACCAGCGGCTGAAATGAAAGCTTTCATGGTCAAGAAGGTAGAGGAGGCTGAAGGGGAAACTTCTGAACCCAAGGTATATGATAGTTTATGCAAAAATTCATGTATTGAGAAAGTTCAACGATACAGAGTTCACAATGAGAGCTGATAATGGAAGTTGAAAAACTTCAGTATCAAGCTCACAAACACAAGCCAAATGAAAGGATTTTTAAAGAAAAACTTGAAGGTTTAAACAAAACAATATATAATTTAAAATTAAATCTTCATGATAAAGAATATACTAATAATGACTTGACAAATAGAAACAATGAACTCGCTCTAGAAATTAATAGACTCAACAGTGAATTAGCCACGGTTAAATTGACTGTTGAGAAATTTGAACTTTCATCAACGATGGTTGAAGGAATAATCAAGTCACAAATGACACAGAAGATCAAAGGAGGAAAATGTGGTGTTGGGTTTTCTAACATTGCTCCTCCAATTAATCATGATTACTCATGTTTACCATCATCTGATAGCATTTGTGATTCTGATATGGTCTATGGGATTGGATTCTCTCCATCTCAAGACTTAAAACCTTCAGTCAAAATAATTTATCTGTTGATCCTATCATAGTACCCAAACCTAAACAATCACCTGAAAATCTTTGTGCAGATAAATTGAAGGTGGATGGGTTGGTTGAAGATTGGGAGAGTGAGAGTGAGGAAGAGAATGAGAATGAATGTTTGAAAAATAAGAATGTAAAAGTTTTACAATCTGCTTGTAAACAAAACTTGTCAGGAAATGAAAAGAATGTTGATTTGAATGAGTTGAAATCAAATAGTAAAAATACTTTAAATGCAAATCAAAAGGCAAATCAGAAAGAAAGAATTGAAAAGGATTTTAAAAGTAGATTTGTGTCTAAGGGTGTAATTGAAAATGAAGAACATATTTTTAAAGAAACGAATTCTCGATTCTTTAAAAATAAACTTCATTATAATGCTAACCTTGTGACTCAAGATGATTGTAGCCCAGATTTGCAAGTGAATGATTCTTCTGCATTCAATCTCAAAATTCAAAAGCCTGGTCCTTCTCCAGCACCAATCCGTATATCTAAGCCTGGTCCTCCTCTAGAAATTTCAAAGTCTGGTCCAACTCCAGCAGAATCAAAGACTGTTCCTATTCCAACACCACCAATTCCAAAAGTCAAAACTGCCAAATCTCAAATCCAAAGTGGTCAAAATTCCTCGATTTCCTCGAATCTGCAAAAGATGAATTTGCAATTGTCAAACATGGCTAAGATTCGAGAGACTGTGGAGAAAGTTAAACCTAGTCAATCTGACTTTGGTTTTTATGACAATTTTCATAATTGTCATCCACAGTTTGTTTTCCACACACAGCAAAAGAGATGTTATCAGTGTGGAAACACAAATCATTTGGCAAACAATTGTCCTTTTCGACAAAAATCATTAAGTAAACAAAGATTTCATAATTCTATTTCTCATAATAGAAAACTGTTTTTCACTCGTGGAAAATTTTCAAATAATATGAAATCAAAGGTTGTTAATGATTTTAATGTCAAACGGGATAAGAATTTGACTAATGATGTAAAGGAAAATGTCAAGCTTAAAAGCATAAATGAAAAGAATGATGTGCAATCAAAATATAATAATATCAAATCATTTTGTCATGCTGCAACTCATAATGTGCTCAAGTCATGTTTGACTTGGGTACCAAAAACTAAGTAATTTTGTTACTTATGCAGGGACAACCGCTAAAGGCTACTGAAAGTCTATGGCATGTAGATAGCGGTTGTTCAAGACATATGACTGGTAATTTATCACTACTACAAGATGTTCAGTCATATAACGGAGGAAGAATGATTTTCGCGGGAGACAAAGGAGGACGTATAACAAAACGTGGTACGGTTACAAACGGCGTCCTTAGTTTTGAGAATGTTAATTTTGTTGAGGAATTAAAACATAACCTGTTAAGTGTGTCTCAAATCTGTGACAAACAATATTCTACACACTTTACTAACAAAGAATGCTTAATCTTAAAACCAGGTTTTGTTGTTCCAGATGAATGGATTTTGATGAGGACTCCGAGAGACAATGACACATATCTTCTTGATATGCATTGTTCTAATTCTTTGGTAACAACTTCTTGCTTACTATCCAAAGCCTCGGAGAATGATTCCATGTTATGGCATCGTCGATTAGGACATTTCAATCTTAAAAACA
The DNA here is from genome assembly GCA_024085815.1 of Flaveria linearis. Classification (NCBI taxonomy): domain Eukaryota; kingdom Viridiplantae; phylum Streptophyta; class Magnoliopsida; order Asterales; family Asteraceae; genus Flaveria; species Flaveria linearis. The sequence goes on from CM044008.1 coordinate 22,186,841, forward strand.
TGAATAAACTTGTACGTGGAAATCATGTTATTGGTTTACCTGAAAAAGAATTTCAATTAATTGAACATTGTTTGTCATGTTCAAAGGGTAAACAACATAAACTTTCTCACAAACCAGTTGTACACAACTCAGTCGAATCAATCTTACAACTCTTACACATGGATCTTTTTGGTCCAGTAAGTGTTTTAAGTTTGGGTCGAAGATCTTACTGTTTGGTTGTTACTGATGACTTTTCTAGATTTACTTGGGTGTTTTTCTTAGCATCTAAGGATGAAACTCCACACCTTTTGATCAAGTTCATTACTTTGGTGGAGAATCAGACAGAGAAAAAGGTAAAATGCATCAGAAGTGATAATGGGACAGAGTTTTGCAATCAAACTCTGAATGAGTTTTGTGAATCCAAGGGAATTGCCAGACAATTCAGTGCTGCTGGCACTCCACAACAGAATGGATTGCAGAAAGAAGGAATAGAACATTGATTGAAGCTGCTAGAACGATGATATCTGCTGCCAAATTACCTTTGTTCTTTTGGGCTGAAGCAGTAAATACTGCATGTTATGTTCAGAATCGTGCTTTAATCAACAAAAGATTAAATAAGACTCCATATGAAATATTGTATAAACACAAACCCAAAGTTAAATATTTTAAAGCCTTTGGTTGTTGTTGCACTTTGTTGCATACAACTGAATCTAGTTCAAAATTTTCTGAAAAGGCTGATGAATGTTACTTTGTGGGATATGCTGCCAATAAAGTTGCATATCGTGTTTATAATAAAAGAACTAGACAAATAATCGAGTCATTTAACATTGATTGGCACGAGCTTAACATAACTGATGCAGGTTCAGCTCCTTCATGGGTTTATGATTATGAATCTTTGTTCATAAATTTTAAAATTTCTAAACCTTCATCTGCAGATTCTACTTCTCAAGTAATCTCCTTGGAAAACAAAATAATTGAGGAACTTCCATCTTTGATATCTGATGATTCTGCTATTGCTTCATCATCCAAAGATATTCCTACAGCTTCTGTACCAGTCTCTGCCTGTTCTGAGTCATTAGATGTTTCTTCAGAACAAATTCCTACTCAGGAGCTGGAAGAATCTTTGAGTTCTCCATTATCTTCATCTTCTTCAGAAACTATACATACACCGATAGAAATCATTCAAGTTCCATTTGAAGAATCTCCAAATGTGTCTACTGCTTTTGAAACTCCTATTTCAGATGACACACTTGAAGAAACTATTGTGTATCAATCTCAACATTCTGAAGAGGTTATTGATAATGTTGAACATATTACCAATTTGGAAGATGGAATGGTTGCAGATGAGATTCCTCAATTAAGAATACATAAAACTCATCGAACTAAAGCAATCATTGGTCCGTTGCACGAAGGTGTAATTACCAGAAGTCGATCAGGGCCAATCAACACATGTTTGTATGCTTGCTTTCTATCATAAATAGTGCCCAAGAATGTGGAAATGGCACTCAAAGAAAATAGCTGGATAGAAGCAATGCAAGATGAGTTGATGCAATTCAAGAAGCTCAATGTTTGGCATCTTGTTGAACTTCCAAAGGATAAGCTTCCGATTGGAACAAAGTGGATTTTTCGAAACAAGACGGATGAAAAAGGTGTTATAGTTCGGAATAAAGCACGTCTTGTGGTGCAGGGATTTTATCAAGTTGAAGGATTGGATTATGAAGAATTGTATGCTCCAGTTGCAAGACTAGAAGCAATACGCATATTCCTAGCCTTTGCTTCATACATGAACTTCAAGGTGTACCAGATGGATGTTAAGACTGCATTTTTATACGGAGAAATGAAGGAAGAAACCTATGTTTGTCAGCCTCCAGGATTTGAAGACCTAGATCATCCTGATTATGTATACAAGTTGGATAAGGCACTATATGGATTACATCAAGCACCTCGTGCTTGGTATGTAACTCTGACTGAACATTTGCTTGCAAATGGTTATTCAAGAGGTGTAATTGATCAAACCTTATTCTTACGAAAATCAGGCAATGATATTATTTTGGTTCAAATCTACGTCGATGATATCATTTTTGGATCTACTAATAAAAGTATGTGCACGGAGTTTGAAGCAGTGATGAAGAAGAAATTTGAGATGAGTTCCCTTGGAGAAATTTCCTTTTTCTTGGGTATTCAAGTTACTCAATCTGAGACTGGTATTCTTATCCATCAAGAAAAGTATGTTCAGACTATTCTTGAGAAATACAAGTTTCAAGATTCAAAAGTAGCTCCAACTCCAATGGCTTCTCGTCCTACTCTTACTCCAGATCCATTAGGAGAATCAGTTGATCAACATCTTTACAGATCAATGATTGGTTCCCTTATATATCTCACTGCGAGCAGGCCTGATGTCATGTTCCCTTTTGTCAGTGTGCCCGCTATCAAAGTGATCCAAAGGAATCACACATGAAAGCTGTCAAGCGGATTTTCAAGTATCTCAAGGGTCAACCTAAACTTGGTCTTTGGTATCCTCGAAATTCCGATTTCAATTTATTTGCTCATACTGACAGTGATTATGGTGGTTGTAACTTAGACAGGAAATCGACCACAGGAGGATGTTAATTCTTGGGCAACCGACTCATTTCTTGGCAGTGTAAAAAGCAAAATACTGTCTCCACATCCACTGCCGAAGCTGAATATATGGCTGCTTCGAGCTGTTGTTCCCAGCTTGTCTGGATTCAGCAACAACTTCTCGATTATGGCCTCAACATTTATGACACACCAATTTGGTGTGATAACACGGCAGTTCTGAACATCGTGAAAAATCCCATTCAACACTCAAAAACTAAACACATTGACATCCGCATCCATTTTATCCGCGATTGTTTTGATCGTAAACTTATTCATCTAAAACAAGTGCCGTCAACAGAAAATATTGCTGATTTATTTACCAAGGCGTTTGATCATTCTCGCTTTGATTTCCTTGTGCAATCATTGGGAATGATTAACTTTGGATAAATTGGTTTAATGAATCTTCACAAAAAGATTTTTCATTTTTTTTATATAAAGAATAAAATTGCAATTGTTTCATTTTCTTAAAGGACAATCACAATTTTAGGGGGAGAAAATTAGAAAACCAAGTTCTGAAAAATATTTTTGGTCTTAGGGGGAGTTAAGATTAAAGGATTGCCAGAATAAAAACAAAGAAGAAATTTTCATGCTTAAATGAGAAATGATATTACAAAGTTTAAAACGAGTATAAGTACTTTCAAAGGCTTAAATACAAATACACTTGGATTATGTTTGATATGTCGATAGGCTTTGCTTTCAGAAATGAAAAGATCATAATTGAGTGATTACACTTGAATTAAAGAAATATGACTTAGTGGGGAACATATCAGGATTATGTACCAAAAATGTTCTAACACAGACTGAGAGATATAATCTTGTCATACTCAAGCCTGTATGTGATTGATTCAGTGATTATCATAACTATATATATATATAAATGATAAAAACACAAAAAGAGACAAAAAGAGAAAAAACACAAAAATGATAACAACTGAGCAAAAAGATGCCAACAACAAAGGCCATATAGGATATAAGATGCCAAGAAGCACAACAAATCAAAAGATGTGTCTAAAAGACATACATACTATATGGTATATATTTTCTATTTTGAGAATAGTTTTTAACTTTGGAAGGCAAAATCGAAAGATGGGGCATGTAAGTCCGGATGGCTTGTAAGTCCTAAACATCTTGAGAGGGCAGACGTAAGTCCGGATGGCTGTCAGTAAGTCCTTAAACTTGTTAATATTCCGGGTTAAGAAATATTTCTCAGGCTAGTTATGCTCAAATAGTTATACTTAGGAATACAATAAATGGTATCACTGATCATCAATACATGGTTTAAGTCAAATTAGGGTGACTTGAAAATCTCGACAGTGTCTTGAAGGATAATAATTACTTTACAGAAGTTCTGATTGTGGGATTCACTGACTTATATTAAATAAACACAAAACATGATATATATCACTCATTATGTTTCTGAGTAAAACCTGAAGTATAAGTTTAAAAGGACAAATTATATTGACAATCAACTTAACCAGTTATTTTAAATAAAGCCGGACAGAGTCTTAACTTGACAAAGAACTATATGATCTCATTATGAAAATTCTTATACAAAAAAAAAAAACCAAGCAAATCCGATCTTGATTCCTTAATTGTTTTCATTCTTTTGTTATTTTGTATGTAAGTGTTTGTTTTTACTTCACTTTTATAGTGTTTTATTTTTAGGACAAATAAATAACAAGAAAATTTTTAAAAATTGAAGATTCATTAAATTAATTGGTCACTTGGTAAATAACATTTTATGTTGACTTAATTCATTGAAAATAAAAAGATTGAAAGTTGTGTAAAAATAAAAGGAATTTTAAAAGTTGAAAATTTTGAAAAACACTGTTTCGCATGCGAAATGGAAACCTCACGCGAAAAGGTAGGTTTTGCGAAAAGGATTTTCGCATGACTTGTCAGGGGTATAAATTTCACAGTGTTCAAGACAAACTCACTTTTCGCTCAAACTCTCATCCGAAAACCTCTCTCGCTTCGCATCCGAAATCAATTTTCGCATTCCCACAGAAAATCAAATCTGAGTTCATTTCTTGTTAAGTTTGGATTCCTGATATATCATACTGCTTACAATACTTTCATACTAAGATTGAAAGGTAAAGGATGGTTGTTACGGTTACTTTAGAGATTAAGTGTAAATGGAACTTAACATCTTGATATAAAATCGTAATAACAGGACTTAAAAGATGAAATTGATTAATGAAATCAACATAATAGTCTTAGGCGACAACAATGATATGGATTTCATGGATTAAAAACAAGTTTTGAAGTGTTAATTTGAACTTTGAGTTGTGCGAATCGCACACGAAATTGAACAGACGCGACATAGGGTTTTCGCGTGAACACAGTTCTCGCGTGAGCTTTGATTGCGCTTAAAAATGTGTTTCGCATGAAACTCATTTTCGCGTGAGACTAGGTTGTCGCACGAAGTTCACTTTCGCTTGACTGGAGATTTCGCATGACAGAAATTTTTGAAATTGTTTCTAAGTGTTGTTGTTGTAGTCTCAAATGGACTTATCAATTGCAACTTGTTTTCACTTAATAAACATTCTTTGTTGATAAAATCTTAAGTGCAGTACATGTATTCACATGTGACTGAGCTTTAAAATGATAAATTGTTTCTAAGTGATAAAATTTTCTAAGTGTGAGACCTCAAAAGCTAAAATGTTCTAAGTGTTAAAATTCTATATGCATAATTAAGTTATATTAAAAGTGTTCTGATCTTGAGTTTGTTTTATAATGCAGATGGCTAACATGATTTTCAAAGCTAGTCACAACTGTATAGCTTACTTAGATGAGGTTCCTGAAGGAAAAGAGCTGTTCAATTCTATGATTGAGGGGCTGAAGAACTCAAGGATTGTTTATGCTATTTCTGCCGATCCAGCCATCTATTCCGAGTTGATAGATTCTTTCTGGAGCACTGCTGCTCTAGAAAAGGATGAAGTTGGAAACCAGATTATCACAGCCACTGTAAAGGATAAAAGGGTGACAGTTTCTCAAGCCATACTAAACAGAGTTCTTCTGTTTAATGATCAAGAGGGAGCACCAACAAGACTGGATGATGATGTGGTTATGGATTGTCTATCTCGAATGGGATACGAATATAGATATCCAAGTTTGGAGAAGAAGTGGTTACCACCTTACTGGAAATATTTATTTCATGTGGTAATTCACTGTCTGAGTAATTTGAAGGCTGGCATGGATAGTCTAAGTGCTGTGTTTGGTTCTTTATTGGTTTCTCTGGTGGATGATATTCCATTCAGTATTTCTGGTGTTATATTTCAAGAGATGCAGAAGAATGTTACAGCTAATCTTGGGAGAAAGTTTATTATGTACCCGAGATTCGTGCAACTTGTCATCAATGACGCTTATCCAGAGTTTGCCACTTTGAAGTCTTCAAAGTATGTTGTTCAGGTCATCAAGAAAGACATCTTTACTCATTTCACTGGAGCACGTGGAAACAAGTGCTCAGGAGAAAGCTTTGCTAAGATTGGTCGTTTTTCTGAGATAGATGATAGTACAGGGAATGTGGGAGGAGATGTACCTGTTGATGAAGCACAGACTGGTGCTTCTACTTCTACTGCTAGAGATAATTTGGACGAAGAGATTGAGAAATTGTTTGAAGATGAGCCTGTTCATGAAGGGAGAGTGGAAGATGAAGTGCACTCGGCTTCTAGTTCCGAGACTAATAGTGACCAGATTGGTAATGTTCCTTATGTTCTTCAAACAAATCGAGCTCCTACTACTCCAACATCTCCAAGACCGAATGATGAAGCCAGGGATACTGACTATGTTCCTGAGGAGTCTCCCAGTACATCCTCACGAAGAAAACGAATGGCAAGAAGGAGAGATTTTCCAGCTAGAAAGAGAGGTCGTGGTATTATACCCAGGAGACCACGAACACATGTGGTTGTCACTGAAACTGAGCAAGATCAGACAACCAATGTGACTTCTTCTGCTCCTGAGACTGAAACAGTTCCTATTTCTGGAGCAGCCAATATCTCTGAGTCTGGCTTTTCTACACCTCCAAGGCAGGAAAACTTAGAATTTGATGTTGATTCATTTTTGAATACTCCTCCAGAGTTTCAAAGGAGAGAGGAATCATCCAGCACTCCTCATTCTATAACTCTAGAAGAAAGAGTTAAAAACTTGGAAAAGGAGAGTTTTGAAAATGTAAAGATGATTGCTGAGCTGAAGAAAGAAAATGAAGAAAAGTCGAGTCAGATTACCATGATTCATCTGGATTCTGCAATCAAAGATACAAGAATAGCTTCTCTAGAACAGCAGATGAAGAACATGTTTGACTATTCTTCAGGGCTGGAAAGACAACTGAATGAGCTCAGAGAATTCATTTCACAGACTTATTTTCATCAGCCACCAATCATAAGGTCTACAACTGTGATTGGTGAATCCAGTAGGCGATCTCCAAGCCCTCCTCTCACTGAGAATGTTCTAGAAAAGGAAGTGGTTAACGAAGCTCAAACCTCCACTGAACAGCCAAGTGTTAGCACCACTGAGGATGTTCCTATTTCATCTGAAGTACCTATCACCGAAGCTTACACATCTACAGCTTTCGTTGAACCAGAGCACATGTTCACTTTACCTATTGTTCATGAAAAGGAGGATGAAGAGTAAGTTGATTATGCTGATTCTGATGATGATGAGGATGACGATGAAGATGATGATGAAAATGATGATGACGATGGTGGAGATGATGGTGGAAATGATGGTGATGATGACGATGGAGGAGATGATGGTGGAAATGATGGTGATAATAATGATGGAGGTAATGCTACAGGTTTCTTATCGAGTCCAACTGGAGATACTAACACTGATAATGTCGATCGACCAAGTGTTAGTAATCCAGAAGGATATGATCCACTTGACCCTGCCACGGAGAGTGTGTATGAAAAGGAACTGTATTCTTTTCAACAATCTTCATCTGGAGTTATTGAAGAAGAACTTGATATGTTTGATGATCTGGAAGAGCAGAATGAATATACAGACATTTTTGGGAACAACCTTCAAGAGCTATTTAAAGACATTAATCTTGAAGAAGGAGAAATCCCGACTGAGACTGTGAGTGGTGAAACTCCTGCTGTTGCTACAAAGAAAGATTCTACTGGTCAGATTGCTTTATTCACTAGAGGAGGATTGATGTTCAAAGCACCACCACCACCTACTGAAGCTCATTTTCTATTCATTTCTAAGCCCAAGCAGAAGTATGGTGAAATGTCTCATGTCATTAGCTGGGGTTACGATGGCGAGAAAAGGTTGTATGTCATAAAGAGAAAGAATGGAGAAATTGATTATCTAAAGAGCACTCAAGACTTTCATACTCTACGTGCTGCTGATCTATATTCCATGGGCAAAGCTCCATTTTTTAATGAAAGCAATTACAGTGAAGCTGAATTGATGAGATCACTAATACGAAGGGAGATGCGCCCAAACTTCAAGGACTTTAAGACTGCAAAATCTAAGTTGATTGATGACTCAACAAGAATAGATGAAAAGACTAAAGCTCCAATGAAAATACGAGTCTATCAACATCCAAAATTTATCAGAAAAGTCCCTGTGCATGCTCCAGTTCCTCCCAACACTTTGAAGCAAATTCTATCTTGGAGATGTGAGAAGGATTCCGGTCACGCAGTGATCAGATGTATAGACAGGTCATTTCGAATCATTGATCTAGCAGACTTGATGAAGTTTGACAAAGACGACTTACTCAAGCTGTTACACTGCCCTATCTCAGCTGATAAGTCCGTTAATTTTCTATCTTGCCAGTACGTGTGGATGATTGACCGGATCCTTAGGAATAAATGGTATGCCTATGCAGGCTCGTACAAGAAGGCGAATGTTGATTTTGATTGATCATGTTTCACCGAGCCTAGGGGGAGATTGTAGAAGATAAATCAAGGCTTGGCAAAACATCTTGTGCGAAATCCAGATCCACGCGAAAAGCAGTAGTCACGCAAGAAGCAGACTGTGCGAAGAGCAAGCTTCCACGCGAGAACAGCTTCCACGCGAAAGACATGGCCGCGCGAAAGGCATCTCGCGCGAGAACTCACTGTTTTTAGTATAAATAGCTTAGTTTCGTTTTGTAATTAAGCTTTTCGTTCATTATCATTTTGTACTGTGCGAAATCGCACAAGACCTTTTATAGGTTTCTGTTTTTCAATCAAATATCATCTTTTGTGATTCAATTCAATCTTCTTTTGTATCCAATCATGTTTACATTCCGCATTCACGTGATTGAGATCGTGTGTTAGTGATTTCTTGGGAGATTTCAAGGTTTTACAATTCCTATGCAAAGAGTTATTCATGTTATTACTAAACCAATAAAATGTTTTTGTAGATACTCTAAAATAATAACTTATATAAGTATTACTTATATGTTATTATTTTTAAATGATGTCCTAAAAAGGATGGTCTTGAGTAAGAGCTTATTCTTTAATACCGTAAAGATGCTCATGTTTATATGTTTGCGTTATACTTGAACATTCTTAAAACAGTAAATGTTTGAAAGGGTAAAAAAATTTGTAATTAATAACATTCACCACATAACTCATTAGAGTTATGTAATGCCAGTTCTCATAATATAACTCTAATAAAAACGTGTGAAATGAAGGGTAGAATCCTTGTATCATATAAGCATGTCTCCTCTTAAATTACATGAACACATTAGAACTCGATATATAATATAGTTAAATGGTTCAATAAGCATCCTTAAGTGACAACATTGCTTGTTGGAAGATCATATTTAATACAATCCTAAATCAAGTAGATTAATGTTAATTAGTAGTAAGAATATAAAAGTCAAAATAAAAACTAACGATGTTAACTCTCATTTAATAAGAAATCGTTGGAGGAAAATAAACTCAAAGTTGGAAGTGTAGTAAACAATTGTTGAGTTATGATTATTCTCAGCCAATAAATAAAAGATGAGATTATTAAAATCAATAACCCAATAATAAGATGTTACAATTCACTGCCGTTAAAAGTTTACCTAAAATGTTTAAGAAAATATTAAATATTAATCAATCCTTTAAGAACAAATCAAAGCATTTAAGTTGTAATAAATGAAACATAAGAAAGAAACTATATTTTTAGTTTTCATGAGCATTGTCCGAACAATATAATTCAAATCAACATCAACGTATCCAAAATGTGTATTAACAAGTATGGGGAAGCTATCATTCGTTACCATCTTCTCTTTTATCATCATACTTGTCACTGCTTCAGCTTCAGTTGTGTAACATTTTCATTTCTTATAAGTGTGAATGACTTTTTAAAGTATAATTTTTGTATTTTCCTTAGTCGTGTAGAAGTAAGTACGGTAATTAGACACGTGTTATATCGCATCATGTGTTTATGATATATATCTTGCTGTGCATACTTCATTAGTAGTACCGGTTAGATATTTTAGTGTAATTGGATTGACTAATGACCAATGTGATCGTAATATCTATCAAACAAATTAGAAGATGCGGAATGCACGCTTGTTGAGTTTATTATGATCTTTGATATTGAAAACCTTTTTAGGGGCGAAGCCCCTAAGCAATGGTTTTTTAAAATAAAATAAAAATAGTAAAACTGTCAAATACAGTTTTTCCCAGTTTCTCCCTCAAAATCGAATTAGATCATCAAATTTGGTCACTTTTTCCTCTCGAATTCTTCTTCTTCTAGTTCATGAAAATTCACACAACACAACATACCAATTCTTGATGTCGTCTGAGTTGTATCTGATTGATTTATTCGGGTGAACCACCGAATAATTTCGATTTGAAAGTGATCTTCACGACTCTCAGATTATCCAAGTTTGATATCAAGTGTTATACAGTACCTAAGTGATGTGTGTGTGTGAATCACAGATTTTGTATCTTCAAAAGCCTCGGTGGATGATTATGTTGATCATGATGCTCCTCCATGTAAAACCGATGATGAGTGCAAGGAATACTATCAATATTACTACTACTGCAACAATGCAACACATAGATGCTCTTGTATTAATGGCAGGAAACTAGACCTTGATGGTTCAAAAATCTAATGTCTGTTTAGATTCGATCATGAACGTATAATAAAGATAAAACAACTTGATAATTGCTATGACACTAATCGTTGAAGACAAATTTTCGTTGTTTCTTTTATTGATGTGCTTGTTTGATGTTCAAGTCATTGATTATAGAGTCTCAATAATAAAACGATATTCTAGCTATTATATCACTATAAAGTGGAAGATAAAAGTAGTTTTAAAATAGTCACTTGACTTATATGTGACAACTCGAAAAATTTGTGATTTAATTCAAATAATATTTATGTGGTTTCTATATATTTTTTTTATAATGATAACAATAATAACAAAAATAATAATAACATTAATAATAATAATAATTATAATAATAATAATAATAATAATGTAAATAATAATAATAATAATATTTTTATTAATAATAATAATTTATAAAGGTTTATAAGTTAAGGGGGTATTTTGTAGTTTTTGAAACTTGATTTAAATACTTCCGACATAAAATGATAACATACTAAACCTCAGCGACCAGTTTTGTAAATTTGTTTTAAAACACCCAACCCCACCGCCCGATTTCCCGACCACCGCCGGCCACCTTCTCCGACGGCCCTCCGGCGACTCCAAACGACAACTTTTAATCGATTTTAATCAAATCAAACTACCCCGACACCATATCGTGCTTGAACCGAACTCGTGGGCCTTGAAATTTGAATAATGGTGTCGGTTTAGTGTGTTTCCCACTCTCGATCGAAAGTCGGCCGACCCACTCACCAAAAATCGCACTACACTTCGCGATAATGCAATTAAAATAATCCAAACGGTCGATTATAAGATTGCTAACCAAACTCAACTTTCAATTGTATCTGAAACACTTGAAAACAACCAATTCGATCCCCTCCATTGTCGCGGACCTGCAACTGGTCGAACACCCTTGTTCAAGTTTCAAACCTCGAAATTTCCAGAGGGCTTTTGATCATTAGTGTTATTGAAAACTCCCTGTGAAGTTAATTCGACTAACATCACCATTTGAGTCTTAATCGAACCCGGACTCTGTCGCGACAGTTCTTCCACAAGTTCACTTTCAAATCGACGTTGAACATTGAACATATCATTATACTCGATTTCATGTGGGGATTGAAAGCCCTATGTTTGATTCCATAAACAATTGCGAATCGAGTTTCAATTTGACGAATCTTCGAATTAGGGTTCTTGGTGGAATTGGAGTTTTGGAATTTGGGTTTAAAAGAATTAAAAGCTGAGTTTAACCGCGGCCTGGTGCCTTGGTTTACTGGTTTGTGTGTGTGATTGTGAACAGGAGGTCAAGGGTTCGAACCCTGCCCCCAACATTTATTTTTTTAAGCCTTTTTGAACCATTTAAAAATACAGAAAAATAACTAAAAATTATAAAAACAGTTTTTATAAACTTTGTTAATTTTATAAGTTATTTAATTATCTTCTGGAAAATTATTTCATTAAAAACCTTATTATTTATTTATTTATTTAATTATTACAAATGTTATAAAATATATTTTTATAAGAATAAAACCCTAAAATAATAATTTAAATTATTAATTTATTATATGGATAACATAATTAATAATTAGATAATTTATATTGAACATAACCTATTATGTTATAATTATTAATTATTTAATAATTCAATAAATTATATTATGTTTATCATGTAAATATGTTATTATTTATTATTTATATGTCCAATTAAAATAACATTATCATAAGAATATAATGTCTAGATAATTTGTGTCTATTTATAAAATCTTACAAAATTAAATATAAATTTACATAGTTAAATAATGTTTATAATTTATTTAGAATATAATGATATGTTAAAAACATTATTAAACTAATCAAATTTTATGAAATATAAATCTTTAGTTATTAAAACAAAATAACTAAATGATTTAATTATATGTTTATAACAAATCCCCGAGAACCAAACCTTAGATCGATTGAACGCCAGGTTCAAGATCTAACTTATTTAGGTTATGGATTTGTATTTTTTGCTTATGTGAATTATAATTCCTTAGGAGGAATTTACTAGCTTGTCAACACCACACAAGGACTGAGATAAGTTCATACTTAACTATTCCCCTTTTTAATCATTTAAATATTTTGGGGCTGGAATACATGTTGTAATTGAAATTACAAATTATTTTTGTGTATTATGTTAAATAATAATTGGATCACATTTATGATTACATATAGTTATATTGAAAATCCTTCTCTGTAAACTGGACTATTAACAAGGCAGGGATCTTTTGGATAGTACTATCGGGGAGTGACTGACCCCCACAAAGGTTTGGACATGTGGTCCTTATCAGATGCACAAAGATCTCGCTGTCATTCGGGATGACTATTCTGGTGTGAGAAGGCAGATTGTGCGCTATATAAGTTTTGCCATTATAGTTCCACTTACAACCCATATGAGGATAAATGTAAAGAGAGGATTCGCGCCCTCTGATTTGAATCATTATAAATAACATAATATACACATGAAAATGATATTAAACTATGATACATGGGCAAATCCTAGGTGAAGGATTTGTTGGGATTGTACATAGAAATAATAAACTATGATACATGGGCAAATCCTATGTAAAGGATTTGTTGGGCTTGTACATAGTGGGTATGTGGGATAGCGGGTTCACCTTAATAAAAAGGGGTTCCGACAGGCTATTCATATACTAGTGAGTAATTTAAACTCACACTTTTACAATAAACCCTTCTTTGAATGATAATTGATGATTTATCAAATATGTTTTACTTACCTATGAACTCACCAACCCTGTGTTGACACTTGATTTACATGTATTCTCAGGTATCTACTAGGAGCTTATGGACATGCACGTAGGATCATATAAGAGCTCAAGATACATATTGGTTATTGATAAGACATGATTAGACGTATTGTTAAGAAACAATATATATATTTATTTCCGCTGCGTATAATATCTAATGCTCTGAATAATAATGGATTGATTATCTAAAACTTATCATATAGATAACTGCATCTCATGTGTAACTACTGTGTTCGATCCTGTTTGTTCACCCATCCGTGATAGATTCCAGACCCGGAATTTGAGGGTGTGACAGATTGGTATCAGAGCCATTGGTTATAGTGAGTTAGGAATTGCATCTAGCCTATAGCCACACACAATAGTTGTACAAAGTAAATTCCTTAGTTAGAGATTGACTAAGATTAAGAAGTTATATGCCTTATGTGATTCCTCTTATACCTTGATTCCTATCAATACACACACGAATCTTAAATCATATTCTAAGGCATTGTGTGCCTAATTCAAGTGATTTCAAACCCCAAAACTCGATTGTTATTCATGGTTTTCAAATTCGTCAAAGTCTGTGTCTTACAACTTAAAACATGTAATGCTGGAAGAGCGTGATGCATGTATCTCGAGGTGTTCTGTCTAGGCAAGGTATTCGTATAAATTCAAATCAACCGACGGACCTGTTTACCTTACCTGGGAACTCTCGGGATGAGTATCTGCTTATAGGTACGCATGTCTTCAACAAAGTTGTGATTGACCCAATACTTTGAATAGTCAAAGTACTCGCTTTGATTTACGAATCAAACGATTACACCTGGAACATCTCATTGCTATTATGCTAAATTCTCGATTGTCGTTTTCATGGTGTATAGCTCATATTACCCAATTTCCATGAAAATTCTTAATGATCTTTCAGAATGGCTTCTCGTCAAATCCGTTCACGGTCTAGAAACCCTGGCCGTAAGATTGCTCTGCTATTGTAGCACGTGAAATTACTGTGGTCAATATACAAGTCTTTAAGGCATATGAATCAAGTTACCTTGACGTGTTCCATTTGGTAATCTAAGCTACGCTTGTCCTAACCTAAAGCGAGACTTGTTTCCTTAGTACTCGTGCCTTGCCGAATTTAATCGAAAAACCCAGTTTTCTTAAATTCCCATCTGCCCTACATAATTGTGCATACTTTGAATATTTGATATAGAATACATCTATTGAATATATCAAAGTGTGAATTCTCACCAAACAATTTCATAATAGATGGACGCACCAGCGGGCAGAGGCAGAGGTAGAGGACGCGCTAGAAGAACTGTCCCAATAGGGATGACTCCTGAAGAGATACAAGCCTTGGTCAATCAAGGTGTTGCTGCAGCCCTAGCCACTCAGGCCGCTCAGAATGGTCATCACTATTCGTATAAGAAGTTCCTAGACTGCAAGCCAGATATCTTCACTGGTGCAGAAGGGGCCATTGGGCTCATAAGGTGGTTTGAGAAATGTGAATCCATCTTTGCTATATCTGAATATCCAGATGAGAGTAGGACGAAGTATGCCTCCGGAGCATTGAGTGGAGCTGCACTCTCGTTCTGGAAGACTGAAGTTTCAAGACTTACTCTCTCACTAGCCAATGTTATGGCTTGGGATGAATTCAAACAACTGATGATGGAAGAGTTCTGTCCGAGGGAAGAAGTACAAAGGTTTGAAACCGAGTGCTGGAACCACAAGATGGTTGGATCTGAGATTGAAACTTATACCACCGAGAACCATGAGTACGCAACTTTGTGTCCTCATATGATGGAGCCTGCTCACAGAAGAATTGAAGGCTATATTCGAGGACTATCTCCGGTCATTCAGTCTTTGGTCACTTCCTCTAACCCAACTTCAATCCAACAGGCCATTAGGATAGCTCATAAGCTAACTAATGAGGCTGTGGCTCAAGGGAAGTTGCCACCGAGGATCAAGGGTAAGGGTGCTGCTGCTGAAAGCTCAGGAAAGAGAAAATTTGAAGATTCTAGAGAAGGTGAGAATCAAGGTGCACACAAGAAGCAAGACCAGAAAAAGCAACATGACAATCAGGGCATTCCACCTAGATGTCAGAGGTGTAGCAAACGTCACCATGGCAAGTGTACTGCAATCATCTGCTACAAATGCAACAGGAGGGGGCACACTGCTCCTGAATGTAGAACACAGACTCAAGACCAAGGACATCAGCAGAATGTTGGTGAGAGAGGAGTTACGTGTTTCAGATGTGGAGAAAAGGGCCATGTTGCCAGGGATTGCACTGAGGAAAAGAAAGATACAGCCAAGGGCAGAGTCTTCATGATTGGCAAAGGCATTTGAAAGTGGAACGTGTTCAAGAATATTACCAGTACATCTTAATTTTCGGGACGAAAATTCCTCTAACAGGGGGATGATGTGACAACCCGAAAAATTTGTGATTTAATTCAAATAATATTTATGTGGTTTCTATATATTTTTTTTATAATGATAACAATAATAACAAAAATAATAATAACATTAATAATAATAATAATAATGATAATAATAATAATGTAAATAATAATAATAATAATATTTTTATTAATAATAATAATTTAGAAAGGTTTATAAGTTAAGGGGGTATTTTGTAGTTTTTGAAACTTGATTTAAATACTTCCAACATAAAATGATAACATACTAAACCTCAGGGACCAGTTTTGTAAATTTGTTTTAAAACACCCAACCCCGCCGCCCGATTTCCCGACCACCGCCGGCCACCTTCTCCGGCGGCCCTCCGGCGACTCCAAACGGCAACTTTTAATCGATTTTAATCAAATCAAACTACCCCGACACCATATCGTGCTTGAACCGAACTCGTGGGCCTTGAAATTTGAATAATGGTGTCGGTTTAGTGTGTTTCCCACTCTCGACCGAAAGTCGGCCGACCCACTCACCAAAAATCGCACTACACTTCGCGATAATGCAATTAAAATAATCCAAACGGTCGATTATAAGATTGCTAACCAAACTCAACTTTCAATTGTATCTGAAACACTTGAAAACAACCAATTCGATCCCTTCCATTGTCGCGGACCTGCAACTGGTCGAACACCCTTGTTCAAGTTTCAAACCTCGAAATTTCCAGAGGGCTTTTGATCATTAGTGTTATTGAAAACTCCCTGTGAAGTTAATTCGACTAACATCACCATTTGAGTCTTAATCGAACCCGGACTCCGTCGCGACAGTTCTTCCACAAGTTCACTTTCAAATCGACGTTAAACAGGTAATTGAACATATCATTATACTCGATTTCATGTGGGGATTGAAAGCCCTATGTTTGATTCCATAAACAATTGCGAATCGAGGTTCAATTTGATGAATCTTCGAATTAGGGTTCTTGGTGGAATTGGGGTTTTGGAATTTGGGTTTAAAAGAATTAAAAGCTGAGTTTAACCACGGCCTGGTGCCTTGGTTTACTGGTTTGTGTGTGTGATTGTGAACAGGAGGTCAAGGGTTCGAACCCTGCCCCCAACATTTATTTTTTTAAGCCTTTTGAACCATTTAAAAATACAGAAAAATAACTAAAAATTATAAAAACAGTTTTTATAAACTTTGTTAATTTTATAAGTTATTTAATTATCTTCTAGAAAATTATTTCATTAAAAACCTTATTATTTATTTATTTATTTAATTATTACAAATGTTATAAAATATTATTTTTATAAGAATAAAACCCTAAAATAATAATTTAAATTATTAATTTATTATATGGATAACATAATTAATAATTAGACAATTTATATTGAACATAACCTATTATGTTATAATTATTAGTTATTTAATAATTCGATAAATTATATTATGTTTATCATGTAAATATGTTATTATTTATTATTTATATATCCAATTAAAATAACATTATCATAAGAATATAATGTCTAGATAATTTGTGTCTATTTATAAAATCTTACAAAATTAAATATAAATTTACATAGTTAAATAATGTGTATAATTTATTTAGAATATAATGATATGTTAAAATCATTATTAAACTAATCAAATTTTATGAAATATAAATCTTTAGTTATTAAAACAAAATAACTAAATGATTTAATTATATGTTTATAACAAATCCCCGAGAACCAAACCTTAGATCGATTGAACGCCAGATTCAAGATCTAACTTATTTAGGTTATGGATTTGTATTTTTTGCTTATATGAATTATAATTCCTTAGGAGGAATTTACTAGCTTGTCAACACCACACAAGGACTGAGGTGAGTTCATACTTAACTATTCCCCTTTTTAATCATTTAAATATTTTGGGGCTGGAATACATGTTGTAATTGAAATTACAAATTATTTTTATGTATTATGTTAAATAATAATTGGATCACATTTATGATTACATATGGTTATATTGAAAATCCTTCTCTGTAAACTGGACTATTAACAAGGCAGGGATCTTTTGGATAGTACTATCGGGGAGTGACTGACCCCCACAAAGGTTTGGACATGTGGTCCTTATCAGATGCACAAAAATCTCGCTGTCATTCGGGATGACTATTCTGGTGTGACAAGGCAGATTGTGCGCTATATAAGTTTTGCCATTATAGTTCCACTTACAACCCATATGAGGATAAATGTAAAGAGAGGATTCGCGCCCTCTGATTTGAATCATTATAAATAACATAATATACACATGAAAATGATATTAAACTATGATACATGGGCAAATCCTAGGTGAAGGATTTGTTGGGCTTGCACATAGAAATAATAAACTATGATACATGGGCAAATCCTATGTAAAGGATTTGTTGGGCTTGTACATAGTGGGTATGTGGGATAGCGGGTTCACCTTAATAAAAAGGGGTTCCGACAGGCTATTCATATACCGGTGAGTAATTTAAACTCACACTTTTACAATAAACCCTTCTTTGAATGATAATTGATGATTTATCAATTATGTTTTACTTACCTATGAACTCACCAACCCTGTGTTGACACTTGATTTACATGTATTCTCAGGTATCCACTAGGAGCTTATGGACATGCACGTAGGATCATATAAGAGCTCAAGATACATATTGGTTATTGATAAGACATGATTAGACGTATTGTTAAGAAACAATATATATATTTATTTCCGTTGCGTATAATATCTAATGCTCTGAATAATAATGGATTGATTATCTAAAACTTATCATATAGATAACTGCATCTCATGTGTAACTACTGTGTTCGATCCTGTTTGTTCACCCCTCCGTGATAGATTCCAGACCCGGAATTTGAGGGTGTGACATTATACTAAATGCAACTTCGTTTATACAACTTTAATAAAAAACAAGATCTAACAAATATCTTTAGAGCATGATATCGTAACACCTGACCCACAATAAAAAACAATGTATAACAAAACATTGCTTACAATCGTTATTTTGATTTTGATTTCGCAACAAGTACCCAATTCTCTATTCCATAACAGTTTCCGCTCTTCCTATTTACTAGTGGCCCATGACTTCGTCACAAGGTAATAAGGTTCCAAGGACATAAGAATACAAGATGAGCTATGAATAAATTATAGATGATCATATAACATCTAGAGTAGTGAAGGTAACTCATACACGTGTTTAGTCCATTTGATGGAGGCTTTGCCTCTTAAAAGGATGGTCTTGAGTTTAAACTTAAGCATGATGTAGTTTAGTTTGGTGTAATTTATAAGTAAGGTAGTTTGTCGTTGAAAAAAAAATCCAAAGATTTTTTTAATGGCTAACTATATCATTGGCTCATCCGATCAACTTCATTACTCAAGTATGGAACCTTGGGATACTAGGCTGTCATGTTCCAAAGGGAAGCTCGTATATCAGTTCGTCCCCATCAGTCCTGCTAGTTATATTTTAGGCGTTAATTATCAGAAATCAGAATATATTTTGGCATATATTTTGCATTCATTATATGGATTTTTCGTTTAATTTATACAACATTTGTTTTGCTAGTATGGAATCTACTTTGGTTTATTTCTATTGATTTTGTAGTTTCGGTGTGATCGGGAGAAAATATAAAGGCTTGTGAAAACATTAAAAACAGTTATTGAGGAAAATCTTGAATTTAAAAGTGTTGAAAAATTCTTAAAGTTTAAAAATTTTAGTTTGAGTGATGCTTATCACCAAAATCTTTTAAATAAAAAATAAAACTTAAACAGCAAAAGAATTATGAACTAAGGAATCAAAATGTCAATTATAAAAGGAATCAAAATGTCAATTATAAGAGGGGAGCATCCTAATTGGAAGCAAAGTAGGCATCTAGACTTTTGCTATTGAAGTCAATGACAAAAATTGTGGAAGCAAGCAACTGGAGTTACTTTTTTTGTGAATTTTGAATGTATTAATTAGTAAGTTATTATTTATTTTGGTTTTGATTGATCCAGTTCTTATGTCTGATTAGAACAATTTTAGTTTTAACATTAGGGTTTAATTTTTTTTAGTTTTTGTCTGAATTTATATGAATCGTTCACGAGATCATAATATTTTAATGGTTTATTTGTTTGATTTTTGATCTTAAACCTGGATCTACTCCGGTATACATTAGATTGTTAATAAATTGGTCATTTTATTAATTTCTCTAATAAAGTTATTCAAGTTTTAAAACTCTAATCAAGTTTAAAGTTTGATACAATGAACAATTAACGGTTTGAGTTTGTCTATGAATTCATTCTTGTTATAAAATTATACAATCTAGTTAAACATACCGAACAACATATGTGTTTAATTATAATTGATACTTCTATCACCGTAACTTTCACGCTAAGATCCAGACGGTCGTGAGCTTAGAGTAGTGGGTTGGCTATAATCAACAAATCGCGCTTGTTTAGAAATTAAATAGAGTGGATGTTTGAACAGCGTGATGTCTAATGTAGATATAAATCATTAATTAAAAAGGGTCATTGTACCGTAATCATTAATGATCGTAAGCCGAATCAAATCAACAAATTACTTTAATGTTGAAATTAATTTTCATATTTGAATTTATTTCACCATTTAATTGACGTTATTAGTAATCCTTTCCATAATTATAAACAAAAAGAAATACCAAATTTATTAACATGTTACAATTCACACCCGTTTAATAGCATAAATCATATATTCACCCAAAGTATTAATGAAAAAATAAATATCTTTAGAACAAAATAAAACATTTAAGTTGCAATAAATAGACAAAGTAGAAACTGACAATTCAATTTCTTTGAGCATCTATATAAATCCAATCAAGAATACATAAATCACATAATCTGCATATCAAAACATATATTAACAAATATGGGAAAGTGTTCGTTTGTTACAGTCTTCCTTTTCACCACCTTACTCGTTACCGCTTCGGCTTCAGGTGTGTAAGAAATAATTCCTCGTAGATAAATTTACGGTTGTTACATACGATTATAAGTTTAAATGATTTTTCTGAAATGTTATTTTATATTTCTCTAATCCGAATAAACGACATTCATGTTATGGTGATTGGTGCCTATTTGTTATTTTATATTGGTTGCATGTAACTAATAGAATGTCATGGTGATTGGTGCCTATGTGTTATTTTATATTGGTTGCATGTAACTAATATGTGCGAGTGAATCACAGGTTTTGTAGCATCTAAAGCTGCAATGGACGATTATGGTGGTCCGGATGCTCCTCCATGTAAAACCTATGATGATTGCAAGGGTTACTGTCAATATTACTACTTCTGCAACGAATTTACACACAGATGTTCTTGTATCAACAGCAGGAAACTGCACCTTGATGGTGCACAAATCTAAGATCTTTATTTAGCATTAACGTAGAATTAATAAAGGATCATGAATTTTGTTATGTGATCATCGCGAGGACAATGCTTGATTGTTGAAGATAAATGTTTGTTTCTGTTATTGATATGTAGGGGTGGTTTATAATTTTGGGGGCCTTATGAGCGAGATAAAAATATAGTCGCATTTATTAATTGGTCTGATAAAATACAGGTAGGTTAAAGAAAAATATATATAATGATAAAATATCATTGAATTAAATTACACATTTGAATATATGCATACTAATGTGTTAAGGAATAAATATGAAAAATACACAAGATTGAGCTGTAATAAACGTTTTTTTAGAATTTTGTATTTGCTCCGTTCTGATTATAAGACTATTGGCTGATAACACAAAAGAAAATTAGATATTTATTTGAGAATCACTGTATTATGTCATGTAAAAGATAAGAAAATAAAATAAATAAATAAATAAATAACATGTAAACAATAAAAAATGAAATACAACAAATTTAAGGAATAAAAATATAATTCGAAACATGTATAAAAGAAAAAGATGAAAGTACGGGAATCGAATTTGAGATTCCTATGCAAAAAGTTATTCATGTTATAAAATAATAACTTATATAAGTATTACTTATATGTCATTGTTTTTAAATGATGTCTTAAAAATGATGGTCTTAAGTAAGAGCTTATTCTTTAATACCGTAAAGATGCTCATGTTATATGTTTGCGTTATACTTGAACATTCTTAAAATAGTAAATGTTTGAAAGGTTAATTAAATTTGTAATTAATAACATTCACCACATAACTCATTAGAGTTATGTAATACCAATTCTCATAATATAACTCTAATAAAAACGTACTCCTATGGGTTTCTAGAGAGCATAGCTACGGTTGTGAAAGCTACGGTTGTGAAATGAAGGGTAGAATCTTTGTATCATATAAGCATGTCTCCTCTTAAATTACATGAACACATTAGTGTTAGAAATAACCCGTAATTTGTGGTCTACGGATCATTTAAATTAGTTTTACCAAATGACATAATTAGTCCTTAATAGTATTAGAGGGTTGTTTGATGGAAATACCACATAATTATAATTAGGGTTTCCCCTTAGATGTTATAAATAGAGGAGTAGAGAGATAACCAAAACACACCAATAATCATATACTCTGAAGATCATCCATCGATCCCTCTAGACATCATAACGGGAACGAATCTCACGATCATGACTTCATCATCTTCATCAAAGATCTCTATTTCCACAAGTAAGATTTAATTGTTTTGATGTTAGTTTATATTTAAGATTGAATAAACATTATTAGGGTTTCATGTTTTAATTCATGTTTCAAGATACAATCAACATGTGGTATCAGAGCTATGTTGGATTATATCTGTTCAATCTTGTGTAGTCAATTCATGAGTATGATTATTAATATATGGATTTATGAATCAACTGTTTTTCCGTGTATTAACGTCAGTGATTAAATCCAGAAATTTGATAATAAATCGAAATCACATAACTTTTTAAATCCATATCCATATGCAATCATTATCTATTATATTAAAAGGGATTCTTAATTACTGAAAAAACGAAAACTTTATTGAAATTTTGTACCAGAAAGTTTTTTGTTTTCTTTTCTGGATATTCATGTACAAATTAATTTTGTGAATATGTTTCGTATTCTTCCACAATTGATTCTATTTGGTTTTGTAATTGTCAAAACATTAACAATTATATTTATCAATGTTACGTTTTCCATAATTATTAAATCAATTTGGAATAAAAAAAAATCAATTCCACATTTAATGATTTCACGTGGCATCTTGTTGTTTTGATTTATTTTTCTCACAAAATCAATGCCAAATTAAATAAATAACTATTTTATGTGTAATTTAATTTCCAAATTATGAATAACTAATTAAACAATCATGTTCAATAACTCGCAACTGAATAGTTCAAAATTACAGTTTAATTGATATCTTGAATATTAGATTAAGATTTTTGAGTTAATGCCATATGATATTTTGGGTCAAATTGTAAACAATAATTCTAGTTTATGAGATTTTGAAATAATCCATATAAAAATTGTTATTCTGTCATGGTGAATAAATTAATTTTGTGAAATCAATTGAATTAATCTTTTATTTTTTATTTTTGCAATTGAAACAATAATAACTGATATAAATCAGTTTCCCATAAACCACACATTAGAGTGATTAAATCATTTCCTTTTACACATTAATCGATTTCTACAATGACATAATTTTGTTTTCAATTAATTCATGGAATCATTATTTTCCTTATATATCTTAATCAAATTACACATACAAAATTTCATTCGTGTATGAGTTTAATATAAACGTATATTATTTTCGAATAACTTTCGCCACATTTTTTTAGTCATAGAATTTGTGCATGAAACATAAATATTTTGTTTTCATGAAGATAATAGTAACTTCAATAACAGACTAAGTGATTAATCCCAACGGTACGTCATTTAATTTGACATTGAAGTTTAACGTTGTCATATTATGTAATTACGTGTGCGTCAAATGATGAACCCAAAGGCTAGTCGTTTGATAATACACATAATAAATGTTGGCAAATTAATATAGATATTACACTTCTGCCCAAACGTGATGTGTCGTATTTATATGCCGTACTATAATTATGTTCATAATACTTGAATGTTAGTCATAGCCAACGCGAAGCCAACATTCATTTAGAACCTTAATTTAATTTGTTCATAACACTTGCACTTTTGGTCATAGCCAACGTAAAGCCATCGTGCAAGTAGAACGTTCCCTTAATTTGTTCATAACATTTGGATTTTGGTCAAAGTCAACGCGAAGCCAATATTCATCTAAAACTTTACTTTTGGCCTATTATTTTGGTGTTATAATAGGTTTTATCTTCAACGTATTAATTATGTTTGTTTTATTTTTTTATTACCCTATAATTTAGCTCGTTTTAACTTTTCTACTACTCGTATCAATTTAGCATATACTATCACTCCTAACTTTGGAATTGAAGTTATAACCGGGGCAAACTTCGTCTCTTGGAGGGATTCTGTAAACTTACTCTTGGAATGTTGGATCTTGATTATGCCTTAATATATGACGCTCCTGCTGCTCTTACTGCTGAAAGTACTGCAGATAAAAAACAAGAGTATGAAAAGTGGGAAAGGTCTAACAGAATGTCTCTGATGTTAATCAAGAACTCAATCTCTATTGCAATCAGGGGAGCAATACCTAATTTAGATAATGCTAAAACTTATATGAACTCAGTGGAGGAACAATTTAAAGGATCTTCTAAAGCACATGCGAGCACTATGATCCTGAAGATGCTTACTACAAAGTATGATGGGTTTAATAATGTGCGTGAACACATAATGATGATGAATGACATGGCTCATAAACTCAAGAGCTTAGACATGGAGATCAGTGATGGTTTTCTAGTACACTTCATTATGACTTTTCTTCCTTCACGCTTTGATGCTTTTAAGATCAACTATAACACCTAAAAAGAAAAGTGGTCAATGGGTGAGTTGATAGCAATGTGCGTGCAGGAGGAAGAACGCCTAAAGCTAGAAAAGCCTGATGTTGTTCATGTTCATTAAACCATTAAAGAGGAAGGAAAACTTCAAAGGGGAAAGCTCCAAAGTCCATAAGGCATGTACAAGTGCAGTTTCCAGCTCAAATGCCTCCTTCGGACAATCTCGTTGCAAATTCCGTCACAATAAGGGACACACCCAACGAGATTGCCCTAAGTTTAAGGAGTGGCTGGCTAAGAAAGGGATTCTGTATAATCCGGAAGCTGGAAAGAAACCAAAGGATAATTAAGGTGGGAGATGGTGATGAACATAACGTTGAAGCCATAGGAACCATGCAATTAATAATGAAAACTAGTCATAGTATTAAACTTTATGATACACTATATATACCGAGGATTACTCGAACTTGGTATCTGGACCAAAGTTAGACAATGATGGTGTCACATCCCGGCGGAAGCGTGAACGATACGGGTGGAATGTGACTAGCTTTTATCAGAGTGTATTGTTTACAATGAAATAAACACAGTTATAATATAAGAAACATAACACAGACATGCATTTATTAATACTAGAGGAATTACATCTTTTTACATAATATACCAAAATTAGATGTAATTAGTTACAACTAGGTTACAACATGTCTAAAACCTATAGAAATGCACGTCTACGTACACACTTCCGTCAACGATGTCGACGGTCAGTGTTACGCAGACCCGTCCTACAACGTCGCCCCAACCATCATGAACCTCAAAGCTGAAATCAAAGGTGTTACTCATTTCCGGAAAAAGTACACAAAAACCAGTCAACAAAAATGTTGGTGAGAACATAGGTTTAATCCAGACAAAATATTTTGTTGATGTATCAATTACAACCAAACCTGCTCATAACATAATCATACTGTCACGAAATAATCATAAAATCAGATAATATTACATCCTAACCCCCATTCGGTTAGATGCAGGAAAATAGCAGTAACCCTCATCCGGTTAGTGCAAATATTCTCCTAAGTAGCGCAACCAATATTATTAACCGGTTCCTCATTCGAACTAATGGTTGTGTCGCAAATGACAGTAAGCAAACAAAATATTTTCAAAATAATACATCAACCCAAACAGTATACTTTTTCCCCCAAAACTTTACTGAATACTAAACGGTTGAAAATGGGGCTATGAACTCACCTTGTCTTCTCACTTGAACCTAACAAGATAGTTCACAGTGTCAAACAATACTTCAAATATTTTTCTGGTTTTCATTGACTGTAAAAGATTATTAGAAACACCTTTGGGTCTCTAAAAATTCTTAATCATTAATAGTTTGTGATTTATTCCAAACTTCTCAAAAATCACAAAAATAGCTACTGATGTCCAAAAATCACCAAATCTTGTAGAACATAAGTTTGGACAGTTTGTAGCTTCTCATAATTTTCATAACATTAAATTCCCAACAGATTATTTTATATAATTCCCACAATATTCCCAAAATTCATCAAAATACCTACTGCTGTCCATTAAATCCTCAAAAATTCATGGAATGTTGTTAGCATCCAAATCTTAACACATTATTTTCTGTAAATTTTATAATATTCCCATAAATAGTTAAAAATATCTTCTGTTTACTAAAAATTCCCAAAATTTTACATAAGACTTCTTATACAAAACCAAGCATCATATTATTATCTCAAAGTCCAAATCATAACATACCAGTTTCTGTAATTTTTACAATAATTGATAATTTTAGAAAAAATACTTATACTGCTCCAAAAATTATAAAAACTAAATATTATGTAGATTCATATTTAATATTATATATGTGATTTATCAGAATTTATCATTTACTTTAAGTATTTATTCTGATTTATTTACTACAGCACATATAAAAATTCATATCTTAATTATACTAGAGAATAAAATTATGAAATAATTCCAGAGGCTTTTATATCTTAAAAGAATCATTCTGTAAATTTATCAGAATTTTCGCGAATTTATTTCTATTTTTGATATTTTCTTCTATTTTCCATTATAAAATAATTTATATAAATTATCAAAACTTTGTCAAAACCTTCCAATTAAATATTTCAGTATAAATATGAGAGTTTCTCAATGTTTATTCCCACAATTGTAGTTATTTAATATTTATTTGATTTTTCTTAATTAATTATGAGATAAATCTTGGAATTTCAAAATATCTCTTTTTAATCATAAGTTTCTGAGTTTTTATAATTCATTACTTATGATTAATAAATAAATACTCTCAAGATTAGTTTTGGTGTTTAAATACCAAAACTAAAAATATATATGTGTTTTGATAACACATAAAATATAACAAAAATACCTAATGATTTTATACCTTTGGATTGCTTTAGAGCCGAGAGAGAGAGGCTGTGGAGGTGGTGGTGACCATGTTTGGTGGTGGTGTAGAACTGTGAGTTTTCGAGAAGATGGTGAAAGGTGATGGTTGTGATAGAAGGTGGTGATGGTTGTTGGTTTATGGTATGCGATGGTTGTGGCGTGGTTGTTGGTTTTTGAGGATCGAGAAGTAGAGGTGGACAGAAGGTGGTGATGGTTATGGTTAGTGGTGGTGTTTAGCTACAGGTGGTGATGTGAAGTGGTTATGGTGCGCGGCTGTTGTTGTGAACCGAGAGAGAATCCGAGAGGTGTTTACAAAGGTGATGCGGTTGGTGTGTTTGCAAAGGAGAGATTCTTATAGTGCTTTGGTTTAGGGTGGTGGTGTCCATGAATTTTGTTGCATATGATAGTGTTTGACCCGAGAGACCTATTATAGCTTTGATGAATCATCCAAGATAGGTAGCTTAGGTGTCCTTAGGTTCATTAGGAGATGCCACATATTCCCTAGCAATGATGAAGGTTCATGTATCTTAATGGTGGTTTGAGGTGGCGATTTAGAAGGGTACCCGAGAGAGAGATGGCAAGGTGGCACACTAGGGAATGGCCTATGGTGTGAATGCGAGAAATATATGGTGTGAATGTGAGATTTCTTAGTCAAGATGTTAACTTAGGATGTATGTATGTTAATGACCGAAATGCATGAATGTATTCTTAGGATGATCATTTAGTAATGATAACTTAATGACTAGGAGCATAAGGTGGCAAGTGGTGGCGGTTTCTATGGTGTGAAAGCAAGTGATAGGTGGCGTGTAGTGGTGGTAGTCGGGTGGTGTTCTTCGGGTGGTTTCGGGTGGTGGTTTGGGTTGGTAATTTCGGGTGATGATTTGGTGGTGTTCCTAACCGAGGGTTTGGGAGGTTTGGGTGTTAGTTTTAGGTTTTTAAGTTTTTGTTATATATACATATGTATACTTTTGAGTATATGCATAGGTGAAAATAGATTACAATTATACATACATACACAACATATATTTTTCATGTTTAATGTGGATTCACATATACACGTGTTTATAATATATACACGTACAATATATATACTAATCGTATATATACAAGTATTCCAAAGAATTTTCCATGTATATATATGTATGCCAACATGCACACGTAACATTTGTATATATATACCCGTATGTGTGGATTTCGGGGTATATAACATACCTGCACACATAAATAATTAATATATAGGCATGCATGCAAACATGCATACGTAAATTATTAATCTATACACCAAATACAAATCATGGTTGTAAAGAAATATAGAAATTTCTCGACGTAATAATATATATAATAATAATATTTTTAGGGTTGTCACAGATGTTTATGAAGTTCTGCATGGTCGTGGCAAAGTCACTATTACTTTAAACTCTCATGTCTGTGGTTGTGGTTATCTGGATGGAAATATCTATAAGTTAGAACTAGATGATCAATTTTCAAAATCATTGTTATAGTATAATGTAAATGAAAACATTAACAAACGAAAATGAGATTTGGAAACATCATCCATGTTGTGGCATCAACGTTTAGGCTACATATCACAAGATCGCATGTTAAGACTCGTGAAAGATGAAGTATTACCAAATCTTGATTTCTCTGATTTTGAAACATGTGTTAAATGCCTTAAAGGTAAAATGGCTAATGGATCTAAAAAGGGTGCCATCAGGAGTTCTAGTTTACTGGAACTCATACACACTGATATAAGTGGACCTTATCCTATTGGAATATCAGGACATAAATCATTTATCACTTTTATAGATGATCACTCGCGTTACATGTATTTGTACTTAATTAAGGATAAATCTGAATCACTTGACATGTTTAAAACCTTTAAGGCTGAAGTTGAAAATCAACTTAATCGTAAAATAAAGGTAGTGAGATCAGATAGAGGTGGTGAGTATTATGGTAGACATACTGATATTGGTCAAGCTCCCGGTCCTTTCTTTGACTTTTGTAAAGAACACGAGATTGTAAATCAATTTACCATGCCGGGTACTCCTCAGCAGAACGGTGTAGCTGAGAGAAGAAATCGTACCCTAATGGACATGGTTAGAAGTATGTTAACGAACTCCTCTTTACTTGAATTTTTATGGACAGGGGTATTAAAGACTGTTGTTTATAAACTAAATAGAGTTCCTTCTAAGTCTGTCCCTAAAACTCCATTTCAAATTTGGACAGGAAGGAAACCTAGCTTAAGGTATATGAAAGTATGGGGTTATCCAGCCGAAGCTAAGCTTTATAATCCTCAACAAAGAAAACTTGACATGAAGACAGTCAGTTGTTTCTTTATAGGATATCCTGATCATTCAAAAGGCTATAGATTTTATTGTCCTTCTCATACTACTCGCATCGTGAAAACTCGTCATGCTGTGTTTTTAGAGGATTCTAAGGTCAGTGGGAGCAGTGAAAGTCAAGACATTGACTTACAAGAAGTGCAAGAGGAGGGGGGATGGGCTCTATAAACTTACCTCTTATTACACCTCTTGTACTTAACATTGCACCATTACAAAACACTGCACCATTATCTCAAGTTTCCTCAGAAATTCATGTTGCTCCAAACATTCCTGTAAATGAAGCACCATCAAATCCACAAGAGCAAGTCCCTCATATGACTACTGAAATTGCAGAACCCGAAAATCAGCTAAGGAGGTCATCACGGTCTAGAAGGCCTACTAATTTTGATGATTATGTAACCTACCTTAATGAAGTTGATCTGGATTTAGGAAAATGTAACGATCCAACCTCCTATAATGAAGCCATTAGTAGTGAAAAATCATCTGAATGGAATAAAGCTATGATCGATGAGCTTGAATCCATGTATAAGAATGACGTTTGGGAATTGGTTGAATTACCCAAGGGTGTTAAGCCCGTAGGATGTAATTGAGTTTTCAAAACCAAATTAGACCCGAATGGTAATATTGAACGTCATAAAGCACGATTGGTTGCTAAAGGCTATACTCAAAAGGAGGGAATTGATTATCAGGAAACCTTTTCACCTGTTTCACAAAAGGATTTCTTAAGGATCGTTATAGCCTTAGTAGCTCATTTTGATTTAGAGTTACATCAAATGGACGTTAAAACCGCTTTCCTTAATAGTGACTTACATGAGGATGTGTTCATGAACCAACCTGGTTCAAACCTAAAGGTAAAGAACACTTAGTATGCAAGTTAAAGAAATCCATTTACGGGTTAAAACAAGCATCACGTCAGTGGTATTTAAAATTTGATGAAGTCATGAAGAAACAAGGTTTTATCAAAAATCAAGTGGATCAATGCACCTACCTCAAAATGAGTGGGAGCAATTTTGATATGCTTGTCTTTTACGTAGATGACATTCTATTGGCAAGTAATAGTTTAGATTTGTTGCATGAGTCAAAGCGATTATTATTGCGTAATTTTGACATGAAAGATCTCGGGAGAAGCTTCCTATGTAATAGGCATCGAAATACACCCAGATCGAGCCAATAGGATATTAGGATTGTCTCAAAAGGCGTATGTTGAACGTGTCCTTACATGTTACAACATGCAACATTACTCTCCCTCAGTTGCTCCAGTAGTTAAAGGAGACGTTTTTGGTTCATTTCAATGTCAAAAAACAGAGGATGAGGAGCAGATGAAATTGATACCTTATGCTTCTGTCACACCCTCAAAATCCGCTAACGGGGTTTTACCGTCAGGCGTGTGACACACCAGGATCTCAGATAAGCATCAGTTACACCAAACACAGTAATTACAAAACATAACATTAAGTAATTAGTTGTTTAAATCAAACATGAGTGTTTCAGACTTGCGGAAGCGTTTCAAATATAGAAATCAACAGTGAATCGTTTCAACATGCGTTTCAACCATAAGAATCAATAGCGTTTCACAAATTAAACCAGTTGTGTTGTGATGTATGCCATGCATGCATCCTAGCTGAGTTCTTAATCTTGTGCGTTTCTGTGACCTGAGAAAACATGCTAAAATGTGTCAACATAAAGTTGGTGAGTCCACAGGTTTTATCAACAAGAAAATGTGTTTGTAAGTGTTTCCATAGTTTGCGTTTCAATGGTTTAGTATATAGAGCATATCGATAGGTAGCTAGCCTATGTTCTTGTTACTTAGCGTTTCGAACCGAAGCTGACTGTTTACGTCCTATTGTGTTTCCACCACGTCTTAACCGACCGTGGCAATCGTTGTGTTCCGTCATGTCTCATCAGACCATGACAATGTGTTTCCTCCACGTCTTAACCGACCGTGGCAATCGTTGTGTTCCGTCATGTCTCATCAGACCATGACAATGTGTTTCAGACCATGACAATGTGTTTCAGACCATGACAATGTGTTTCACCCACGTCTTAACCGACCGTGGAAATCGTTGTGTTAGGTCAATTAAGCACCCGTTTGACCTCCAATCAAGCTAGCGCGACTAGCCCGGGCGGGGTTTGTCAGACCCAGTAGTACTACTCAAAATTACCTCGCTAATCGTGTTACTAACGGTTTGATACTGTAAGGACTTTCAAATGCGTTTCGCACTAACATAACAAGCGATATCAATAATACTGGCAACCATGACAAAAATAGTGTTTGCATGTTTTCTCCCCCAAAAAGAAAAGAAAGTAAAAAGGGGCCGTGGAACTCACCTTGAATTGATGTAATGATATGAACGAGAACTTCAAACAATAAGGCAATGCACGATCAAACACGATCAATACCTATTATTGATTGTAATTGAGCCTTTATAATGTACACAACACGGATAGTTAAATTTGGACGGGTTTGGATCGGTTTGGTTTGACGCACACGATCGGTTTTATACATCTAAGTTTAATTATAAACTTTGTGATTTATATATATTTAATTTTTATTAATTAAAGTATAATTCTTATAAGAAATATCTCGTAAATAATTGTGAAATTACAAGTTGCATGATTTCTAAAATTTCCACGATTAAACACGATCTAGTGTTCATTTTTATAAAAATAATTATTTGTAATATTTATAAATATTAATTTATAAATATCATTACGGTTTTTAAATAAATTTACAGAAAGTATTTATATAACCTTTTAAACAAAAAATGTTTATAAAAATTATTTTTATAATTTTTAGGAATTTTTCTGATATTTTAAATGCTTAAAAAGGCATTTTAAAAAAAATAATGAGGTGGTCGGGTTTCGAACCCGGGACCTCTGGGTTTTCAAGGGGGCACAGAACCAGTGAACCAAAGGCCGCAGCCGCGGTATGAATTGGTTTGTAATTTATTTAAACACAAACACAAGTTCTTCCCCGAATCCGAAGAACCCGAGAATGAAATTGATCCAATTGAACATGATTTCGCGTATGATAATGAAATTAATGATAGGGTTTTGATCCCTGAATGAAACTGAGTGTAATGATATGCTCAATTACCTGTTTTGAAGTCGATTTGAAGGTGGTCACTATGAAGAACAGTCGCGGCCGAAGTGAATCCGAATAGCAAGCAATTGATGATAATAATCAAATTAATCACACAGGTAGCTTCTAATGGTGCTAATGATCGAAAGCCTGAGGTTTATTGCAGGTTATGAAGGCCGGAGGGTGGTGTTCAAGTAAGTTGCAGGTCTCGGTCGAAGGAGGTGATCAATGGAAGTGTTTATTTCGTTTCAAATGTGATTAAAGGTTGAATTCGGTTAAGAATAGTTATATAGTCGTTCAGGTTCACTTAATTAAACGAATTATTGGCGTTAGTGGTGATCGTGGATTTTTGTTTGGCCGACAATGGAGATAGTCGGTTTTAGTGGTAATACCACTTGTTTTATTCAATTGCGAGTTGCCCCACGTTCGACTCCACCACGAAATTAGGTCGGTAGCTTTAATTAGGTCACAACCGCGTTGGTTTGGGTGTTGGGGATTCGCCGGAGGCGCGCCGGCGACGGTGGCCGGAGAAGAACAGGGCGACGGGCGGGGGTGGGTTTTAAAAGAAAAATTTACACATTCAGCCCCTGAAGTTTTGTACCATTATTATTTTATGTTGAAAGTTTTTAAAACAAGTTTTAAAAGTTACAAAATTACCCCCTGCACTTTTAATTCTAAATTATTATTATTATTATTACTATTATTATTATTATTATTATTATTATTATTATTATTAGTATTATTATTACTATTATTCTTAAATAATAGTAAATGAATTAAATTGGCGGTAAGCCGATAAAATTATTTTAATAATATTAACCGAAAAAAAAAAATTCGGGTTGTCACATTATCCCCTTGTTGAAGAAATTTTCGTCCCGAAAATTAGAACACACGCGTTAACGAACTACTAGCAAGCAAGCTGGTCAGTGAGTAAGCTGATTAGTTATCTAGAACATAGGCAAGATAGGGTCTCCGGGAGTTTCTGAACAAACCGTAAGGTTTCGTGAGAGCTATTTCACGGTGTAGATACGATGACTTATACTGACTACAACGTTACCACCCGACCAGATTCACCGGACTTAGCATGCACGACAAATTACAATTACGTGTGCACCCGTAATGGTAATTTATTTTGCATGATCACCCGGGTTCCTCCTATCAGGCTAGCATATCTTGTTAAGTACAGTGGTCATCAATGATAGAAGTACCAACTATGTATGTATTATATCGGAAAACAAAGTCAAGGACAAGAATTATTCAACACGACAATGAGATGTTCCGAGTGTATTCGTTTGATTCGTGAATCAAAG
The DNA here is from genome assembly GCA_024085815.1 of Flaveria linearis. Taxonomy (NCBI): domain Eukaryota; kingdom Viridiplantae; phylum Streptophyta; class Magnoliopsida; order Asterales; family Asteraceae; genus Flaveria; species Flaveria linearis. The sequence goes on from CM044008.1 coordinate 22,220,677, forward strand.
CGAGTACGTTGACTAATCAAAGTATTTAGTCAACCACAACTTTGTTGAAAACATGCGTACATATAAGCAGATACTCATCCCAAGGGTTCCCAGGTAAGGTAAACAGGTCCATCGGTTGATTTGGATATATGCGAATACCTTGCCTAGACAGAACACCTCGAGATACAGGCATCTTACTCTTCCAGCATTGCATGTATTCAGTGGTGGGACACAGACTTTGACGGGATTTGGAATAACAATCGAGTTTTGGAGTCTAAAATCACTTGAATTAGGCACTCAAACCCCCCGTATGTTAAAGTAAAAGTTTTCAAGCATCCAGATTAAGAAAACATAGCTTAGTAATCTATGTGTGTGTAACTAATGCAAATCCATCTATAGTCTAAAATGTAATGCAAATGAGATGCAAGTCCATTTTAGTTGCTATAACTAATGCTCTGATACCAATCTGTCACACCCTCAAAATCCGCTAACGGGGTTTTACCGTCAGGCGTGTGACACACCAGGATCTCAGATAAGCATCAGTTACACCAAACACAGTAATTACAAAACATAACATTAAGTAATTAGTTGTTTAAATCAAACATGAGTGTTTCAGACTTGCGGAAGCGTTTCAAATATAGAAATCAACAGTGAATCGTTTCAACATGCGTTTCAACCATAAGAATCAATAGCGTTTCACAAATTAAACCAGTTGTGTTGTGATGTATGCCATGCATGCATCCTAGCTGAGTTCTTAATCTTGTGCGTTTCTGTGACCTGAGAAAACATGCTAAAATGTGTCAACATAAAGTTGGTGAGTCCACAGGTTTTATCAACAAGAAAATGTGTTTGTAAGTGTTTCCATAGTTTGCGTTTCAATGGTTTAGTATATAGAGCATATCGATAGGTAGCTAGCCTATGTTCTTGTTACTTAGCGTTTCGAACCGAAGCTGACTGTTTACGTCCTATTGTGTTTCCACCACGTCTTAACCGACCGTGGCAATCGTTGTGTTCCGTCATGTCTCATCAGACCATGACAATGTGTTTCCTCCACGTCTTAACCGACCGTGGCAATCGTTGTGTTCCGTCATGTCTCATCAGACCATGACAATGTGTTTCAGACCATGACAATGTGTTTCAGACCATGACAATGTGTTTCACCCACGTCTTAACCGACCGTGGAAATCGTTGTGTTAGGTCAATTAAGCACCCGTTTGACCTCCAATCAAGCTAGCGCGACTAGCCCGGGCGGGGTTTGTCAGACCCAGTAGTACTACTCAAAATTACCTCGCTAATCGTGTTACTAACGGTTTGATACTGTAAGGACTTTCAAATGCGTTTCGCACTAACATAACAAGCGATATCAATAATACTGGCAACCATGACAAAAATAGTGTTTGCATGTTTTCTCCCCCAAAAGAAAAGAAAGTAAAAAGGGGTCGTGGAACTCACCTTGAATTGATGTAATGATATGAACGAGAACTTCAAACAATAAGGCAATGCACGATCAAACACGATCAATACCTATTATTGATTGTAATTGAGCCTTTATAATGTACACAACACGGATAGTTAAATTTGGACGGGTTTGGATCGGTTCGGTTTGACGCACACGATCGGTTTTATACATCTAAGTTTAATTATAAACTTTGTGATTTATATATATTTAATTTTTATTAATTAAAGTATAATTCTTATAAGAAATATCTCGTAAATAATTGTGAAATTACAAGTTGCATGATTTCTAAAATTTCCACGATTAAACACGATCTAGTGTTCATTTTTATAAAAATAATTATTTGTAATATTTATAAATATTAATTTATAAATATCATTACGGTTTTTAAATAAATTTACAGAAAGTATTTATATAACCTTTTAAACAAAAAATGTTTATAAAAATTATTTTTATAAATTTTAGGAATTTTTCTGATATTTTAAATGCTTAAAAAGGCATTTTAAAAAAAATAATGAGGTGGCCGGGTTTCGAACCCGGGACCTCTGGGTTTTCAAGGGGGCACAGAACCAGTGAACCAAAGGCCGCAGCCGCGGTATGAATTGGTTTGTAATTTATTTAAACACAAACACAAGTTCTTCCCCGAATCCGAAGAACCCGAGAATGAAATTGATCCAATTGAACATGATTTCGCGTATGATAATGAAATTAATGATAGGGTTTTGATCCCTGAATGAAACTGAGTGAAATGATATGCTCAATTACCTGTTTTGAAGTCGATTTGAAGGTGGTCACTATGAAGAACAGTCGCGGCCGAAGTGAATCCGAATAGCAAGCAATTGATGATAATAATCAAATTAATCACACAGGTAGCTTCTAATGTGCTAATGATCGAAAGCCTGAGGTTTATTGCAGGTTATGAAGGCCGGAGGGTGGTGTTCAAGTAAGTTGCAGGTCTCGGTCGAAGGAGGTGATCAATGGAAGTGTTTATTTCGTTTCAAATGTGATTAAAGGTTGAATTCGGTTAAGAATAGTTATATAGTCGTTCAGGTTCACTTAATTAAACGAATTATTGGCGTTAGTGGTGATCGTGGATTTTTGTTTGGCCGACAATGGAGATAGTCGGTTTTAGTGGTAATACCACTTGTTTTATTCAATTGCGAGTTGCCCCACGTTCGACTCCACCACGAAATTAGGTCGGTAGCTTTAATTAGGTCACAACCGCGTTGGTTTGGGTGTTGGGGATTCGCCAGAGGCGCGCCGGCGACGGTGGCCGGAGAAGAACAGGGGCGACGGGCGGGGGTGGGTTTTAAAAGAAAAATTTACACATTCAGCCCCTGAAGTTTTATACCATTATTATTTTATGTTGAAAGTTTTTAAAACAAGTTTTAAAAGTTACAAAATTACCCCCTGCACTTTTAATTCTAAATTATTATTATTATTATTACTATTATTATTATTATTATTATTATTAGTATTAGTATTATTAGTATTATTATTACTATTATTCTTAAATAATAGTAAATGAATTAAATTGGCGGTAAGCCGATAAAATTATTTTAATAATATTAACCGAAAAAAAAAATTCGGGTTGTCACAGCTTCGGTAGTGGGAAGTTTAATGTATGCTCAAGTTTGTACTCGTCCTGATATTGCATATATTGCTGGAATGCTAGGCTGATATCAATCTAATCCTGGCCTAGATCATTGGAAAGCAGCAAAGAAAATGCTGTGATATCTTCAAGGGACAAAAGAGTATAAGTTGACATATAGAAAAACTAATAACTTAGAAGTGGTGGGCTATTTTGATTCTAACTTTGCTAAATGCAAAGATGATAAGAAATCAACATCGGGGTATATCTTTATATTAGCAGGCGGACCTATTTCATGGAGGAGTCATAAGCAGCAGTTGACAACAACCTCAACAATGATAGCGGAATACGTTGCAGTTTATAATGCAACTTGCCATGGGATGTTGTTAAGAAATCTTATTACCGGACTCAAAATTGTTAACTCCATATCACGACCGTTGAAGATTTACTGTGACAACTCAGTTGCCGTCAGTTTTTCGAATAGTAACAGTTCGAGTGGAGCTGGTTTATATCTCGATACAAAATATTTGTTCGTACAAGAACAAGTAGAGGAAAATAATCTTTGTATCGAGAACATTAGCACAAGAGATATGCTTGCGGATCCGATGACTAAAGGTCTACCACCCAAAACTTTCCAAGAATTCGTAACAAGGATGGGCTTTACTAGAGACCCTTATATAATAGCATATCAAGTGTGCATTAATGATTAATGTGATTTTCTCAAATATTTATTTTGTCTATTATAACTTATATGCGCGCTTAATGATCTATAGACAAATTTATACAGATAAATACTGTACATTAAGGGTTTATTTAAGTCATTTTGGTTTTATAATTAATGTTTTATATTGAGACTTTAGTATAACTGTTGGGGGTCTCGGATTAACATTAATTCGAATGACTGTAACTATTTGCTATAAGTTTCAGTATGAATTTTGATGAGTGTTTAACTTGGCCAAACTTATGTATACTCATCACAAATGATCACTCGGCCAAGTGGGAGAATGTTAGAAATAACCCGTAATTTGTGGCCTACGGATCATTTAAATTAGTTTTACCAAATGACATAATTAGTCCCTAATAGTATGAGAGGGTTATTTGATGCAAATACCCCATAATTATAATTAGGGTTTCCCCTTAGATGTTATAAATAGAGGAGTAGAGAGATAACCAAAACACACCAATAATCATATACTCTCAAGATCATCCATCGATCCCTCTAGACATCATAACGGGAACGAATCTCACGATCATGGCTTCATCATCTTCATCAAAGATCTCTATTCCCACAAGTAAGATTTAATTGTTTTGATGTTAGTTTATATTTAAGATTGAATAAACATTATTAGGGTTTCATGTTATGATCCATGTTTCAAGATATAATCAACAATTAGAACTCTATATATATTATTATAGTTAAATGGTTCAATAAGCATCCTTAAGTGACAACATTACTTGTTAGAAGATCATATTTAATACAATCCTAAATCAAGTAGATTAATGTTAAATAGTAGTAAGAATATAAAAGTCAAACTGTTTGTAATTAGCATAAACTTTAGGGTTAGTTATGTTAGTTTTGTTAGTTTGTAACCGTCATTGTATGGGTATAAATAGCCAATAGATCTATGATTTTCAGTATGGAATTGTAGTGTTTGTGTGTGAATTGTTTTGTGGTGTTTGACCTTGTTTCCACCGAGTCTATGTGCATCTTTGTGCATATTTCTCTATGATCTGTTCACCCATGATTGATTATCGATTCAGGGGCCTCAACAAGCATGTTCTTAAACGATAATGCAGCCTTGTTTAAAATGTGAGTATACTAAACTTATACGCATGCCTTCTTCACTATGCACCCAAAAGACCTCACTATGCGCTCAAAAGAACAAAACAAAACATACTAAAATTGCCTAGTAAGTGGACAAACGAAACAAAAATAATTGTTGATGTAACAATGATGGTGAGTGTAACACCCTCATTTTCTGAACTCGATTATGTATACTATAACAACATTTGGTCCTAGATTTTTCCATATTGTCACTCGAAGTGTGACTTCAACTGTTCAACAATTAAGTTTTTATTCAAAACACAATGTTAACTTCTAGAACATGTCACCTTTAAAACCAACACATAATTATAACCATTGGTTTTTAAAAAAGCTTCTTTGAGAGTTAACCCACGTTAGTTTTTTTTTTGAAAAAATTTGACTAACTTTAAACTTATTTTCAACTCCGCCGTCATCCCGCCTTCATCAGGTCCGTTTTTGGTGTTTAGCCTCCACTATCACCTGAAATCCACCTTAATCGAGTCAAGTGGTTCAGAATAGAAGATGGATAAAGAAGGGTTTTAGGGTGCTGAAGTTTCAGATTGACGAACCTGATGGTAGATTTCAACTTTCTACTTAGTATTTTAGCCACATAAGCAGTTCACGTCATAAAAAAATTAACAATATTAACTCTCACTTAATAAGAAATCGTTAGAGGAAAATAAGCTCAAAGTTGGAAGTGTTAGTAAACAATTGTTGAGTTGGGATTAATCTTAGGCAATAAATAAAAGTTGAGATTATTAAAATCAATAACCCAATAATAAGATGTTACAATTCACTGACGTTAAACGTTTACCCAAAATATTTAAGAAAATATTAAATATTAATCAATCCGTTAAGAACAAATCAAAGCATTTAAGTTGTAATAAATGAAACTTAAGAAAGAAACTATATTTTTAGTTTTCATGAGCATTGTCAAAACAATATAATTCAAATCAACATCAACGTATCCAAAATGTGTATTAACAATATGGGAAGCTATCATTCGTTACCATCTTCTTTTTATCATCCTACTTGTTACTGCTTCAGCTTCAGTTGTGTAAAATTTTCATCTCAGTATGAATGACTTTTTAAAATATTATTTTTTGTATTTTCCTTAGTCGTGTAGAAGTAAGTGTGGTAATTACACACGTGTTATAGCGCATCATGTGTTTATGATATATATCTTGGTGTGCATACTTCATTAGTAGTACCTGTTAGATATTTTAGTGTACTTTGATTGAGTAATGACCAATATGATCGTAATATCCATCAAACAAATTATGAGGTGCGGAGTGCATGCTTGTTATGTTTATTATGATCTTCGATATTGAAAACCTTCTTAGGGACGAAACCCCTAAATAATGGTTATTTAAAATAAAATAAAAATAAAAAAACTGCCAAATGACAGTTTTCCCGGTTTCTCCCTCAAAATCGAATTGGATCTTCAGATTTGGTCACTTTTTCCTCTCAAATTCTTCTTCTTCTAGTTCATGAAAATTCACACAAGACAACATACTAATTCTTGATCTCGTCTGAGTTGTATCCGATTGATTATTCGGGTGAACCACCGAATAATTTCGACCTGAAAGTGATCTTCACGACTCTCAGATTATCCAAGTTTGATTTCAAGTGCTCTATAGTACCTAAGTGATGTGTGTGTATGTGTGTGTGAATCATAGATTTTGTAGCTTCAAAAGCCTAGGCGGATGATTATGGTGATCATGACACTCCTCCATATAAAACCGATGATGAGTGCAAGGAGAACTGTCAATATTACTAGTACTGCAACAATGCAACACATAGATGCTCTTGTATTAATAGCAGGAAACTAGATCTTGATGGTTCAAAAGTCTAATGTCTGTTTAGAATCGATCATAAACATATAATAAAGATAAAACAACTTGATCACAGCTATGACATTAATCGTTGAAGACAAATTTTCGTTGTTTCTTTTATTGATGTGCTTGTTTGATGTTCAAGTAATTGATTATAGAGTCTCAATAATAAAACGATATTCTAGCTATTATATCACTATAAAGTGGAAGATAAAAGTAGTTTTAAAATAGTCACTTGAGTTATACTAAATGCAACTTCGTTTATACAACTTTAATAAAAAACGAGATCAAACTATTATCTTTAGAGCCTGATCTCGTAACACCTGACCCGAAATAAAAAAACAATGTATAACAAAACATTGCTTACAATCGTTATTTCGATTTCGATTTCGCAACAAGCACCCAATTCTCTATTCCATAACAGTTTCCGCTCTTCCTATTTACTAGTGGCCCATGACTTCGGCACAAGGTAATAAGGTTCCAAGGATATAAGAATACAAGATGAGCTATGAATAGATTATAGATGATCATATAACATCTAGAGTAGTGATCAGGTAATTCATACACGTTTTTAGTCTATTTGATGGAGGCTTTGCCTCTTAAAAGGATGGTATTGGGTTCAAACTTAAACATGATGTAGTTTAGTTTGGTGTAATTTATAAGCTAGTAAGGTAGTTTGTCGTTGAAAAAAAAACTACAAAGATTTTTTTAAAGGCTAACTGGATCACTAGCCCATCCTATCAACTTCATTACTCAAGTATGAAACCTTATGATACTAGGCTGACACGTTTCGAAGGAAAGCTCGTACATCAGTTCGTCCCCATCAGTCCTGCTAGTTATATTTTAGGCGTTAATTAACAGAAATCATAGTATATTTTGGCACATTTTTGCATTCATTGCATGTATTTTTCGTTTAATTTATACAACACGTGTTTTGCTGGGATGAATCTACTTTGGTTTGTTTCTGTTAGTTTTGTAGTTTTGGTGCGATCGGGAGAAAATACAAAAGGCTTGTGAAAACATTAAAAAGGTCACTGAATAAAATCTTGAATTTAAAAGAGTGTATACAAATTGTTAGAGTTTAAAATTTTTAGTTTGAGTGATGCTTATCACCAAAATCTTTTAAATAAAAAATAAAACTTAAATACCGAAAGAATTTATGATCTAAGGAATGAAAATGTCAATTATAAAAGGGGAGCATCCTGATTGGAAGCAAAGTAGGCATCTAGACTTTTGCTATTGAAGTCCATGACAAAAATTGGAGAAGCAAGCAATTGGCGTTACTTTTTTTTCTTTTTGTGAATTTTGAATTTTGAATGCAAGTAATTGTTTTGATTAGTAAGTTATTATTTATTTTAGTTTTTATTGATCTAGTTTTTATGTCTGACTAGAACAATTTTAGTTTTAACATTAGGGTTTAATTTCTTTTTGTTTTTGTTTGAATTTATATGAATCGTTTACGAGATCATAATATTTTAATAGTTTATTTGTTTGATTTTTGATCTTAAACCCGGATCTAATCCGATATATATTAGATTGTTAATAAAATTGGTCATTTTATTAATTTCTCTAATAAAAGTTATTCAAGTTTTAAAACCCTAATCAACTTTAAATTTTGATACAATGAACAATTAACGGTTTGAGTTTGTCTATAAATTCATTCTCGTTATAGAATTACACAATCTAGTAAAACATACCGAACAACGTATGTATTTAATTATAATTGATACTTCTATCATCGCAATTTTTACGCTAAGATCCAGACGTCGTGAGCTTAGAGTAGCGGGTGGACTATAATCAACAAATCACGCTTGGTTAGAAATTAAATAGAGTGGATGTTCGAACAGTGTGATGTCTGGTATCGATATAAATCATTAATTAAAAAGGGTCATTGCACCGTAATCGTTAATGACCGTAAGCCGAATCAAATCAAGAAATTACTTTAATGTTGAAATTAATTTTTATATTTGAATTTACTTCACCATTTAATTGACGTTTTTAGTAATCCTTTTCATAATTATAAACAAAAAAAAATACCAAATTTATTAACATGTTACAATTCACACACGTTTAATAGCATAAATCATATTTTCACCCAAAGTATTAATGAAAAATAAATATCTTTAGAACAATATAAAACACTTAAGTTGCAATAAATAGACTTAAAGTAGAAACTGACAATTCAATTTCTTAGAGCATCTATATAAATCCAATCAAGAATACATAAATCACATAATCTGCATATCAAAACATATATTAACAAATATGGGAAAGTGTTCGTTTGTTACAGTCTTCCTTTTCATCACCCTACTCGTTACAGCTTCGGCTTCAGGTGTGTAAGAAATAATTCCTCGTAGATAAATTTACGGTTGTTACATACGATTATAAGTTTGAATGATTTTTCTGAAATGTTATTTTATATTTCTCTAATCCGAATAAACGACATTTATGTTATGGTGCCTACGTGTTATTTTATATTGGTCGTATGTAACTAATATGTGCGAGTGAATCACAGGTTTTGTAGCATCTAAAGCTGCAATGGACGATTATGGTGGTCCTGATGCTCCTCCATGTAAAACCTATGATGATTGCAAGGGTTATTGTCAATATTACTACTTCTGCAACGAATTTACACATAGATGTTCTTGTATCAACAGCAGGAAACTGCACCTTGATGGTGCACAAATCTAATATCTTTATGCACAAATCTAATATCTTTATTTAGCATTAACGTAGAATTAATAAAGGATCATGAATTTTGTTATGTGATCATCGCGAGGACAATGCTTGATTATTGAAGATAAATGTTTGTTTCTGTTATTGATACGTAGGGGTGGCTTATAATTTTGGGGGGCTTATGAGCAAGATAAAAATATAGTCGCATTTATTAATTGGTCGATAAAAATATCATTGATAAAATACAGATAGGTTAAAGAAAAATAGATATAATGATAAAATATCATTGAATTAAATTACACATTTGAATATATGCATACTAATGTTTTAACGAATAAATATGAAAAATACACAAGATTGAGCTGTAATAAAGATGCAATGGTTGCTCAGTTATTAGGAAAAAATAAACGTTTTTTTAGAATTTTGTATTTGCTCCGTTCTGATTATAAGACTAAGTTGGCTGATCACACAAAAGAAAATTAGATATTTATTTGCGAATCACTGCATTATGTCATGTAAAACATAAGAAAATAAATAAATAAATAAATAAATAACATGTAAACAATAAAAAAATGAAATACAATAAATTTAAGGAATAAAAATATAATTTGAAACATGTATAAAAGAAAAAGATGAAAGTACGGGAATCGAATTTGAGATTCCTATGCAAAGAGTTTTTTTTGAAAGATCAATCAATAATTTTATTCCACCAATAATGTTAGCAGGATGCTAACCAATACATTCACCAAAGGAAAACACCACATAATATTAAAAAAGAGATAACCCCATTCTTTCTAGATTGAAATTGTTCCAAGTGTTTCATTTCAAGGATGTTTGTTTGGATCTACTTTTCACCCATAAGAAGCTTCGTGACTTAACTTCAACAATACATTTCTGAACACAACATTGTGTACTTCTGAATTTGGCATCATTTCTTGATTTCCATATGCACCACATTGTTGCTTGAACAACACCACTTAGAGCCTTCTTCGATTTTTGGGAGCCACCCGAATACTTATGTAGTTCCAGTAGATTTTTTAATTCAAATGCGTAGATTGGGGGGATCTTGCACCAAGATGAGATAACCGACCATATGATTTGTGCGAAGCCACAACTCACGAAAACATTCTACGGATTCCGGAAGCTCTCCACAAATACAACACAATGAAGAATCCACCGGAATGTTTCTTCTTAATAACGCATCAAGTGTTGGGAGTCTATTAAGGTAAGCGCGCCACAACACAATCCCAACCTTTCTCGGGACCCAACTATTCCATTCAAAATTCCCCACCGATACATTCCCTCGCAACTCAATCAAACTGGATTTAATGCTTCGGACCGAGAACTCCCCAGAAGGATCAAGCGACCATCTCCATTCGTCTTCACCGTCTTAGAACTCAGGGGGGAAGACATTACCCAGTAAGTGCAATAATTGAGCCGGTTCCAGTTCCCTTACCGGATCCCTAATCCAATTCCAACACCATATATACCCTCGGTTCACTCTTATTACCCGATCCACAATGCAACAATTTTTTTATGATTCAAGTTGGAATAAATCGGGGTATGCGGTCGCCAACGGTTGATTACCCGTCCACCTATCAATCCAAAATCAAATCGAGTTGCCTTGCCTAACGATTCCAAGTATCGAATCCGACATCTCAATTCCATTGTTCTTCAACTCTTTAACAACCTTCCCCACACTTTTCCATGGGCCAGGTAAAGATAATTTGAGAGGAATATAATTCCACCCACGTGAACTATTATGCAAAGACCACACCACTTTCCTCCACAATCCTCCCGGCTCAACCTTGAATCTCCACCACCACTTCACTAATAGGGAAGAATTCACATCTTTTAAGGATCCCAAACCGAGGCCCCCACATTTGCTTGGAGCCGACAGTTTGTCCCAAGCCACCCAACTCATTTTTACCTTTTCCTCCGAACCTCCCCAAAAGAAAGTTCATCTAATCTTATCCAACGTATTGATTACCGCATTGGGCGCCTGAAATAGAGAAAAATAATATGTCGGTAGTGCATTCAAGACTGATTTAAGAAGAGTCACTCTTCCACCATAAGATAGTGTTTTTGCCTTCAAAATGGATAGTCTCTTCCTGAATGATTCCACTACCGGTTCCCAATTCTTACAAAGATTCATATTCGCGCCAACTTGAATCCCCAAAAATTTGAACAGGAAAGAACTTTGCCCATATTTTAATTTATTCGCCAAGCTCAACACCTCTTCTTCCGAGACACCAATACCAAAGACATTGCATTTAGCCATATTGACTTTAAGCCCGGACACTAAGTAAAAGAATCTAAGTATTCTTCTAAGGCTACACGCATTAGCGATCGACCATTCCCCAAAAAGACCACATCGTCCGCGTAGCATAAGTGGGATAAATTCGGGTCTGTTCCAGTACAAGGAATACCTTTATAAAGCCCAGATGAGGTGGCCGTATTCACAAAACAAGTTAAGGCTTCCATCGCTAGGACAAAAAAAATGGAGATAAAGGATCACCCTGCCTGAGACCGCTTTTTGGCACACAAACTCCACCGTGGGCGAACCGTTTACTAAAACTGATGCCCTAGCTGAAGAAAGAATGGCCATAACCAATTGACCCATCTACGAGGAAAGTTCATCTATCTAAGAACCGACTCCAAAAAGGACCAACTCAACGAATCATACGCTTTCTATAGGTCTACTTTAAACAACATCCCCTTTTCCCTTGATTTTTTCATCCACCCAATTAACTCATTCAGCATAAGAGGCCCATCTAAAATGCTTCGACCATGTATAAAAGCCGATTGTTCCGGGGCTACAAGATCACCGATCACCTTTTTTAGTCTATTAGCTAGCACTTTAGAAATGACTTTATTCATCATCCCAATTAAAGTAATAGGACGGAAGTCTCCCAAGTCAGTCAGATCACGCCTTTTAGGGATTATTGTAATGAAGGATGAGGCTATACCTGGATTAATCGAAGCATGATGATAAAAGTCATCTAGTAAGGTCATGAAATCTAATTGAAATGAGTGCCAAAATCGTTTTAAGAATCCAAAATTAAATCCATCGGGACCCGGGGCACGGTTATTCCCACAATCCCAGACTGCCACTTTGATTTCTTCCATGGAGAATGATGAGATTAGCATGCCTGCTTCATCATCCTTAACTTGGGGAATGTTGGCACATTGAAAGGATGGCCGCATCATCATTGGTTCTGTAAATCTAGAAAAAAATAACTCCTATCCATATCTTTAACAACCCCCGGGTTGGTAACCCATTCGCCATTAACCATCAACCCGTTGATTCTGTTGTTTGATGTATTCGCGTTCATAACCTTATGAAATAACTTGTATTCTCATCTCTATCAATCGACCATTTGATCCTTGATTTTTGTTGCACATCTCATATGTTATTTTTATCAAATTCAAGGATAAAGCTCTTTCCTTCTGCTCGTTGATCAAGCTCCATCGATGATAATTGCTTGCACTCCGCCAATGCTTCCAACTCCTCTACTTTCTTTAATACCTCTTTGTATTTACCTTTCGCCTTTTCTTTCTCTGCTGCCACCCATTTTCTAACCTTGTTTTTTACAAATTTTAGTTTGGACACCAAAGCCATATCAGCAGTACCATTGAATTGAAATGAATTACATATTTCAATAACAAAGTTTTCGAAACCCCGAAGGTCCAACCATATGTTAAAGAACCGGAATGGAATGTGACCATAATCTACTGCCACCATGTTTATCATTATCGGGCAATGATCAGAAGTGAACCAGGAAAGAGCAGTAACGGTGGCTTCCGACCATTCAACCAGAAAATCTTTGCATACTAGATACCGATCCTGCTTACTACAATTGGATCCATTATCCGCCATATAAGTATATCGATGACCCCCCATTTGAAAATCATGTAATCCTGCATCTATAATGAAGGAGTTAAACGCCTCCGCATTACTTTCATTGAACTACGAATTGAACCGTTCTGATTCATCCCTAACGTCATTGAAATCTCCCACAAACATCCATAGACCGGTAATCGAATTATGTATTTGTTTCAACTCCTCCCATAGCACCCGTCGTTTCACCGCATCATTTGGGGCATGAATATTAACTACGTTTAATTGAACTCTTGCTGCCACCAAGACCCCAGACACAACAAGATAGTTTCTTGATTTCACTGTACTGATCTTCTGGAAGATGTATGGGTCCCATAAGGTAGCTAGGCCACCGGCAAGACCCTCCGCGAATACAACTTCCAAATCAAAAGCCGTAGAACCCTAAAAAACATTGAATCCAAACTCCGAATTATTACTAACCTTCAATTCTTGCACCACAATCGAATGAATGTTGTTACTGGTTTTGAGACCTTTAATCCAACCTTGTTTCCTTCGATCTCTCGCCCCACGCAAATTGATAGAGAGACTATTCATTGTAATCTTCAAGCACACCATCACCAATTACTAGGGCTCTAATGTCTGAGTGAAAGGCTGATAGTTGAATCCTAATTTTCTCCCCATATTCTATAGTTTTCTCCACTTCTTTTTCTCGGTTCAAGACGCCATCATCCATCGGGCCCGAAGCCATGTCGATTACCAGCGAATCGCTATTATCTTCTAAGGGGATTGGCAAAGAACAGTCTGCCGCTCCATTATTTTCGTTCTCCGTCCTAGGTTGATCAGGTTCAATTACAAATTAATATCCGGGAAGGCACATTCGGGGTTTGTCTGGCAACATGGTTTGCTAGCAGGGCCTTGGGTTAAGCCCACAGAAGGTGGGCTTCTATCACTTCTGGGCCTTTTACCTAACTTAATACCAGAGAGCCCGCATTGGTTAACCGGTCTATTATTCATTGAATTTTCAAAATTATCAACCCCGGTTAGTAAGTTTAGTGGGTCCTCTTGAGACTTGTGCCCACCAACTTTTGCATGGTAATCATTGACTGTTTCTAACATCATCACGCCTTCCACGTTCCCATGCAAGGTCTTCTCAACTTCCCCTTCTTGGGTTGCGGCTCCTCACCTTCTTTCTCGCCGGAGTTCCCAACCGGAGTGACATTTTCGGTTGCTACCATTGTGTCACCATCCAATTGATGAGCGGCTACCATATCAACTTCCACCACTCCTTCCCTAATCTCCCCATCCTCTAGCTCTTCTACGGTTCATTCATTGTCTTCATTCACATCATTTGACATGTCAGGATTCAACAAGCCAAGGTCTGAATTGCTATCTACTTCCATTACTCCAACCCTGAACATCTTATTCTTCTACTTCACTTTGATCACCTCATTAATATGACTAATCCGCTGTGTATGTATCATGCAACAGCCCACCGAGTTATCCGCCAAACCCCATAAGACGGTTTAACTATGTTACCAAATAATGAACCAATACGATCAAAGACCTCATTATCCCGTAGCAGAAGTGGAACATTATTTATACAGATAGTAGCAATCCTTCCAGTTTCACTGTTATCACCATTCAAAAGGTTGGCCTCCGATAAAAACTCAGACCACAGTTCCTCTTTTTTTCAAGAATTCTACCACCATTTGACAATTTTTGAAAGTAATTAATACACTTAGACCTCCGATATATAAGATACCCACGTTCATAAAACCTCCATCACCTATTTTCTTCGCTATACTATTCAGGAATTCCAAATCTTTTACCACCCCCATACTGATCTGCCTATCCAATGCCGAGAATAAGCCTCTTTGGTTTCTTCTAGTTCAATGGACAGAAGGTTATTCGGTGGCCTCTCAACATTACTCATCACCAGGTCTTTGAAAGAAGTACCCTGCTTGATGGTGGTATCCTTTGAAACACCATTAGTCTGAAAATTGTACTTCGGCCTCCATTGTTTCCCGTCATTCCCATCCTTACCATATTCAAAAGGCTTATCGTTCTTATCATACTTAGCTAGGGATGCCTCAACTTTTGCTTCAAACAGCCTCACTGAGTTCATTCCCTGAGTTGTTTCCACCACATTCTTCACATTCATCATTCTAACAAATCAAAAATGATTTCCCTTGCCGTCCTTTTTCTTGGCCACATACGCGTCTGACACCACCCCATACGATTGGAAAGCTCTTAAAAGTAGAGATCCAGTGACTCGGTCAGGAAGATTCGACACAAAGAATGTTATCTCTCCCTTTCCTTCTCTTCTTCACCGGTTTCTCCTGCTTGGTGCCTGGAACCATCCCTCTTTGTCTTCCGCCATCTCATTAGTACATGCTTTGCCTATGCAAAGAGTTATTCATGTTATTACTAAACCAATAAAATGTTTTGTAGATACTCTAAAATAATAACTTATATAAGTATTACTTATATGTCATTGTTTTTAAATGACGTCCTAAAAATGACGGTCTTAAGTAAGAGCTTAATCTTTAATACCGTAAAAATGCTCATGTTTATATGTTTGCGTTTTACTTGAACATTCTTAAAACAGTAAATGTTTGAAAGGGTAATTAAATTTGTAATTAATAACATTCACCACATAACTAATTAAATTTTCAATTAAATTTGTAATTAAAAACGTGCTCCTGTGGGTTTCTAGAGAGCATAGCTACGGTTGTGAAATGAAGGGTAGAATCCTTGTATCATATAAGCATGTCTCCTCTTAAATTACATGAACACATTAGAAATCTATATATATTATAGTTAAATGGTTCAATATGCATCCTTAAGTGACAACATTGCTTGTTGGATGTCACATCCCGGCGGAAGCGTGAAGCGATATTTTTGGATGTGACTTGTTGCTCAGAACACAATTGATTACAGCAAATAAGTCACAGCAACAATAAAACATAAAGTACATATTTCATTCATATATATATTACAGATTACATCTTTACATATAAATATATCAAAATTTGACGTAATCTTTATTACAACATATCAACTAGCTAACACCTTCAAGTACGATGAAAGTGTGCATCCACTACCACACTTCCATCATAGATTTAACCGTTAAGCTAACACAAACTCGCCCGACTACTTCTCCCCATCCGTTGTAGACGTCAAAGGAAAAATCAATATTGTTAGTCATTTTTACCTGAAAAAACATACTCAAATAGTCAACAAAAAGTTGGTGGGATCATAGGTTTATTTCCAGACAAAACATTTTATTGATGCACCAATTACAACTTAACCTGTTCACATACATAATCATACTGTCACGAAATAGTTCACAAAATCAGATAATATTATATCTCAACCCTCATTCGGTTAGGTGCAGGAAAATAGCATCGCATGTCTGCACACAATTTCTTTTATGTAAATTCTTGCTAATCTCTCAATCTTGTAATCTTCTCGTATAGGTAAGAAATGAACTGACTTAGTTAATCTATCTACTATAACCCAAATTGTGTCGTATCTATATCTGGTTCTTGGTAGCTTAGTTATGAAGTCCATTGTAATTTGATCCCATTTCCATTATGGAATCTCTGGTTGCTACAGGTATCCTGAAGGTTTTTGATATTCAGCTTTTATTCTTGAGCAGACGTCACATTGTTCCACAAATTCTCCGATTGATCTTTTCATGCCTGGCCACCACTATTGGCTTTTCAAATCCTTGCACATTTTATTATTCCCTGGATGCACAGAATACCTTGACTTATGAGCTTCTTGCAGAACAATTGTTCTAATCATGCTATTGTCAGGTACCCAAATTCTTCCTTTAAACCTCAGAATTCCATCTGCTTCTTCTTTCATGTCTTTTAATTGTCCTTTTAGTTTTAACACATCTTCTTGTTGAGCTTCCCAGATTTGATTTAACAAATCTGAATGTAGTTCTATTCTCATAGCATGTACCCATAATGGTTTAGTCCTTTCTTTCCTACTTAGAGCGTCAGCAACTACATTTGATTTACCAGGATGATACTTGATTTCGCAGTCATAATCACTTAATAATTCTACCCACTTTCTCTGCCTCATATTTAACATCTTCTAATCAAAGATGTGTTGCAGACTTTTATGATCCGTATATATTATACACTTAGTCCCATACAGATAATGTCTCCAAATTTTCAGTGCAAATACTACAGCTCCTAATTCTAGATCATGGGTGGTATAATTCTTTTCACTAACTCTAAGTTGTGTTGATGCATATGCAATTACTTTGTCTTTTTGCATTAAAACATATCCAAAACCTTAACGTGATGCATCACAGTACACTATAAAATTATCTGTCCCTTCTAGCAATGCTAATATGGGTGCACTGCATAACTTACTTTTGAGGAGTTCAAATGCTTCATTTTGTTTTTCTTCCCATATATACTTTCTATCTTTTTGGGTCAATTCTGTCAATGGTTGAGCTATTCTCGAGAAATTTTCTATAAATCTTTTGTAATATCCTGCTAAACCTAAGAATTGTTGTATTTTAGTTGGGGTTTTTGGAACTTCCCATTTCTTAACTGCCTCAATCTTTGCTGGATCAACCTGAATTCCATTCTGGTTAACTATGTGTCCTAGGAATTGTACTTCTCTTTCTCAAAATTTACATTTTGAGAATTTTGCATATAACGTTTCCTTTTGTAGCAATTCCAAAGTTAACCTCAGGTGTTGTTCATGGTCTTCCTTATTCTTAGAATAAATCAGAAAGTCATCTATGAAGACTATAACGAATTTATCTAAATAAGGTTTACACACTCTATTCATTAAATCCATAAACACTGCTGGGGCATTGGTTAACCCAAATGGCATTACAAGAAATTCATAATGTCCGTACCTGGTTCTAAATGCAGTTTTAGAAATATCGTCATCCTGTATTCTTAACTGATGGTATCCAAATCTTAAATCTATTTTTGAAAAATAACTAGATCCTTGTAATTGTTCAAATAAATCATCAATCCTAGGGAGAGATATCTATTCTTTATAGTAACTTTATTGAGTTCTCTATAATCGATACACATCCTAAAAGTTCCATCTTTCTTTTTAACAAAGAGAACTGGTGCTCCCCAAGGCGATACACTAGGACGTATAAATCCTTTATCTAATAATTCCTGTAATTGGGTCATGAGTTCTTTCATTTCAGTTGGTGCTAAACGATAGGGTGCTTTAGCAATAGGGGTTGTTCCTGGTATTAATTCTATTTTAAATTCTACTTGATGAGGGGGTGGTAGTCCAGGTAATTCATCAGGAAAAACATCAGGGTATTCATTTATAACAGGAACACTTTCCAAATTTCCCTTATCAAGTTTTGCATCAACTATGTGAGCTAAGAAAGCTAAACATTTCTTATTTAAGCATTTTTGTGCTTGTTCACAAGAAATCAATTTCACAATATCATTTGGTCTATCACCGTATATACAGAGAGTTTTGTCTTCCTTAATCAAATGAATTTTTATCATTCTCTTATCACAAATGATTTCAGCATGATTCTTACTCAACCAATCCATTCCTACTATAACATCAAATCCTCCTAATTTAATAGGAACTAGATTTATATCAAAACAATATTCATCTAAATTCAAAATGCAGTTAGGAATGATTTCATCAGCTTCTATTATTTTACCATCAGCTAATTCTATCACATAGTTATCACTTAATTTCTCAGATGTTAAACTAAGTGATGGTCTAAAGATGTTTGAAACATAACTACGAGTTGCTCATGTATCAAATAATACTTTGGCATACTGGTTATTGATAAGGAACGTACCCGTTACCACTTCCGGTTCATGACGAGCTTCATCAGCTTGTATCACGAAAGCTCTCTCACGGGGGTTGTTCTGGTTAACTGGAGCCTTGACTTTTCGTTGTGGACACTCATTACGAAAATGATTTTCACTTCAACACTGAAAGCAGACTGTTTTAGGGTTGGTAGGGTTTTTGCAGTCTCGAGAGATGTGCCCTTTCGTTTTGCAGTTGTAACAAACCACTGTCATACAGTTCCCTGTATGATATCTTTGGTAAATATTGCACTGTGGTTGTTTATCTTTCTTTCCCTGGGCTGTTCCTAGGAAATTTCTTGGTGGAGGTCGGGTTATTCTCTTTTGAAGGTTCTCTCCAGATCTTCTTCCTGAGTGGTTTTCATTCCACTTTATTTTCTCTCCTACCTGTGGATGGCTTAATGATCCATTTCTGATCATCTCATCTGTCAGACTTCCTGACAGGATTACTGCTTCTTGGAATGTTTTGGTTCTTGCAGATTTCACTAACCCTCCTATTTGTGGTACTAGTCCCCAAATATACCTCCCTATCCTTTTTGATTCTGGGGTTATCAGATGTGGTACTAACCTGGACAGTTCATTATACCCGTCAGTATATTCCCGGTGTGCAGCTCCTTTCATTTCTAGTGCTAAGAATTCAGCCTCTAGTTTTTCTATTTCATTATAAGAGCAGTATTTTTCTATTACTAGATTTCTAAATTTCTCCCAACTTATTTATTCATGACATTCCTACCTCTAGTGTGTATCTCATTTTCCACCAAGATTGTGCCTCTCCTTTTAGAGAATGCGAAGCAAACAGTGTCTTGAAATTTTCAGCACAGTTACTGATTTCCAAAACTCCTTCCATTTCATCTAGCCATCTTAAGGCTTGCACAGCTCCTCCTCTTCTATCGAATTCCCGAGGTCTGCAGGACATAAAGGTTTTGTAAGAACATCCCTTTGAGACTCCATTTAGAATTTCCTCTTCTTGTCGCTCTCCTGTGTTAGTATTTTCAGGCCCTTCTGGTGGGTGTGAGGTGGTTCCTATATTCAGATTCTGTTGTAGTTGGGTTATCAGGGTAGGTAAGGTAGCTTCTATTTGTTGGGCTACTATCTGGGAAATTCTATCATTTTCATTGGTGTCAGTAGTCACAGGTGTTTCTTCCCCAAGTCGGGTTCTAGGTCGTCCCACTCGAGCTGTTCTTCGTATAGGCTGAGTGTTTCTTTTTGGCGGTATGATTCACTATAGTGAATTATAACATTAGTATCATAAATAAATATTCTAACACAAAATCATTTAGCATATATTTACTAAATATTTCAACACAAAAGTACATATATCATTTGGGTTCTTATTTCTTTTATTCTGATAAGTTAAAGTATAGTTTTCTAGTTCCTGCGAATCCACTTCCATATCCTCATGAAGATATTCTTCTTGGGTGTTTTGAGTTTCTTGATGTCCTTCTGGATTCTCCAGATTCCTAGCTGTATTTTCTTAAGTTTTCTAAGAGTTCGCCGAGCTGTCTTCACTTGATCCAACTTTTGTCTTTTAGTTACCTTATCTTTACTCTCGGAGGAATCAGAATGTTGCATTTCTACAACCTCAGCTTGCTTAGTCCTAAACTTGTTCCCACGTTGTATCTTTTTCCTAGGAGTCTTAATTGTATATCCTCCCACATGTACTGGTGCACGTCGAACATAAAATTTTGATTTATTTTCCACTTCTGTTGGAGGGATATCCATAGCTTGTTGGGGTTCTGGTTCAGGTGTTATTTCCTTAGAGTTGCTATGGTCTGGATACTCGAAAGGATCGGTCTAATAGTGGTAACTATCTGAATTCATAACTGCACGAATTTCTTTATAATATTTCATAAAATGGTTAGTCAAATATTATTATAATTTATTAAAGTTTAAACATGAAATCATAGAATCACATAATTTCGCATAATAAGTACATAAAACCAATATTCACCATTAATTGAGCTTATGGTTATAGACTAGGTACTTTTATTATACCTAATTCTCTACAACCAATAGCTCTGATACCAACCTGTCACATCCCGGCGGAAGCGTGAAGTGATATTTTTGGATGTGACTTGTTGCTCAGAACACAATTGATTACAGCAAATAAATCACAACAACAATAAAATACAAAGTACATATTTCATTCATATATATATTACTGATTACATCTTTACGTATAAATATATCAAAATTTGACGTAATATTTATTACAACATATCACCTAGCTAACACCTTCAAGTACGATGAAAGTGTGCATCCACTACCACACTTACATCATAGATGTTAACCGTTAAGCTAACACAAACTCGCCCGACTATTTCTCCCCATCCGTTGTAGACGTCAAAGGAAAAATCAATATTGTTAGTCATTTTTACCTGAAAAAGCATACTCAAATAGTCAACAAAAAGTTGGTGGGATCATAGGTTTATTTCTAGACAAAATATTTTATTGATGCATCAATTACAACCAAACCTGTTTACATACATAATCATACTGTCACGAAATAGTTCACAAAATCAGATAATATTACATCTCAACCCTCATTCGGTTAGGTGCAGGAAAATAGCATCGCAACACTCATCCTGTTGGTGCAAATATTCTCCTAAGTAGCGCTACTAATATTATCAGACGGTTCCACATTCGAATTAATGGTTGTATCACAAATGACAGTAAGTCTGAAAATATTTTCAAAAATAATGCATCAACATAAACAGTATGCTTTTTCCCCCAAAAACTTTACAAATACCAAAATGGGGCTATGAGTCTCACCGTGTCTCCAAATGATAACCTATAAAATAATTTATAAGTTAGATAAAAATTTCTTTAAAATTTTTAGAACCTCATATATAATAAACTTTTCAGGTTTAGCTGTTAAATAATCAGATAACATCACCATAAAATTCTTAACTTTTATTTTACTATATATAATTTGTTATAAATATTCTAAATTTTACAAAAATCACCAAAAATAGCTACTATTACTCAAAAATTTTTAAAAATATTCATAATTTTATTTCAACAGTTTTTAACATACCATAAATTTTATAACATCTAATTCTCAAGTGATTGTTTTCTGTAAATCTTACAATATTCCTAAAATTCATTAAAAATATTTATATAACTCCAAAAATTATGAAATTTATGCTATCTATTGAATCTGATTTATCATAGCTTCAGTGAAATTTTATATATTTATCGTACTGGTTAAGTATTTATTTAGATTTTTCTACTACAGATCACTTAAAAATTCATTTTTCAAACATAGTAAGAAAATAAAATACCAAGTAATTCCTGGAGCTTTTATACCCCAAAAGAGTCATTCTATGATTTTTCCAGAATTTTCCAGAATTATTTGTATTTTTAAGTATTTTTCTTTATTTTTAATTAATTTGTATAAATTACTTTACTTAATTATTTTTGCTAAAATTTACAGAATATTGAGTTAATATTTTCTAAAGATTTTCCAATGTTTATTCCTACAATCGTAATTTATTTAGTATTTTTACTTAATTTCTTTAATATTTCAAGGTTATTAAATTCCAAAAACATTCTTTTGTCACAAGATTTCGATTTTTACTACTGTAATATTGATGATAATTAGGGTTTTCAAGGCATATTAATATTAGTTTTGGTGTATATATGTACCAAAACTATTTCTTATATGTGTTTATAACACTTATAAAAACTTGATTTTTAAGGCATGTAGAAGAAAGTTACAACCTTGTGGATGATGAGGACGATGACCTTGATAATGTTGTATGAAAGCCGAGAGGTGTGAGTGAACAAGGTGGTGAATGTTGATGGTTACGGGAGGTGATGGTGGTTGTGGTTTGCGATTTGTGTGAGGTGTTCCAAGTAGGCTAGAGAACAAAGGTGGCGATTAGAGATGCTTGGCCGAGAGTTTTGAAGACAAAGGTGGTAAGGTTGGAGTTTCAAAATCTTGTTCTAAAGAGGGTGAAGATGATGGCGGTTGTGATGGTATGTGGGTGCAGTCCATCAACCGAGAGGTAGATATTTGTAGGTAGAATTGTCATGATTACTTCTAAGAGGTAGGGTGCTGAGGTGTCTCTTATAGCCTAGGTTAGTCGACTCCTTAGCATGGTAGGTGGCGGGTTTTGGGCATGCTTAGAATTATGCAAGGTTAGGTGGCATAGTTATGAGGTTTCTTAGTGTTATGGTACATGCATGTTGGCCGAGGATAGTCTTTGGGATTGCCACATTCATTTGCAATTATGAAAGCTTGATGACTAAGGTGATGGGAACACAAGGTGGCAACTTGAGAAAAGAGTTTAGTGGCTATGGTTGTTTGATGCCTATGGACTGAGAGTTCTAGGTGGTGGTGACTCATCCATGAGTTTAGGTCCTAGCTTGGGTGAGTAAACATTCTTAGGAATGCTTAGTCACTTCTAGTAGGTTAGGTGGCAATTTGGTGATGATGTTTGGTGTATGCATAGGTGGCCGAGATCCTTCAAGAACTTGCCACATCCATTTCTTGAAATCATGATAGTTCATGTATCTATATGGTTGTCTTAGAATTTGCCACCTTCACACTAGAAATGATAATGTTAGTATGTGGCAATTTAGGTGGTCTTTGTGGTGTCCTTCAACCAAGAGTTTTGGAGAGTGTTTGGGTCGTTTAGATTAGTTCCCTAACCGAGGGGTTAGGTTGTTAATTTCGGTTGATAATACATCGGGTTATTGAGACTTTAGGTAGCGTTTAGGTGTTTGTGTTTTAGGGCTTAGGTGTTTTAATCATCAAGACTTAATCCGGGTGTTAATATTATCTTAGTGATTCAAGAGGTTGGTTGTGTTTGTTTTGGTACTTAATTTACGTATGCATAAATAAGTTTATAGTAACATAGACAACCAATAGGTCTAAATTATGGTATACATATACATATATACATATATGCAGAATATATAACCATATACAGATAATTATAAGTCCAACTTATATATATATACATACATGTAGATTATATATATCATAAGTAAAATATATGTACGTACATAAACATGCATGATTCATTTTCATGTATATACATGCATGTACACGTAAACAATCCTAATATATGCAGCATGCAAACATGCATACGTACATTCCATATATATTTATGCATGCAACATGTATAAGTAAATTTTGACATAATACCATAATTAAAAGTTTTAGGGTTGTCATATTCTCCCCTGTTAAAAGAATTTCGTCCCGAAATTCCTTGGAGTGTGACTTTTAAATTTTGAAAACTTAACTGATTATTACCTCTGAATAAGTTGAGGTATTTCTTCTTGATCTCATCTTCTCTTTCCCATGTGTATTCTGGTCCTCTCTTTGCTTTCCATCTAACTTTTACGATGGGAATTCTATTTCTTCTTAACTGCTTTACTTCTTTTCCTACAATGGCTACTGGTTCTTCCACAAAATCAAGTTTCCTATCTACTTTGACTTCTTGAATTGGTACCTCTAAGGTTTCGTTGGTTAGACATTTCTTGAGGTTTGACACATGAAAGGTGTTATGTACTTCACTTAATTCTTGAGGTAATTCCAACTTATATGTCACAGGACCAATTCTATCAATGATTTTAAATGGACCAATATACCTAGGGTTTAGCTTACTGGATTTTCCAAACCGAAAGATTCCTTTCGAGGGAGATATCTTTAGGTAGACCCTGTCTTCAATTTGAAATTCCAATGGTTTCCTTCGTTTCTCTACATAACTTTTCTGTCGATCATGAGCTGCTTTCAATCTATTTTTAATATCAGTGATCTTGTCCGTGGTTTCTTGGATTAGTTTAGGACTTGTGAGTTGTCTATCTCCTATTTCATTCCAACACAAGGGTGATCTACATTTTCTTCCGTACAGAGCTTTAAATGGAGCTAACCTAATACTAGTGTGATAACTGTTATTGTATGAAAATTCTATCAATGGTAAGTGATTATCCCAATTTCCACCAAAATCTATAGCACAAGCTCTTAACATATCTTCTAGGGTTTGTATTGTTCTTTCACTCTGTCCATCAGTCTGTGGATGATAAGCTGTACTTAAATTCACTTGGGTTCCTAAGGCTTTTTGTAATGTTTGCCAGAACCTAAAAGTAAATCTACTATCTCTATCTGATATAATGGATACAGGTACTCCATGTCTGGACACAATTTCTTTTATGTAAATTCTTGCTAATCTCTCAATCTTATAATCTTCTCGTATACGTAAGAAATTAGCTGACTTAGTTAATCTATCTACTATAACTCAAATTGTGTCGTATCCATTTCTGGTTCTTGGTAGCTTAGTTATGAAGTCCATTGTAATTTGATCTCATTTCCATTCTGGAATCTCTGGTTGCTGCAGGTATCCTGAAGGTTTTTGATATTCAGCTTTTATTCTTGAGCAGACATCAAATTGTTCCACAAATTCTCCGATTGATCTTTTCGTGCCTGGCCACCACTATTGTCTTTTCAAATCCTTGCACATTTTATTATTCCCTGGATGCACAGAATATCTTGACTTATGAGCTTCTTGCAGAACAATTGTTCTAATCATGCTATTATCAGGTACCCAAATTCTTCCTTTAAACCTCAGAATTCCATCTGCTTCTTCTTTTGTCACACCCCAACCTTGACAGCGGAAACGTCGAGGTGTGAGAGTTAAGATCGTTCACAGCCACATAACGCTATTATTAAATCCAAATATATTATCCATAAGTTTCAAAGGTAACATTACAATCATAAGTTTCAACAATGAACTAATATTTGACATGACATAACAAAGTACAATCAATTGATTTTATTAACTAGGTCCAAGTCCTAAATTATGCCAGCAACATAAGTGCACTTTAAACTTGGGGGGTTTTCCTAAAACATGATAAAAATAAAAGGTCAACTAAAAATAGTTGGTGAGTTTCCAAGGTTTTCATACATAATATGAAAAGATTACAAGTAGCAATTCATGTCATAGGTTATAAGCTAATAAGGTTATAGAACACATATCGTTACAACCAAACCTCGACTTGATTACAAGTATATAAGATTGGCTAAGTGTATTTGGTTCCCTAGTGCACAAGCATACGGCGCCTAGGAGTCGGCAATACATCGACTCTAGCACCAAATAGGCTTGTCAGGCCCAAAGATCTAAGACGTCGCCAGGCTAGCAATAGTTAATGATTGTAAACAAACTATGTATCTCATATAAACACTTACAACATACAAATAACCATGACAAAATAATAAGATGAATTGCATGTGCTTTACAAGTCTCAAACGTTTATAAGTGTAAGTGGTATAAGTATCATGTTTCACCCCAAAATAGTGTGAAATAAAGTAAAAAGGGGCAAGGAAAACTCACTTGGCAAATAAGTATAAGAATGACGATTAATAATAATAATAAGCAACGTTCCAGCGTAAACCTTCACGAGATACCTAAGAATATGTATTTACAATATTAAAGTTTAATTATAATAAGTTTAACGTTCTAACGATAACTAGGGTTTTAAGCGGAATTTAGGGATTTTTGTAAGTACGTTAAATATCTTAATAAAGACATTTACCATATATGTATTTATTAGAAATAGATAAAATTAAGCCATTTGTAACAACTAATAAAGTTTAGATATAAAATTTAAATAAACATATTAAAATAATCATGATTTTAAAAGGTTAAGTTTGGACCAATTATTATTATTTATTATTTGAAACAAATAGGCTAAAAAAAATTAATCTAAAGTATCATTGAAAATATAATGTTTTAATATTAAAAATAACATTTAAAATCTATTTTATAAGAGAATAAAAACTAAATATATTACTTATCCAAACTATTTAACAAAAATATTGAAATATTTTATTAAATAAATTTACGGAAAAATATGGTGTCTTAAAAGTTTAATAAGTTTATAAATATATTTAGTTATATCATTTGTAATTAAATTTCAAAATAAAACATCAAAGGTTTTACAAGAATAATTTTATAGAAAATAAATAATTAACTACTAAAATAAGGAAAATTATAAAACTGATTTTTATAATTTTTTAGAATTTTTATAAATTTTTTAAAGGCTGAAACTCTTGAAAACATTAAATAAAAAAAAGGGTTTGAGGGTCCTTGGGTTCGAACCCAGGACCTCAAACACACACTCCTGCACCCGCACCAGTAAACCAAAGGCCTCAGCCGCATTAGCTGATGGTTTTTAAATGATAAAACACAACCCATAAATTTTCCCATAAAATCTATGAACCCTAGTTTGATTTTAAGCCAAATTGAACACCAGATTGTTGTTGTTTATGAAATCCAACTTAGGGCTTTGATTCTTTATGTAAAACCGAGTCTGTATGAGGGTTTAATTACCTGAATTGATGTAATTTCAATGGAGAACGAGTAGAAGAGCATATCGCGACCATGTATCACCGGTTTGATACCCAAACGAAGACGATAATCAAATTCGTTGTATAGATAGTTTCTAATGATATTAAGGATAGATAGCCCTCTGTTAATTTCGAGTTTAGAAGCTTTGATGATGGTTTTCGAACGTGTTGCAGGTCCGCGTGGTGAAAGGAATCAGAGGTGATGTTTACGTGTGTTTCAGGTGAAATTGAAGGTATTACATGATTAGGGAAGGCAATATGATTGTTCACGTTCGATTAATTAGGTTTTAATTGTGGTTTAAATCTCGAACGGCTATGTAGTTTAATGTGGATCGGTTATGTAATTGATTATGCTAGAAACCGGTGTTTAAACGCGTTTATAGTGTGCATTCAAGTTCTAATCACCCCTTGAAACGATACGAAACGGTTTTTGGGGTTTAAAATAGGCGATTTTTGGGGTTTTAAGGGCGGCTGGAGCTCGGCCGGAGCTTGGCCGGAGCTTGGCCGGAGCTCCGCCGGAAAATCGGGGGTGAAGGGGGGAAAATTTTGGGTTTTGTTAATTACAGTTTGGCCCTTGTAGTTTTAGGTGTTGCTTATTAAATTCCAAACTTTAATATTAGTTTAATTTAAATTACAATTTGGGCCTTGTAGTTTTAAAGTGTTATTATTTTATGTAAAAACATATTAATTACAAGTTTTAAGATATAAACCTTATATTATTATTATTATTTTTATTTACAAGATTATGCTTATTATTATTATCATAAATATTATTATTATTATTGTTATTATCATTATTATTATTATTAAAAGACTTAAAGTCAATTAGAAGATAAGCATGAATAATCCATAAATTACAAAATCAACAACATTGGTCCTTACAAGGATAAAAGATGTTAACTTACTGAACGGAAAATACGAGATGTTACAGTCTCCCCAACTTAAAAGAATTTCGTCCCGAAATTAAGAATGAACTTAAATAAGCAAAAGAATTAAAATGAAAGATAAGTGTACAAACTAACAGTGGTTGACGTTTAATTACAGATGAAACGCTTCACTTTATGGAATCTTACAAGACTCTTGACATAATATATGCCAACTTGAACTATTCCAGTGAAATACGAGACGTTTTTAGTTGAAAAGTTGGAAAATGATGACGAGTTACCGTGGTACCTTAGATTTATAAGTCACAACTTCTAGAATTTAATTTCGTAATAAAATGATGTCTAGAAATCAATAAAAGACCAACAATGATAAAAAAAAGGTTAACCGTCAGGATTTAAGAATCCCAAACGTCACTATACGAAACGATCTTAACGCATATCTTGTGAATATGTATTTCTCCTTTGACCAATCATCGGTCTAAGAATAATACAATATGTGAAGATTTTGGAATGAGTTCACGACGATGGTTAGGAACATTGTTAAAAGAAGAAAATGAATCGATCATCAAAATAACGATCGATGTTTAACGACATCCCACGGTATATGACTATTTGAGATAGATACAAGTCAATTTCTTGACCCGTTATCCCACATGAATCAATATGAAATTAATCAATCGGTCTATAATGTACCAATTGTCATCATGACATCTAAAATAAGAGGCATCTTAGTGAAAGAAAAGTTAAACAGGAGATTCATAGGAACACGAATGTTAGGCCTTGTCGTATGTGAAGGTAAGACACTTGGACACATACCAAGTTATGTCTTTTCCTTTATGCTAAACCCATGACTACAAGTTACGAAATTTATGAACCATTATATCCACATCGCAATGAGGATAATAACGAGTCTTGTTGATCGAAATCAAGATGGAATTTTAGAGATTTCCAAGTTTAAGGGAAAAAAAACGATGCAAGGAGTGACGCAACCAATAAGAAATGCATTTGTAAAGATATTTGCAAGGTAGCAAATTTCCAAGTACAGTTTGCATATGCAGTTCATCAAAAGCTCAATCGAGGACATTCGTGTGACTAGCAAGGCATGAATACAAGTTAATAATGTCTTTAGCAGAGAGGTCGTTTAGGAAGTCTACCATCGCGCAATCAGGTTTTGATGATAACTCAAAATGAAAGTCGATGAATAAGGAATAAATGGTTCCATATAACTAGATCAAATCAAATCATAAGGATAAAGGGAAAGAAATCGATTTAAGAATTTAAATGCTCCATGCTTGGAATCAAAATCAACCTAAAGCGATCGGGTCTCTTTTCAAGTTCGGAGATCATGCTCTGGCTTGATAGGTCGAAACACTAACATTGTTTCACCCTTCAAGTTACTACATGCTTCTCGCCACTTGATTACAACCTTGGTAAATTGAAGATCAAGAAATGAGAATAGTCATCAAGGTGTGGTTTTCACTCCTAACTTGATTGTGTATTCCCAAGGTATGACCTCTAACTTACCAATCAAAAAGCTCGATCCCAACTCATTGTTAAGGATCCACAGAAATAAGACGAGATAACTCACCATTAAGGTAAAGGGACGTCTCCCCTATCTTAACGGTGAGGTTTTACAAAAAACAAAATATAATAGTATGGACTTCTTCATCAAGATCCAGAATTCACTCCTACTTTGATGAGGTCGTTTAATTTGAGAAAATACAATCCATGAAAATGAAATTATCATCGAGGTACGGAATTCACGCCTATCTTGATGATTGAATTTCATAATAACGAGAAACAATCGGAAATTGACAATTGTCACCAAAGTACGGGTTTCAATCCTATTTTGGTGATATCATGTCATTTGTGAAATGTCATTTCAAAGAAAATAATTGAAGTCAATCCTCAAGATAAGGAAATCACCCTAATCCAAAGGATAAAATTTCATAAAACACGCGATTGGAAACCATTTATCGAAAGGAATAGAGAACCATCAAAGTAAGGGAATCACCCCTGTTTTGATGAGTTAGAATCATTTAGGAGATACGAATGTTCTTAGTCATAGGTTGACTTACAAACTCTTGCATCTCCCACGATGCAAACGGTACGAAGTTTGACATAACAGCGAAAAGAAAAGAATATCAATTAGAAATTCAGAAAATTTCAAGTTACATCAATGTAACAAAAGAGAAAATCATTCTTACAAGCTTAAGATCAAGGTTCGAGATGACAGAATTTGTTATGGTGTTCTAATCTTGGATGGTTTAAATTGGAAAAACGAAATCAAGGGTAGAAATTATTCAACACCACAATAAGATGTGAACATTCGATTCACAATCGAAAGGAAATGCATGGACTTCTCAAATTATGTGGTCAACCATAACCTTATTGAAGACACGTGTACTTATAAGTGGTAACAAAGTTATAATTAGTTTATTCGATCATTGAGGTGAGTGACCACTTATAATATTTGAGTTAACAAAATTAACATTCAATTAGCAAAGTATCCCGAGATGTAGGAATTCCACCTACAACATTGAACGTCTTTAGTTATGGGACACACCCTTAGGAAGATTTGAAAACCATAAGTAACGATTTAAAGTTTTAAAGATCATTCGGTTCAGATTCCCAATATCTTTGGGTATAACAAGAGTCATGTACACGTTGATCAAGGTATAGAAATAGCTACATGAAACGCCTAACGTGTAACGATGTTTAAACGTAGGAGTTGAAAGGTAAGACGAGTTCAATATCACATGAACATTATGTATGATAAGAATGAGAAGAAACCAGTTCAAGGAGTCAAAGATTTTTAAGATACAAAGAGGATGGTTCCATTTAGTAACGCATTACCATTTGGAATCGTTGACACGTCAAGATAAATTAACCCACTTGCCTTAGAGACTTGTGTATGTTGACCATAGTTTATCACTCATCCCAGAAATCCCCAGGTAAGCATAACTGGTCTCGCAATGAGATTTATACGATATGCTTGCCTTAGCCCGAAAGCCTTTTGCCAGGAAATCCAGAATACAGGTGTCTATGTGTCCCACAAATTTCTTTGGCTTATGAAATCAAAACCTTGATGAGATTTTCATAGATTAGACATAGAGTCTAAGGAATTGAACACACGATGATAGGTGTAGATTCCATATGTCGTTGAGAATAGGTTTAGGAAGTTCATTTGTCGGGGAGAGTCAAAGAGTCAAAGTTAAGTTCAGGGAGACAAGTAACTAAGTTTTAAGCACACATAAGACAATCCTATGCTAAGGCACCAAGTTGCATAAAAGGTATAGCATTATGTAGCACGCAAACAATAAGTAAGCACAAAAGTATAATGATCTTTCTATGAGGTTCATGCATAAGCTATAGTCTAGGTCACCATTTCTAATAACCTAAATCCCTATAGTTATGGGCTCTGATACCAATCTGTCACACCCCAACCTTGACAGCGGAAACGTCGAGGTGTGAGAGTTAAGATCGTTCACAGCCACATAACGCTATTATTAAATCCAAATATATTATCCATAAGTTTCAAAGGTAACATTACAATCATAAGTTTCAACAATGAACTAATATTTGACATGACATAACAAAGTACAATCAATTGATTTTATTAACTAGGTCCAAGTCCTAAATTATGCCAGCAACATAAGTGCACTTCAAACTTGGGGGGTTTTCCTAAAACATGATAAAAATAAAAGGTCAACTAAAAATAGTTGGTGAGTTTCCAAGGTTTTCATACATAATATGAAAGATTACAAGTAGCAATTCATGTCATAGGTTATAAGCTAATAAGGTTATAGAACACATATCGTTACAACCAAACCTCGATTTGATTACAAGTATATAAGATTGGCTAAGTGTATTTGGTTCCCTAGTGCACAAGCATACGGCTCCTAGGAGTCGGCAATACATCGACTTTAGCACCAAATAGGCTTGTCAGGCCCAAAGATCTAAGACGTCGCCAGGCTAGCAATAGTTAATGATTGTAAACAAACTATGTATCTCATATAAACACTTACAACATACAAATAACCATGACAAAATAATAAGATGAATTGCATGTGCTTTACAAGTCTCAAACGTTTATAAGTGTAAGTGGTATAAGTATCATGTTTCACCCCAAAATAGTGTGAAATAAAGTAAAAAGGGGCAAGGAAAACTCACTTGGCAAATAAGTATAAGAATGACGATTAATAATAATAATAAGCAACGTTCCAGCGTAAACCTTCACGAGATACCTAAGAATATGTATTTACAATATTAAAGTTTAATTATAATAAGTTTAACGTTCTAACGATAACTAGGGTTTTAAGCGGAATTTAGGGATTTTTGTACGTACGTTAAATATCTTAATAAATACATTTACCATATATGTATTTTATTAGAAATAGATAAAATTAAGCCATTTGTAACAACTAATAAAGTTTAGATATAAAATTTAAATAAACATATTAAAATAATCATGATTTTAAAAGGTTAAGTTTGGACCAATTATTATTATTTATTATTTGAAACAAATAGGCTAAAAAAATTAATCTAAAGTATCATTGAAAATATAATGTTTTAATATTAAAAATAACATTTAAAATCTATTTTATAAGAGAATAAAAACTAATATATTACTTATCCAAACTATTTAACAAAAATATTGAAATATTTTATTAAATAAATTTACGGAAAAATATGGTGTCTTAAAAGTTTAATAAGTTTATAAATATATTTAGTTATATCATTTGTAATTAAATTTCAAAATAAAACATCAAAGGTTTTACAAGAATAATTTTATAGAAAATAAATAATTAACTACTAAAATAAGGAAAATTATAAAACTGATTTTTATAATTTTTTTAGAATTTTTATAAATTTTTTTAAAGGCTGAAACTCTTGAAAACATTAAATAAAAAAAAGGGTTTGAGGGTCCTTGGGTTCGAACCCAGGACCTCAAACACACACTCCCGCACCCGCACCAGTAAACCAAAGGCCTCAGCCGCATTAGCTGATGGTTTTTAAATGATAAAACACAACCCATATAATTTTCCCATAAAATCTATGAACCCTAGTTTGATTTTAAGCCAAATTGAACACCAGATTGTTGTTGTTTATGAAATCCAACTTAGGGCTTTGATTCTTTATGTAAAACCGAGTCTGTATGAGGGTTTAATTACCTGAATTGATGTAATTTCAATGGAGAACGAGTAGAAGAGCATATCGCGACCATGTATCACCGGTTTGATACCCAAACGAAGACGATAATCAAATTCGTTGTACAGATAGTTTCTAATGATATTAAGGATAGATAGCCCTCTGTTAATTTCGAGTTTAGAAGCTTTGATGGTGGTTTTCGAACGTGTTGCAGGTCCGCGTGGTGAAAGGAATCAGAGGTGATGTTTACGTGTGTTTCAGGTGAAATTGAAGGTATTACATGATTAGGGAAGGCAATATGATTGTTCACGTTCGATTAATTAGGTTTTAATTGTGGTTTAAATCTCGAACAGCTATGTAGTTTAATGTGGATCGGTTATGTAATTGATTATGCTAGAAACCGGTGTTTAAACGCGTTTATAGTGTGCATTCAAGTTCTAATCACCCCTTGAAACGATACGAAACGGTTTTTGGGGTTTAAAATAGGCGATTTTTGGGGTTTTAAGGGCGGCCGGAGCTCGGCCGGAGCTTGGCCGGAGCTCCGCCGGAAAATCGGGGGTGAAGGGGGGAAAATTTTGGGTTTTGTTAATTATAGTTTGGCCCTTGTAGTTTTAGGTGTTGCTTATTAAATTCCAAACTTTAATATTAGTTTAATTTAAATTACAATTTGGGCCTTGTAGTTTTAAAGTGTTATTATTTTATGTAAAAACATATTAATTACAAGTTTTAAGATATAAACCTTATATTATTATTATTATTATTTTTATTTACAAGATTATGCTTATTATTATTATCATAAAATTATTATTATTATTGTTATTATCATTATTATTATTATTAAAAGACTTAAAGTCAATTAGGAGATAAGCATGAATAATCCATAAATTACAAAATCAACAACATTGGTCCTTACAAGGATAAAAGATGTTAACTTACTGAACGGAAAATACGAGATGTTACATCTTTCATGTCTTTTAATTGTCCTTTTAGTTTTAACACATCTTCTTGTTGAGCTTCCCGGATTTGATTTAACAAATCTAAACGTAGTTCCATTCTCATAGCACGTACCCATAATGGTTTAGTCCTTTCTTTCCTACTTAGAGCGTCAGCAACTACATTTGCTTTACCAGGATGATACTTGATTTCGCAGTCATAATCACTTAATAATTCTACCCACTTTCTCTGCCTCATATTTAACATCTTCTGATCAAAGCTGTGTTGCAGACTTTTATGATCCGTATATATTATACACTTAGTCCCATACAGATAATGTCTCCAAATTTTCAGTGCAAATACTACAGCTCCTAATTCTAGATCATGGGTGGTATAATTCTTTTCACTAACTCTAAGTTGTGTGGATGCATATGCAATTACTTTGTCTTTTTGCATTAAAACATATCCAAAACCTTGACGTGATGCATCACAGTACACTATAAAATTACTGTCCCTTCTAGCAATGCTAATAGGGGTGCACTGCATAACTTACTTTTGAGGAGTTCAAATGCTTCATTTTGTTTTTCTTCCCATATATACTTTCTATCTTTTTAGGTCAATTCTATCAATGGTTGAGCTATTCTCGAGAAATTTTCTATAAATCTTCTGTAATATCCTGCTAAACCTAAGAATTGTTGTATTTTAGTTGGGGTTTTTGGAACTTCCCATTTCTTAACTGCCTCAATCTTTGCTGGATCAACCTGAATTCCATTCTGGTTAACTATGTGTCCTAGGAATTGTACTTCTCTTTTCAAAAATTTACATTTTGAGAATTTTGCATATAACTTTTCCTTTTGTAGCAATTCCAAAGTTAACCTCAGGTGTTGTTCATGGTCTTCTTAGAATAAATCAGAATGTCATCTATGAAGACTATAACGAATTATCTAAATAAGGTTTACACACTCTATTCATTAAATCCATAAACACTGCTGGGGCATTGGTTAACCCAAATGGCATTACAAGAAATTCATAATGTCCGTACCTGGTTCTAAATGCAGTTTTAGAAATATCGTCATCCTGTATTCTTAACTGATGGTATCCAGATCTTAAATCTATTTTAAAAATAACTAGATCCTTGTAATTGTTCAAATAAATCATCAATCCTAGGGAGAGGATATCTATTCTTTATAGTAACTTTATTGAGTTCTGTATAATCGATACACATCCTAAAAGTTCCATCTTTTTTTAACAAAGAGAACTGGTGCTCCCCAAGGCGATACACTAGGACGTATAAATCCTTTATCTAATAATTCCTGTAATTGGGTCATGAGTTCTTTCATTTCAGTTGGTGCTAAACGATAGGGTGCTTTAGCAATAGGGGTTGTTCCTGGTATTAATTCTATTTTAAATTCTACTTGACGAGGGGGTGGTAGTCCAGGTAATTCATCAGGAAAAACATCAGGTTATTCATTTATAACAGGAACACTTTCCAAATTTCCCTTATCAAGTTTTGCATCAACTATGTGAGCTAAGAAAGCTAAACATTTCTTATTTAAGCATTTTTGTGCTTTTTCACAAGAAATCAATTTCACAATATCATTTGGTCTATCACCGTATATACAGAGAGTTTGTCTTCCTTAATCAAAGGAATTTTTATCATTCTCTTATCACAAATGATTTCAGCATGATTCTTACTCAACCAATCCATTCCTACTATAACATCAAATCCTCCTAATTTAATAGGAACTAGATTTATATCAAAACAATATTCATCTAAATTCAAAATGCAGTTAGGAATGATTTCATCAGCTTCTATTATTTTACCATCAGCTAATTCTATCACATAGTTATCACTTAATTTCTCAGATGTTAAACTAAGTGATGGTCTAAAGATGTTTGAAACATAACTACGAGTTGCTCCTGTATCAAATAATACTTTGGCATACTGGTTATTGATAAGGAACGTACCCGTTACCACTTTCAGTTCATGACGAGCTTCATCAGCTTGTATCACGAAAGCTCTCTCACGGGGGTTGTTCTGGTTAACTGGAGCCTTGCCTTTTCGTTGTGGACACTCATTACGAAATTGATTTTCACTTCAACACTGAAAGCAGACTGTTTTAGGGTTGGTAGAGTTTTTGCAGTCTCGAGAGATGTGCCCTTTCGTTTTGCAGTTGTAACAAACCACTGTCATACAGTTCCTTGTATGATATCTTGGCAAATATTGCACTGTGGTTGTTTATCCATCTTCTTTCCCTGGGCTGTTCCTAGGAAATTTCTTGGTGGAGGTCGGGTTATTTGAAGGTTCTCTCCAGATCTTCTTCCTGAGTGGTTTTCATTCCACTTTATTTTCTCTCCTACCTGTGGATGGCTTAATGATCCATTTCTAATTATCACATCTGTCAGACTTCCTGACAGGATTACTGCTTCTTGGAAGGTTTGGTTCTTGCAGATTTCACTAACCCTCCTATTTGTGGTACTAGTCCCCAAATATACCTCCCTATCCTTTTTGATTCCGGGGTTATCAGATGTGGTACTAACCTGGACAGTTCATTGTACCCGTCAGTATATTCCCGGTGTGCAGCTCCTTTTATTTCTAGTGCTAAGAATTCAGCCTCTAGTTTTTCTATTTCATTATAAGAGCAGTATTTTTCTATTACTAGATTTCTAAATTTCTCCCAACTTATTTTATTCATGACATTCCTACCTCTAGTGTGTATCTCCATTTTCCACCAAGATTGTGCCTCTCCTTTTAGAGAATGCGAAGCAAACAGTGTCTTGAAATTTTCAGCACAATTACTGATTTCCAAAACTCCTTCCATTTCATCTAGCCATCTTAAGGCTTGCACAGCTCCTCCTCTTCTATCGAATTCCTGGGGTCTGCAGGACATAAAGGTTTTGTAAGAACATCCCTTTGAGACTCCATTTAGAATTTCCTCTTCTTGTCGCTCTCCTGTGTTAATATTTCAGGCCCTTTTGGTGGATGTGAGGTGGTTCCTATGTTCAGATTCTGATGTAGTTGGGTTATCAGGGTAGGTAAGGTAGCTTCTATTTGTTGGGCTACTATCTTGGAAATTCTATCATTTTCATTGGTGTCAGTAGTCACAGGTGTTTCTTCCCCAAGTCGGGTTCTAGGGTCCCACTCGAGTTGTTCTTCGTACAGGCTGAGTGTTTCTTTTTGGCGGTATGATTCACTATAGTGAATTATAACATTAGTATCATAAATAAATATTCTAACACAAAATCATTTAGCATATATTAACTAAATATTTCAACACAAAAGTACATATATCATTTGGGTTCTTATTTCTTTTATTCTGATAAGTTAAACTATAGTTTTCTAGTTCCTGCGAATCCACTTTCATATCCTTATGAAGATATTCTTCTTGGGTGTTTTGAGTTTCTTGATGTCCTTCTGGATTCTCCAGATTCCTAGCTGTATTTTTTTAAGTTTTCTAAGAGTTCGCCGAGCTGTCTTCACTTGATCCAACTTTTGTCTTTTAGTTACCTTATCTTTACTCTCGGAGGAATCAGAATGTTGCATTTCTACAACCTCAGCTTGCTTAGTCCTAAACTTGTTCCCACGTTGTATCTTTTTCCTAGGAGTCTTAATTGTATATTCTCCCACATGTACTGGTGCACGTCGAACATAAAATTTTGATTTATTTTCCACTTCTGTTGGAGGGATATCCATAGCTTGTTGGGGTTCTGGTTCAGGTGTTATTTCCTTAGAGTTGCTATGGTCTGGATACTCGAAAGGATCGGTCTCATAGTGGTAACTATCTGAATTCATAACTGCACGAATTTCTTTATAATATTCATAAAATGGTTAGTCAAATATTATTATAATTTATTAAAGTTTAAACATGAAATCATAGAATCACATAATTTCGCATAATAAGTATATCAATACCATATTCAACATTAATTGAGCTTATGGTTATAGACTAGGTACTTTTATTATACCTAATTCTCTACAACCAATGGCTCTGATACCAACCTGTCACATCCGGCGGAAGCATGAAGTGATATTTTTGGATGTGACTGTTGCTCAGAACACAATTGATTACAGCAAATAAATCACAACAACAATAAAATATAAAGTACATATTTCATTCATATATATATTACAGATTACATTTTTACATATAAATATATGAAAATTTGACGTAATATTTATTACAACATATCACCTAGCTAACACCTTCAAGTATGATGAAAGTGTGCATCCACTACCACACTTCCATCATAGATGTTAACCGTTAAGCTAACACAAACTCGCCCGACTACTTCTCCCCATCCGTTGTAGACATCAAAGGAAATCAATATTGTTAGTCATTTTTACCTGAAAAAGCATACTCAAATAGTCAACAAAAAGTCGGTGGGATCATAGGTTTATTTCTAGACAAAATATTTTATTGATGCATCAATTACAACCAAACCTGTTCACATACATAATCATACTGTCACGAAATAGTTCACAAAATCAGATAATATTACATCTCAACCCTCATTCGGTTAGGTGCAGGAAAATAGCATCGCAACACTCATCCTGTTGGTGCAAATATTCTCCTAAGTAGCGCTACTAATATTATCAGACGGTTCCACATTGGAATTAATGGTTGTATCACAAATGACAGTAAGTCTCAAAATATTTTCAAAAATAATGCATCAACATAAACAGTATGCTTTTTCCCCCAAAAACTTTACAAATACCAAAATGGGCTATGAGTCTCACCGTGTCTCCAAATGATAACCTATAACTCATATATAACAACCTTTTCAGGTTTTGCTGTGAAATAATCAGATAACATCACCATAAAATTCTCAACTTTTATTTTCCTATATATAATTTGTTATAAATATTCTAAAGTTTACAAAAATCACCAAAAATAGTTATATAACTCTAAAAATTATGAAACTTATAATATCTAATTCTTAACAGATTATATTCTGTAAATCTTACAATATTCCTAAAATTCATTAAAAATAGTTATATAACTCTAAAAATTATGAAACTTATAATATCTATTGAATCTGATTTATCATAGCTTCAGTGAAGTTTTAAATATTTATGGTATTGGTTAATTATTTATTTAGATTTTTCTACTACAGATCACTTAAAAATTCATTTTTCAAACATAGTATGAAAATAAAATACCAAATAATTCCTGGAGCTTTTATACCCAAAAGAGTCATTCTGTGATTTTTCCAGAATTTTCAAGAATTATTTGTATTTTAAGTATTTTCTTTATTTTTAATTAATTTGTATAAATTACTTTACTTAATATATTTTTACTAAAATTTACAGAATATTGAGTTAATATTTTCTAAAGATTTTCCAATGTTTATTCCCACAATCGCAATTTATTTAGTATTTTTACTTAATTTCTTTAATATTTCAAGGTTATTAAATTCCAAAAACATTCTTTTGTCACAAGATTTCGATTTTTACTACTGTAATATTGATGATAATTAGGGTTTTCAAGGCATATTAATATTAGTTTTGGTGTATATATGTACCAAAACTATTTCTTATATGTGTTTATAAACACTTATAAAAACTTGATTTTTAAGGCATGTAGAAGAAAGTTACAACCTTGTGGATGATGAGGACGATGACCTTGATAATGTTGTATGAAAGCCGAGAGGTGTGAGTGAACAAGGTGGTGAATGGTGATGGTTACGGTAGGTGATGGTGGTTGTGGTTTGCGGTTTGTGTGAGGTGTTCCAAGTAGGCTAAAGAACAAAGGTGGCGATTAGAGATGCTGGCCGAGAGTTTGAAGACAAAGGTGGTAAGGTTGGAGTTTCAAAAGCTTGTTCTAACGAGGGTGAAGATGATGGCGGTTGTGATGGTATGTGGGTGCAGTCCATCGACCGAGAGGTAGATATTTTTAGTTAGAATTGTCATGATTACTTCTAAGAGGTAGGGTGCTGAAGTGTCTCTTATAGCCTAGGTTAGTCGACTCCTTAGCATGGTAGGTGGCGGGTCATTTGGGCATGCTTAGAATTATGCAAGGTTAGGTGGCATAGTTATGAGGTTTCTTAGTGTTATGGTACATGCGTGTGTGGCCGAGGATAGTCTTTAGGATTGCCACATTCATTTGCAATTATGAAAGCTTGATGACTAAGGTGATGGGAACACAAGGTGGCAACTTGAGAAAAGAGTTTAGTGGCTATGGTTGTTTGATGCCTATGGACTGAGAGTTCTAGGTGGTGGTGACTCATCCATGAGTTTAGGTCCTAGCTTGGGTGAGTAAACATTCTTAGGAATGCTTAGTCACTTCTAGTAGGTTAGGTGACAATTTGGTGATGATGTTTGATGTATGCATAGGTGGCCGAGATCCTTCAAGAACTTGCCACATCCATTTCTTGAAATCATGATAGTTCATGTATCTATATGGTTGTCTTAGAATTTGCCACCTTCACACTAGAAATGATGATGTTGTATGTGGAATTTAGGTGATCTTTGTGGTGTCCTTCAACAAAGAGTTTTGGAGAGTGTTTGGGTGTTTAGATTAGTTCCCTAACCGAGGGGTTAGGTTGTTAATTTCGGTTGATAATACATGGTTAGTGAGACTTTAGGTAGCGTTAGGTGTTTGTGTGTTTAGGGCTTAGGTGTTTTAATCATCAAGACTTAATCGGGTGAATATTATCTTAGTGATTCAAGAGGTTGGTTGTGTTTGTTTTGGTACTATTTACGTATGCATAAATAAGTTTATAGTAACATAGATAACCAATAGGTCTAAATTATGGTATACATACATATATACAATACGTAGAATATATAACCATATACAGATAATTATAAGTCCAACTTATATATATACATACATGTAGAGTATATATATCATAAGTAAAATATATGTGGTACATAAACATGCATGCTTCATTTCATGTATATACATGCATGCACTCGTAGACAATCCTAATATATATGCATGCATGCAAACATGCATACGTACATTCCATATATATTTATGCTTGCAATATGTATACGTAAATTTGACATAATACCATAATTAAAAATTTTAGAGTTGTCACATTGGAAGATCATATTTAATACAATCCTAAATCAAGTAGATTAATGTTAATTAGTAGTAAATATAAAATAAGTCAAACTGTTTGTAATAGCATAAACTTTAGGGTTAGTTATGTTAGTTTGTTAGTTTGTAACTGTCATTGTATGGGTATAAATACCCAACAGATCTGTGATTTTCAGTATGGAATTGTAGTGTTTGTGTGAAAATTGTTTTGTGGTGTTTGATATTGTTTCCACCGAGTCCCTGCACATCTTGTGCATACTCTCTATGATTTGTTCACCCATGATTGATTATAGATTCAGGGGCCTCAACAAGCATGTTCTTAAACGATAATGCAGCCTTGTTTAAAATATGAGTATACTAAAACTTTACGCATGCCTTCTTCACTATACGCCCAAAAGACCTTACTATGCACCCAAAGGCCTTGAAATCTTTCGTGTACAAAGAAAACAAAACAAAACGTACTAAAATTGCCTAGTAAGTGGACAAACGAAACAAAAATAATTGTTGATGTAACATATGATGATGAATTGATGAGTGTAACACCCTCATTTCTGAACTCGATTATGTATACTATAACAACATTTGGTCCTAGATTTTTCCATATTGTCACTCGAAGTGTGACTTCAACTGTTCAACAATTAAGTTTTTATTCAAAACACAATGTTAACATTCTATAACATGTCACCTTTAAAACCAACACATAATTATAACCATTGGTGTTTACAAAAGAGTCTTTGAGAGTTAACCCCGTTAGTTTTTTGGTAAATGTGACTAACTTTAAACTTATTTCAACTCCGCCGCCATCCCGCCTTCATCAGGTCCGTTTTTGGTTTTAGCCCCCATCATTACCTAAAATCCACCTTATTCGAGTCAAGTGGTTCAGAATAGAAGTGGATAAAGAAGGGTTTTAGGGTGCAGAAGTTTCAGATCGACGGACCCGATGGTAGATTTCAATTTTTTACTTAGTATTTTAGCCACATAAGCAGTTCATGTCATAAAAAAACTAAGAATATTAACTCTCATTTAATAAGAAATCGTTGGAGGAAAATAAGCTGAAAGTTGGAAGTGTCAGTAAACAATTGTTGAGTTAGGATTAATCTCAACTAATAAATAAAAGTTGAGATTATTAAAATCAATAACCCAATAATAAGATGTTACAATTCACCGCCGTTAAATGTTTACCCAAAAATTTTAAGAAAATATTAAATATTAATCAATCCTTTAAGAACAAATCAAAGCATTTAAGTTGTAATAAATGAAACTTAAGAAAGAAACTATATTTTAGTTTCATGAGCATTGTCCAAACAATAAAATTCAAATCAACATCAACGTATCCAAATGTGTATTAACAAATATGGGAAGCTATCATTCGTTATCATCTTCTTTTTATCATTCTACTTGTTACTGATTCAGCTTCAGTTGTGTAAAATTTTCATATCTTATAAGTGTGAATGACTTTTTAAAATAGTATTTTGTATTTTCCTTAGTCGTGTAGAACTAAGTGTGGTAATTAAACATGTGTTATAGCGTATCATGTGTTTATGATATAAATCTTGGTGTGCATACTTCATTAGTAGTACTGTTAGATATTTTAGTGTAATTAGATTGACTAATGACCAATGCGATCGTGATATCCATCAAACAAGTTAGGAGGTGCGGAGTGCACGCTTTAAATTTATTATGATCTTTGATATTAAAAACCTTCTTAGGGGCGAAGCCCCTAAGCAATGGTTATTTAAATAAAATAAAAATAATAAAACTGCCAAATGAAAGTTTTCCCGGTTTCTTCCTCAAAATCGAATTAGATCATCAAATTTGGTCACTTTTCCTCTCGAATTCTTCTTCTTCTAGTTCAAGAAAATTCACACAACACAACATACTAATTCTTGATCCCGTCTGAGTTGTATCCAATTGATTTATTCGGATGAACCACCGAATAATTTCGATCTGAAAGTGATCTTCACGACTCTCAGATTATCCAAATTGATTTCAAGTGCTCTACAGTACCTAAGTGGTGTGTGTGTGTGAATCACAGATTTTGTAGCTTCAAAAGCCTCGGTGGATGATTATGGTGATCGTAACGCTCCTCCATGTAAAACCGATGATGAGTGCAAGGATTACTGTCAATATTATTACTACTGCAACAATGCAACA
Organism: Flaveria linearis; assembly: GCA_024085815.1. Classification (NCBI taxonomy): domain Eukaryota; kingdom Viridiplantae; phylum Streptophyta; class Magnoliopsida; order Asterales; family Asteraceae; genus Flaveria; species Flaveria linearis. The sequence continues at coordinate 22,264,211 of CM044008.1, forward strand.
CATAGATGCTCCTTTTATTAAAAGCAGGACCTAGACCTGATGGTAAAAAATCTAATGTCTGTTTAGATTCGATCATAAACGTATAATAAAGATAAAACAACTTGATTGTTGCTATGACACTAATCGTTGAAGACAAATTTTCGTTGTTTTTTATTGATGTGCTGTGTTTGATGTTCAAGTATTAATTATAGAGTTCAGTAATAAAACGATATTCTTGATTAAATCACTATAAAGTGGAAGAAAAAGTATTTTAAAATAGTCACTTGACTATACTAAATGCAACTTCGTTTATACAACTTTAATAAAAACGAGATCAAACTAATATCTTTAGAGCATGATCTCGTAACACACTGACTCGAAATAAAAAACAATGCATAACAAAACATTGTTTATAATCGCTATTTCGATTTCGATTTTGCAACAAGTACCCAATTCTCTATTCCATAACAGTTTCCGCTCTTCCTATTACTAGTGGCCCATGACTTCGGCACAAGGTAATAAGGTTACAAGGACATAAGAATACAAGATGAGCTATGAATAGATTATAGATGATCATAACATCTAGAGTAGTGGTCAGTAACTCATACACGTATTTAGTCCATATGATGGAGGCTTTGCCTCTTAAAAGGATGGTCTTGGTTCAAACTTAAGCATGCCTTAGTTTATTTTGGTGTAATTTAAAAGTAAGGTAGTTTGTCTTGAAAAAAAACTCCAAAGGTTTTTTTTAACGGCTAACGAATCACTTTCCCATCCGATCATCTTTATTACTCTGGAACCTTGGGGTACTAGGCGTACATGTACTCGAAGAGAAGCTTGTACATCAGTTCGTCCTTATTAGTCCAGTTAGTTATATTTTAGGCGTTGATTATCATAAATCAGATATATCTTGGCACATATTTCGCATTCATTGCATGCATTTTTCATTTAATTTATACAACACTTGTTTTTATGGGATGAAATCTATTTTGGTTTGTTTTTATTGGCTTTGTAGTTTCGATACGGTCAGGAGAAAAGACAAAAGGCTTGTGAAAACATTAAAAAGGTCATTGAAGAAAATCTTGAATTAAAGAGTGTGTGTTTAGAAATTTTAATTTGAGGGATGCTTGTCACCAAAACATTTTAAATAAAAGATAAAAACTTATACACAAAAAAAATTAGGATCTAAGGAATCAAAATATCAATTATAAAAGGGGAGCATCTTAAGTGGAAGCAAAGTAGGCATTTAGCCTTTTTCCATTGAAGTCCACGAGAGAAATTGGGGAAGCAAGCAATTGGAGTTATTTTTTCTTTCGGTGAATTTTGATTTTTGAATGCAAATTGATGGGGTACCAGTAAAATCAGGGATTGACTTGACAAAGAACCAGATTAGCGAGAAAGAGCCGCCGCCAAATGATGAAGCTTTAGAGCAAGTCGCGGCCGAGCATGGAACACCTAAGTCGAGCTGCGGGCTGGGGTACTAGCTAAATAGGCCGCGACCGAACATTAAGAACCTAATACGAGTCGCGGTAGAACATTAAGAACCTAAGACGAGTCGCGGTCGAACATCAAGAACATAAGTCAAGGCAGCGGTGGCGGCTTAATAATAACCCAAGGCAAGCCACAACCAGGTAATAATAACCCAAGGCAAGCCACGGCCAACTCCTAAGACCTAAAGAATGTCGCGGCCAGCCGGCCAACAACTAAATTTTAGAAACCGCGGTTAGTAGTAAGCCATAGCCAAACATTGGCACCCAAGGTAAGTCGCGGTTGGGTGTTGGTGGCCCAAGTCAAGCCGCGGCTAAACACTCATGATCTAAAGAGAAATCACATGTGGTTAAGGCCTTACGGCAAGCCGCTGCTAGGCAGTACTCCACACCTTGGAACCATCAGTTAAAGTTTTTTTCATTCTTAAGAGGTAATAAGTATAAAGGCCTTAGTAAAGAAGAAAGAAACCCATTGGGGACTACAAAGAATATAAACAAGATAATAACAACAGGCATATAAGACAAACTTACAGAAAGAAGTCAAAGTCAAGTATAATAACAAAATAAATAATATTAAGTCAGAAACCCTTTGTATCAAAAAAAAGTGATCTTTTAAAAAAAGAGAACTTCTTTTAAAGAAAGATAGACTTCAAAACAATAGCACAGGTTACCAAGAATAGAACATAACATAACAGTATGGATAGTATAAATACCAAGCCATACCAGCAAATCAGCATGATCGAAAACTCACCAACAAGCACTAAAACAAATCCCAATAGCTGTTATGAATTTTTTTTACTAATAGTAAGAATGGAACTCAAAATAGGAACAATTGGAATGTTTAATTGATATTAGGATAGAAATCAAGGTGAGAAAGAGAATTCAGAAGGGAAGGGATGAGAAGAGAAGGACCAGTGAGATCTAACAACTTTTTCCTACCTCATGCTCATTTAATAATTAATTTAAATACATGCATAACCATATTCTGTTAGGCTTATGCTGATGTGGCCCCCATGGTAGAATCTTTGAATTTCTCTGGTATCTTCCGAATTCTTTCACTTCTCTTTGATTGGGCTGGGTCTATAGCTTGATCAGAATTACCAATGGGCTGGACTGCTGGGCTCATAACACTACCACCCCTTTGAAACCCACCTTGTCCTCAAGTGGAAAAGCAGGAAACTGTTGGGCCAATTGAACATCATCCTCCCAAGTAGCTTCCTCTGGAATGAGCCCCATCCCATTGTATAAGACTTTGTGGAACTGCTTGAGAACCCTTACACACAGTACGTGTTGAAGAACAGCCTGGGGTGATAAAAATAGTAGTAGAGGTAGAACCACCAAATGTAAGGGAGTGATCTGATGGTTAGGTTTACCGAGCATTTGCGAAGTAATGATACATGAAAAACGGGGTGAATTTTGGCTGTGAGTGGTAAGTCCAACTTATAAGCGACGGAGCCGATTTTAGCAAGAACACGGTACGGTCCGAAATAGCGGTGGCCCAATTTGTGGTGGCGTTGTAAAATGGATGGAACCTTGCCTGTATGTTGAAGTTTTACAAACACCCAGTCATTCACATCGACACTGGACATCTCGTCGATGTCTATCGGCACCAATTTCATCGGTTTTGAGCCTTCGATAAATTAGCTTTCAAAGAGAGCCAACACATTATCCCGTTCTAGTAATTGATCCTCCAAAGTAACATTAGATGTGAGCCCCGCAAGACGAGTCAAAGAGGGAGGGCGGCGCATACAACAATGTCAAAGGAGCATGGAGTGACGATGTGGTAGGATGTGTTGTACCAAAACACCCACGGTAATAAGAATTGCAGCCACTTGTGAGGGTGATCAGCAACGTAACAGCGGAGATACATTTCCAAGCAACGATTAAGGGCTTCGCATTGCCCGTCCGTCTGGGGTGGTACGCGGTGCTGAATTTCAGGGAGGTACCATGCAGACGGTGTAGTTCCCGCCAAAAATCAGTCATAAATCGGGCGCCAAAAATCAGTCATAAATCGGGCATCCCGATCACTAACAATAGATAAAGGAATGCCATGGAGGCGGACAATATCATTAATAAAAGCCATGGCCATCGTGAAACTAGTGAAGGAGGATGGCAAGGCAATGAAGTGCCCATATTTGGATAACGATCAACAACTACCATAATAACGGTTTCCCTTGCGAGTTAGGTAGGCACGTGATGAAATCAAGAGCATATCTTCAATATAGCCTCGGGAATCGGGAGCGGTTGTAGCAATCCACCTGGTGATAAGAAGGAGGGTTTGGTTTGTTGACAAACCTGACATTGTGCAATGAAGTCTTTGACTGTAACCTTCATGTGTTTCCAATAAAAGTTGCTGCCAGCCGCTGATAAGTTCGAGTAACGCCGGAATGACCACCTAAGGCTGATGAGTGAAACTCTAACAGAATGAAGTGCTGCAAGGACATGTTGTGCGGCACCAAGAACCGACCTTTATACAACAAAAATCCATCTTTTTACGTATAATCGGTTAGACAGTGGGGTCCGACTGGAAACGTTGCAGCAAGGTACAATAATCGGGTCTGATTGGGCGGCCCTATGCAATTCCTGTAGTAAGGTTGGGGCAGGGGCGGAAATGGCTAACAGGTGACCTGAAGGAATACAAGAAAGTGCATCAGCAGCTTCATTCTGGGGACCGGTCGATAAACAATTTCAAAATCAAAACCCAGCAACTTGCCCAACCATTTCTGTTGTTCCGGCGTTTGAATTACCTGATCTTGGAGCCGTTTAAGTGACTGTTGGTCAGTGATGATAGTGAAACGGTGTCCCAAAAGGTACTGTCGCCACTGGAAATTGCTTGTGTAATCGCATACATTTCCGGTGATAAGCAGAAGCGTTTTGCATGCGAAGACATAGTTTTTTACTAAAATAAGCCAAAGGATGCTTATCTTCTGATAACACCGCGCCAATACGGTGCCCGACGCATCGGTCTCAATGGTAAAAGGTTTTGAAAAATCGGTAAACGTAAGATAGGAGTGGAGCTTAGCAGATGCTTTAAAGTGTTGAAAGCGTGTAAAGTAGTATCATTCCATGTAAACGCATACTTCCGAAGAAGATCAGTGAGAGGGCCCGCAATGGACGTATAGTTTTTGATAAAGCGCCGGTAGTACCCGGTAAGGCCCAAGAAACTTCAAATGTGCTTGACATTACGAGGAATTGGCCACTGTTGAATAGTGACGATTTTGTCGAGATCCACTGCGACACCCGTCGATGAAATGATATGACCAAGGTAGGCAATTTGGGTTTGCCCGGAAACACATTTAGAAAGCTTGGCCACGAGTTGGTTATCGAGTAATAACTGCAATGTAACAGTGATATGATGCAAGTGGTCCGACCATGATTTGCTATAAATGAGAATGTCGTCGAAGAAAACCAAATAAACCGGTGAAGGAATGGACAAAAAACATCATTCATAAGACGTTGAAATGTTGATGGGGCGTTGGTAAGCTCAAAGGGCATTACTAAAAACTCGTAGTGACCGTCATGGGTGCGAAAAGCGGTTTTCATAGCATCACCGCTAGCAATACGAATTTGGTGATACCCTGCCAATAAATCTAATTTAGAGAAATAATGGGCACCGTGTAGCTCATCAAACAACTCATCCACTGAGGGTATAGGAAACCGATCACGAACCGTGATGGAATTCAAGGCACGATAGTCAACACAAAAACGCCACGTACCATCTTTTTCCGAACCAATAAAACCGGAGATGAAAACGCACTCGTACTAGGACGAATGATCCCTTGTTGTAGCATTTCGCGAACCAAGCGTTCGATTTCTTGTTTCTGAAAGTGAGGGTAGCGATACAGTCGAACAGATACGGGTTTACTGTTTGGTAATAATTCAACATGATGGTCTTGGGAGCGAGATAATGGGCACCGTGTAGCTCATCAAACAACTCATCCACTGAGGTATAGGAAAACGATCACGACCGTGATGGATTCAAGGCACGATAGTACACAAAAACGCCACGTACCATCTTTTTCCGAACCTAAAACCGGAGATGAAAACGCACTCGTACTAGGACGAATGATCCCTTGTGTAGCATTTCGCGAACCAGCGTTCGATTTCTTGTTTCTGAAAGTGAGGGTAGCGATACAGTCGAACAGATAAGGGTTTACTGTTTGGTAATAATTCAACATGATGGTCTTGGGAGCGAGATGGTGGTAGTCCCACAGAAGGTTGAAGACAGCCGAGAAAGTTGTCAAAATGTTCTTGTAGTTCAGGAGGATAAGTGTGGTTTGGAGTCAGGAGGTAAGAGACTTAGATGATATAATTGACCATTCCTTAGAGTGAACAAAATGTCTAAAACATGAAATGAATCTCTTGAACCATAGGAGAATCACCTTGCCATTTCACCTGTTGACTTTTGTCGAGAATCAAAAAATAGACTTTGAATAATCGGTGATAACGGGACGAGTGTAGCTAACCATGAAACACCAACATAATATCCCATCTTGCAATGGTAGGACATAGAAATCTACCACAATTGAATGTCCTTGTATAACTAGTCAACATCCTTTGCTAATCCCGAACACGGTAATCGTTCTCCACTACCAACCAAAACGAGAAGGGAGCAATAGCCTCAATGGTGAGATTAAGGAAATGAGCAATTCGTGTTTACACAAAACAGTGGGTACTTCCCCCATCTAACAGGACCTGCACTTCCTTCCCGTGAACCAACCCAGTAAAACGTAATGTAGTAGACGAACATCCACCGATAATGCGTTATAAGAAATAGCCGATTGAGTTTTAACATCATCAAGTTGCAATTTATCAACTAATAAAGAATCTGTACTTCCGAAGACGGAGAAGCCGGGGAATCGATTGGATCCGGTGATTCATCATCAAAGAAAGAAGTTGGGGGCGGATTTGCACTGTGATCCAAGTGTATTTCTCATCACAGCGAAAACAAAGGCCATGTGAACGTTTATGCGCCATCTCTGCTGAGGATAAATGTCGGAATCCGACCTTGGCAGTAGACGGAGCAGTAGGTTTGGCCGCAAATGGGGGAGAGGTCGGAGAAGGAAGCGGTGGTGTCTTTGGTGTGGGTAATAAGGTTTAGAAGACCCAAGAGAAACCCGACCCGAGCCCTTTTCAAATTGGATCCTCCTTCATGTAATTGGGCTTTGTCCATTGCTCCTCAAATGTATTGGGCCCATGACAAATAACGGATTGCTTAATATCCGACCGGAGACCCGAAACCAACAGCTAACCAGAAATTCCTCCGGCAAGGGCATGGTGCGATTAGAAATGGACTCGAATATGGATCGATAATCAGTAACGGTGGATGATGACATAGTTTAGCGAGCAAACCCTCAGGGTCTTCAAACTCAATTGAACGAAATAGTTTCAGAAGGGTTGCCGCAAATCCCTCCCAATCGGTAGCACGGTGATGACGGCATAGCCAATCGTACCATCCGCCGCCGCATCATCAAGAAAAATGAAGATATAGTTAGCCGATCATGTTCCGGAATGGCGTAAAATTCAAAATATCGACCGGCCTGCGCCAGCCATCATCCGGGTGCTCCCGTTGAATCTGGCCAAGTAAACCGAGCTGGTTTGTGTCTACCCAGATGCTCGTTCCTTCACCATCCGAGCCCGTTGGTGCTTTAGAGTAGGATGTTTCTTCGAACTGCTGGAAACGGAATCAGATCGTTTGATCAACTCATTGATGGAGTGTTGTAAGGAAGCGATGGCTGTAACCACTCCATCCAATTCTTGCCGCATCGCTTTGTGGTCATGTTGCACCGTGCGAATCGTCTCCTCTATTGTTTTTGACCGAGTGCCCTCTGCCATCTGATCAGAGGGTCAATGAAAGCACCAAATTGTTAAGAATTCTTTACTACTAACAATAAGAGGAACTCAAAATAGGAACGATTGGAATGTTTCATTGAATTAGGATAGAAATCAAGGTGAGAATTCAGAAGGGAAGGGATGAGAAGAGAAGGACCAGTGAGATCTAACAACTTTTTCCTACCTCATGCTCATTCAATAATAATTAAATACATGCATAACCATATTCTATTAGGCTTATGCTGTGGCCCCCATGGTATAATCTTTGAATTTCTCTGGTATCTTCTGAATTCTTTCACTTCTCTTTGATTGGGCTGGGTCTATAGCTTGATCAGAATTACCTATGGGCTGGACTGGTGGGCTCATAACATAGCCCCCATCTCTAATAAAACCCAAGCCTGAGCCCAAGTACTAATCACCATCTTGCATGCTCTCCGATCTTAACCACTCGGTTTAGGATCCTATAGCAACACAAGTAATTGTTTGATTCGTAAAGTTATTATTATTTGGTTTTTGATTGATGTAGTTCTCATATCTGACTAAATTAATAGTTTTAACATTAGAGGTAACTTCTTGTTTTGTTTGAACTATATGAACGTTTACGAGATCATATTAATAATTGTTTATTGTTGATTCTTGATTTTAAACCTGGATCTACTCCGGTATACATTAGATGTTAATAAAATAGTCACTTTATTATATTTATAAAAGTAATTGTCATTATCGTCCCTCAGTTTTGGTGCATTTTGCCATTTTCATCCAAAAACAGAAAAAATTCCATATGCGTCCTTGACATATAAAAACTTCCAATTTATTTAATTTCATTAACCTCGTTTATTTACTAGTAAAATAGCCATCACGTGCACTCATTGAGGGTCGTTTATGTACTTTACACCTCATAAAGAAAGAAGAAAACCTAACTAAACATTGTTCAATTACAACGAACATTCAAACATTATTCTATTGTTTTTTAATTCAAAGTTAATGTCAACTTAACATGTAAAATAAACAGCGTTAACGAAAGTGGATGAAAATAACAAGTTTTAAAATGTTAGGACACAAAGGAGAAAAAAAAGTTTTTGGACGAAAACAACAAAGGCACCAATATTACGGGGAAAATGAGAATTAACTTTTTTTAATAAAGATCTTCAAGTTTTAAAACTAACCAGTTTAATCACGGTTAAATTTTAATCACAAACAAACGCGCTTGATTAGAAATTAAATAGTGTAGATGTCCGAACGACGTGATGTCTAGTATCGATATATTGATTAATAAAAAAGGTAATTGCACCGTAATCATTAATGATCGTAAGCGAATCAAAATAGAAATTACTTTAATGTTAGAATTAGTTTTCATATTTGAACTTATTTCACTATTTAGTTATGTTTTAGTAATCCTTTCATATTATAGAAAAAAGAAATACCAAATTTTGTTTTGTGATAGAAGCTTACCCGATCGCGTGAAATTTCCTTTGAGTTATGATACGGGCCATATCAGCTTGCTGGAAAATTTTTAATTTTTTTACAATTCTCCTAGTTACATTTCTAATTAAAACTCTCATCTCTTTAATCACAAGCAACCAAAGTAACTGTGTTAAAACTTTTTGTATTAAAATGGTTAACTCGTATCGCTAAGGACATGAATTCTACTTATGCTCATACTATTCTTAGTGTGTGCATGATAGAATTAGATTTCTATATTTTATTTGTTGGATTCGACACTCAATAGTCCGAATCAGAGACCACCCTTAGGAGGAACCCATCTCGAACAAAGATTTTAATTAAATGGTTTAACAAACATCCTGAATAACTACAAGTGCTTAAATATAATTAGTTACAAAATAGAGCATGCTAAATGTAATTGTTTGGTGAGTCATCTAAAAAATTGAGTATTCTAAATTATACACATGCCATAGTATTGTGCTGAAAGGAAACAAAACAAACACAGAAGGGTGAAGACAGCCGAGAAAGTTGTCAAAATGTCTTGTAGTTCAGGAGGATAAGTGGGTGGTTTGGAGTCAGGAGGTAAGAGACTTAGATGATATAATTGACCAATTCCCTTAGAGTGAACAAAATGTCTAAACCATGAAATGAATCTTGAACCATAGGAGAATCACCTTGCCATTTCACCTGTTGACCTTTTGGAGAATTCAAAAATAGACTTTGAATAATCGGTGATAACGGGACGAGTGTAGCTAACCATGAAACACCCAACATAAATCCATCCTTGCGATGGTAGGACATAGAAATCTACCACAATTGAATGTCCTTGTATAACTAGTTCAAACTCCTTCCTGCTAACCCGAACACGGTAATCGTTCTCCACTACCAACCAAAAACGAGAAGGGAGCAATAGCCTCAATGGTGAGATTAAGGAAATGAGCAATTCGTGTTTACACAAAACAGTGGGTACTTCCCCCATCTAACAGGACCTGCACTTCCTTCCCGTGAACCAACCCAGTAAAACGTAATGTAGTAGACGAACATCCACCCGATAATGCGTTATAAGAATAGCCGATTGAGTTTTAACATCATCAAGTTGCAATTTATCAGCTAATAAAGAATCTGTACCTTCCGAAGATGGAGAAGCGGGGAATCGATTGGATCCGGTGATTCATCATCAAAAGAAAAGAAGTTGGGGGCGGATTTGCACTTGTGATCCAAGTGTATTTCTCATCACAGCGAAACAAAGGCCCTGTGAACGTTTATGCGCCATCTCTGCTGAGGATAAATGTCGGAATCCGACCTTGGCAGTAGACGGAGCAGTAGGTTTGGCCGCAAATGGGGGAGGAGGTCAGAGAAGGAAGCGTGGTGTCTTGGTGTGGGTAATAAAGGTTTAGAAGACCCAAGAGAAACCCGATCGAGCCTTTTCAAATTGGATCCTCCTTTCATGTAATTGGGCTTGTCCATTGCATCCTCAAGTGTATTGGGCCCATGGACAATAACGGATGCTTAATATCCGACCGGAGACCCGAAATCAACAGCTAAACAGAAATTCCTCCGGCAAGGGCATGGTGCGATTAGAATGGACTCGAATCTGGATCGATAATCAGCAACGGTGGATGATGAATAGTTAGCGAGAAAAACCCTCAGGGTCTCAAACTCAGTTGAACGAAATAGTTTCAGAAGGGTTGCCGCAAATCCCTCCCAATCGGTAGCACGGTGATGACGGCATAGCCAATCGTACCAATCCGCCGCCGCATCATCAAGATAAAATGAAGATATAGTTAGCGATCATGTTCCGGAATGGCGTAAAATTCAAATATCGACCGGCCTGCGCAGCCATCGTTCGGGTGCTCACCGTTGAATCTGGCCAAGTAAACCGGAGCTGGTTTATGTTACCCAAGATGCTCGTTCCTCACCATCCGAGCCCGTTGGTGCTTTAGAGTAGGATGTTTTCTTCGAACTGCTGGAACGGAATCGATCGTTGATCAACTCATTGATGGAGTGTTGTAAGAAGCGATGGCTGTAACCACTCCATCCAATCTTGCCGCATCGCTTTGTGGTCATGTGCACCGTGCGAATCGTCTCCTCCATTGTTTTGACCGAGTGCCCTCTGCCATCTGATCAGAGGGTCAATGAAAGCCAAATTGTTATGAATTTCTTTTACTAACAATAAGAATGGAACTCAAAATAGGAACGATTGGAATGTTTCATTGAATCTAGGATAGAAATCAAGGTGAGAATTCAGAAGGAAGGGATGAGAAGAGAAGGACCAGTGAGATCTAACAACTTTTCCTACCTCATCATCAATAATTAATTTAACATGCATAACCATATTCTATTAGTTATGCTGATGTGGCCCCATGGTATAATCTTTGAATTTCTCTGGTCTTCTGAATTCTTTCACTTCTCTTTGATTGGGCTGGGTCTATAGCTTGATCAGAATTACCTATGGGCTGGACTGGTGGGCTCATAACATAGCCCTCCATCTCTAATAAAACCCAAGCCTGAGCCAAGTACTAATCACCATCTGCACTGCTCTCCGATCTTAACCACTCGGTTAGGATCCTATAGCAACACAAGTAATTGTTTTGATTCGTAAGTTATTATATTTGGTTTGATTGATGTAGTTCTCATATCTGACTAAATTAATTAGTTTTACTTAGAGTGTAACTTCTTTGTTTTGTTTGAAATTATATGAATCGTTTACGAGATCTAATATATTAATTGTTTATTGTTTGATTCTTGATTTTAAACCTGGATCTACTCGGTATACATTAGATTGTTTAAAAATTAGTCACTTTATTATATTTAAAAGTAAATTGTCATTATCGTCCCTCAGTTTTGGTGCATTTGCCATTTTCATCCAAAACAGAAAAAATTCCATATGCGTCCTTGACATATAAAAAACTTCCAATTTCATTTAATTTCATTAACCTCGTTATTTACTAGTAAAATAGCATCACGTGCACCTCATTTGAGGGGTTTATGTACTTTTACACCTCATAAAGAAAGAAGAAAACCTAACTAAACATTGTTCATTACACCGAACATTCAAACATTATTCTATTGTTTTTTTAATTCAAAGTTAATGTCAACTTAACATGTAAAATAAACAGCGTTAACGAAAGTGGATGAAAAAAAAAAGTTTTAAAATGTTAGGGACACAAAGGAGAAAAAAAAAGTTTTGGACGAAAACAACAAAAGGCACCAAATATTACGGGCGAAAATGAGAATTAACTTTTTTTTAATAAAGATCTTCAAGTTTTAAAACCCAACCAAGTTTAATCAACGGTTAATTTTTAATCCACAACCGCGCTTGATTAGAAATTAAAATAGAGTGTGATGTCCGAACGACGTGATGTCTAGTATCGATATAATTGATTAATTAAAAAAGGTAATTGCACCGTAATCATTAATGATCGTAAGCCGAATCAAATCAAGAAATTACTTTAATGTTAGAATTAGTTTTCATATTTGAACTTATTTCACTATTTAGTTTATGTTTTAGTAATCCTTTTCATAATATAGAAAGAAAAAAAAAGAATACCAAATTTTGTTTTGTGATAGAAGCTTAACACGATCGCGTGAAATTCCTTTGCAGTTATGATACGGGCCATATCAGCTTGCTGGAAAATTTTAATTTTTTTACATTTGCTCCTAGTTACAATTTCTAATTAAAACTCTCATCTCCTTTAATCAAAGCAACCAAAGTAACTGTGTTAAAACATTTTTGTATTAAATGGTTAACTCGTACGCTAAGGACATGAATTCTACTTATGCTCATACTATTCTTAGTGTGTGCATGATAGAATTAGATTTCTATATTTTATTTGTTGGATTCGACACTCAATAGTCCCGAATCAGAGACCACCCTTAGGAGGAACCCATCTCGAACCAAAGATTTTAATTAAATGGTTTAACAAAAACCTTGAATAACTACAAGTGCTTAAATATATAGTTACAAATAGAGCATGCTTAAAGTAATTGTTTGGTGAGTTTCATAAAATATTGAGTATTCTAAATTATACACATGCCATATTATTGTGCTGAAAGGAAACAAAACAAACACACTATAGTGGATTATAAGAAGAAAAAAAAACTGTTGATGTATCAATAAAGATGTCAAACAAAAGTGTGTTCTACATTATTTATAAAATATGTATGATGACTGATGTGACCAATAATAATAAGTGTATTTATAACGTAAAACCGACTGAGTAACCAAAAGAAGCAAGTAGGTATGTTCAACCAACTAGTTTAGATTTATCGGTTCAATCAAGGTTCGGTACGTTTAAAAAGGACCGTTTAGCTTTTCTTTCATTTGAGAAATATGTAATTATGTACATGTGAATTACAAATTACAATGCAAACTAAAGATTTTCAAATATAGTAAAAAAATGATTCAAAACTTAAAACCGTTAACCCACCAACCACCAAACTTGACAGTTGGTTTGTCAAGTTTGACAGACAATCTGGCTAAAACCATACCGTTACCCATAGTGATATCACTAAAACACATGACAAAATTGTATGCTTGAAAAAGTCAGTAGTTTTAGAACTAACTAGCTATAGCAACCGTGTGTTACACGGGTGAATAAATAAAAAATTAATATAACAATTTATTAATTGTAAAATAATATTTTAAGATATAATATCATTGAAATTATGTATTAGAAATGACTGTAAGTATAAAATAGTGATATAAATTTTTAAAACTTTATTTTTTAAAAAAAAACTTTTGTTTTAAAACAAACCGTATAAAAATGTCATTTTTTATATTTTCATTATAACTCTTAATTTAATTATTTTTTGTTTTAAAAAAAAATTTTAAAATACCAATTTTAATATTTCATATTTTAAAAAAGTCTTATGCTATAAATTTATATTTTAAAAAAATGTTTATTTAGAAATAAACATTAATAAATAATCTCTTTATTAATTATTAAATCTAAAAAATGTTAATAGTATATTAGTAATTAGGTAATTATTTAATAAGAGAGAGAGGCGGGAAAATTTTAGTGAGATGATTGTGGTGTGACACGTGTCATCACAGATACCTTTTATTAGAGTAGAAAGATAGTATCCACAAGGACCACAACACAACATGAAAGTCATAAGATTTATATAAAACGCCATCTCATAAATACAACTCTAATCAAAATTAGATCAAACTGCTATGAGTTCTGAGAGCATGATTGCAGCTGTGAAAAGAGCCTCTTTCCCAAATGGCAGAATCCCTGCGTGCCTAGACCATCATAAAACAATTTGCAACAATTATGAACAAAATAAGATTATGCAATAACATCTAATTAGTATTGGATGAGTTTACGAGAAAATATAACATATCAATAATATAAAAAATGAATTTTATTATGATTGTATAAATTATAATTAAAATTAGAAGACAAGAAGCTACTTGTCTGCTTTTGAAGACATGTGAAGGCTGAGATCATATCCTTGCAGATATTTGGAAGAGAGTTGTCAGCAATGTCTTCTTTGATTCAGCGGAGTCCTCGGATGGTAACAAAATATATGCCTGGTGAAAGAGAATAATCAAGAAATTTATTTAATTAGTTTTTTTTGGTTAAGTGTTCTTAAGAAATGCCCAGAAATTCACCTGAAAAGCATGTGCTAATAGCAATTGAGCTACTTCTGAACTAAGCTTTTAGTGATGCTTTTTGGTTGTTTCCATTTGAAAAGCAATTTAAAACTCCACCAAATGTTGAATCATTGTCGGCCGTTTGATCTCCTGGTGCGAACAGATGTCTGCAATGTTATCATCAGATTGTGTGGTTAAATTGAATATTGATATAAACAAATATAGAATACAAATGAAAGATTTGGTGTCAGCAATGATAGATTACCTTGGGGATACTTTTTGAGATATGAACAATCATATCCAGTTTCAGTTTGGTTTATCCAAGGCCTAAAACAAAATCCCAAGTTGTTAAAGACTTAAGTAGTCCCATTTCAATTGTCCCGACATAAAACGTATGATTACTTTGGTCACACCATATATAAATCGGACCAACACAAAATAAACACTGAATGCTAAAGAGATAGAGCATTAACATTTACATTGATACCTGAAAAAATGGGAACAATACATTATCATAAGTAAGTTCCTCCAGGATAATTTCTGTGGCAGGGGTTCTGCAAAAATGGAGGCAGCTCATAATATGTGCATATTTTCGGTACACTCATAAAAAACTAAAAAAAAAACAAATCAAAGTTGGATTAAACTAGAAAAGTAGAAATGACAAATGGACAGGGTAACAGTGGTTGGATAACAGCTCAAATGAGTCAAAATGGTCTGGGTCAAGTTGACGGCAAGACGGCAAACACTTTTGTGTCCATAATTTAATTTATTAATAAGTTAAGTGTTAATTATGATTACAAAAGCAATATTACTACAAAATATTACAATAACTTTAAATAAAAAAAATTGGAGCTTCAACCTATTCACGCTAATTGCCAATGATCTCTTGGCCTAGTGGTCAAGAGGGAGGTGGGAGGCTTTGCTTCTCTGGAGGTCCAAGGTTCAAACTTGACATGGGTGAATATACTAACTTGGTGATACTAACAACTAACAACTAACCAGCCGTTCAAAAAAAAAAAGTAACCTAAATCGACTATTTCATAAGTAAACTAGTAAAACAATTGCCACTATTAGTTAAAATTTATATGCCTTGACGACTTAAAGTGTGAGAGATCACAAATTAAGCTACCTTGTGCCATCAGCTCTGGTGGTCCAACCCTCTACATCTGCTGCCGCCTTAGATGAATCCAGCTCAATGATCTATTATTTTCATAATGTGCCACAATTAACATGTAATCCCCTTTTCATTAGAAAAACATGCATGCACACAAACATAAATGAAGGCACCTAATAAATTTTACCATTAATAGAAGCTTCTGAACAGCAGCACATGTACGCTTTACCACTTCAGGTAAGGCTATTGCAAGAGCAGTATGGTATTTTTCAGCTATTTCTGTTGATCCAGTTGCTGCAGGTCTCATCATGGCTACAATCCGTTGAAGATTGAGATAGCTCACACATAGCGGATAAACAATCTTAAAACTAGTCCTTGTAGGTTATCTTCCGTGATACCTGAGATGATTCAACAGACCAGAAATGATCATGCTATATTTTAATTTCACAAATATCTTCAAGTTGTGCACACAAAATTATGGTGAATGAAAAAATGTTTAAAAATCAAAGGAACTGATAAGTTACTATATAGCCCACCAGAATCGTATTGAGCAATGACTCCTTCAAAGCAATCCAATCCGATTTTTCTGCATCAAGTAATATAGTTCACTAAAGGATTTGTTTTCTGGTATATTTGAAAAGAAATGGGTTGAAGCACAAAGTATTATTCATGCATTAAACTTCTGAATCATTTTACTCAAAAAAACAAGACAATTTATCATATTTGACATGCTAACTTTTTGAAAAATTACAAGTTTTGGGCAAACAATGGTTTGGGCCAACATATCCGACCCATATTGATCTGTTGCCCAACCTACCATTTTGCCACTTTATTACACACACTAGCATGGTGATTCAGAAACAAACAAAACAGTAAGTAAATTAACCTGAAAAGCCAATTACGGGGTACAAAGTCGCCTTCAAGTACATTAACAAGATATGAAATAGTAGCATAGTCCAAAAGGCTGCAATAAAGTCACAAGAAGAAATATCATGATATAAATCTTTCTATATTCTCTTAAAAACACCTTATCAAATAACTGCTAGACAAGATATTAAATGAAAATGATCAATTCATTGCATATCTTAAAAGGTCATGTGTTGTATATTATGAGAAAGAACTGTACAGCATCATGTAAAGTTGAAAGAGAACCTCCAAATTTTGTATTAGCATTTGCTTCATCTGGCACTTTAATAAGATCTTCTATTAAAGATGAAATCCCTGAACCATAAGCAAGAACATATGCATATATAAAATATATAACTCAACATAATAAGCCTAGATCCACATCATACAGACAGGCTGAGAATTAGAAACAAAAAGAAACATTAAAATGACAACCACTTACAGTGGCATCAATGATCCACTCATTTTGCCATGATCTTGTTTCACACCAGATGTGACATCTGTGCCAAATGAAACTGGAGTCCATGCCTGCATTACAAGAAGTTCCAAATAATCGATAATCACATAAGAGTATAAACTATAGTTATAGAATATGATCAAATGTTGCATATATCATGATACCTCTTCCACCACAACTAATTCATGATGCGGAGAGGAGGTGAAGATGACTCTGATTTTTCAGATGCTGATCTGTATACCTGAGGGTAACGCTGAAATGAAGGCAACAATATATCATATATGTAACAATAAAAAATTTACAGAACATAATGTCCTCGGGAGCAACCTCTTTATCCTCTAAGATAAAGATAACATTTGCCCTCATCTCACCACCCAGACCCTACTTTATGAGTAGGATATTACTACTAGGTACGTTTGCATGTTTGTTTATACATTCTGAGTACAAAGTAGCACACAATGTAATACCTTATCCAACTCAAGTAGAAGTTGATAGCTTGACATTATCAAATCCAGTGACTTCTCCACTTTCAGTTCTGAAATATTGCCTTGTACATTTTGCTATGACATCATACATCAACTATCATAACACACAATACAACTAATATCAAGATTAACTAAATCTAACAGCTTTAACTAACGAATTCAAAGCCAGATCTTTCCCACTACAGTAACACCCTAATTTCATCGAACACTTGGTGGCATAAATTTACAACCAAATTAAAACGGAAACAATTTTTACTTCGTGGGTGCAGAAGCATTCTCCGTAACAAGAAAACCAGAACGTATGGCTTCAAGAAAAGAAAGCCCTAAAAAGTAAAAACAAATCATACATAAATACAGTATATGATGATCAAGATTAGACGAACACAAAGACATACGTACTGTCATCGGCTATATGTTCAGCCGATTTACTGAAGCAATGGGTGTCGAGAATGGCCATTGTATTCTCTTCCATTCCTCCATCTCCTCCTCTTCTCCGTTTTGTGCCCATGTTCTTCAATTGATACACTTCTTCAACTCTGGGTTTCTTGAATAGATGTGTGCGATGTACTCTGGTGAAATCAAACGCCCAAAGATTAGTTTTTGATCTACTTTCACTTGAGTTTTGGGGCAAAAGATATGAGAAATGGATGAACATCAGTGATAGTGATGATGTTTCGTTTTCCCTCCAATTTTGTTATTTTATATTATTTATTTTATTTATTATTAATTTTTGTGCCTTTAGGTTGTGGGAGTAATGTTTTAAACCGAACCAGATATTGAACGGACGTTTTACGGTAGTGATTGAACCAGTTAGACGTATATAAGAAACGGATAAAATTATAATTTTTTTATAAATATATTTAAAAATTACAAAAAAATAAAAAATTATATAAAAAACCGGTTCAACCGGTCCGGTTCCCGGTTCAACCGGTCCGGTTCCCGGTCCCGGTTAACAGGTCTGGTTCCAGGTTCAACGGTCCGGTTCCCGATCCGACCGCCGGTTCGACCGTTTCAACCGGTCTGATCACTGGTTTAACATTAAACCAATTTTAAGCACCGAACCGGACCGGATTGAAGCCGGTCCTGGTCTAACCGATCGGACTGGCCGGTCCGGTCCGATTTTCAAAACCATGGTGGGAGATTGGATACGATTAGGGTCAAGTATTCAAACCTTTCTAAGACAATTTCCTTCTACAATTTTTTTTTTTTTTACGCGTAATGATTAAATGTATACATAATTTTATTGAGCCAATATAAGGGGACGAGGATGTAATACTTCAAACCTATGATGAATATTGGCTAGTCTTCTAGAACCTCATATGAAGGCCTATAATACTTTTGTCATGTGATTGAGTTTTTACATATACTAACTTCGGCCGACATCAATTTTGTGTAAGCCGCGCATGAAAGTGAACATGATCTTCCTAGGATGCTCGGTAGCGTCGGTTGTACATATTGTGTATAAAGAATGTTCCGAAGAGTTTGTGAGACCAATTTATAAGAGGTGATCACGAGGACCCAACCATCATTCTCAAAACAATGGGCCACATGATTTATAATTTTGGTATGTGTACTCGGTGTTGACGCTTTTACAACGACATTTATATCCTCCAATCAATCTCCATTATCTGGTAACGTTACGCATAGGACTATGCCTAGGCGTCGTTACCACCGAACTATGAAACCGAATCCTCAAATCGAGGAAGAATTAACGATAATACCTTACAAAGCACTGAATCACATATACACCATAGACTTGAGGGATTGTGGATCACATTGCAAACTTATGGATTTGAACGGTACGAATTCGGATGATGAGTACTTAACTTTATATTTAATATATTTTTATAAGTTCTTTATACATTTTATATTTAAATAATGAAAATGATTTTTATTATTTTAATATTTTCATCAATTTCATTAAATAAACAGTTGATGGCTAGTACTTACTAGAAAATTTTATTTTCTTGACCAACTTTTTTGTTGGAATAGTAAGAGAACTATTATCGACATATTTCCAACAAAACTTGTCGTGTTGGAAAATAATTGCAATTTTCTAGTAGTGTAGGGTAGTTTTTTACTAGTCTCTTTTCAAATAGTTTGTAGAGTTAGTAGATTATTGTGTGAACCCACGCTTTATCACGAGTTGTTAAATGTATAAAATTTTAATTTCAATTACTTGTACATCAATATTTAATCTGTAGATGGATAAAAATTATATTGACAACTCTTTTTGAAAACAAAATCATGTCCAAACTTGATATAATCTAGCACATAATGACTATTTTAGATTTTATAAACCATTATATTTTATGATTATATAAAAAACGATATAAGATTCAGAACCTTGAACCAGTTTCGATAGCTTGTATATTTTTAGTTTGATGACTGGATATTATTACACATTATACTTATTATTAAAATTATTCTATTTAGCAAATAACTATTAAAATTATTTAAATATGTTACTGTTAGTTACTGTTACTGTTACTGTTACTGTGTACTGTGTACTGGTACTGTTACTGTGTATGTTACTGTTACCGCGTACCGTGTACTAGTACTGTTACTGTTACTGTTTACTGGTACTGTATGTTACTGTTTACTGTTTACTGTTACTGTATTGTTACTGTTTACTGGTTACCGTTTACGGGTTACCGTACGGTAACGTTACCGTTACCCTTACCGTTACCCTTACAGTTACCCTTACTGTTACCCTTACCGTTACCCTTACCCTTACGTTACCCTTACCCTTACCCTTACGTACCTTACCTTACGTTACCTTACCCTTACCTTTACCGTTACCGTTACCCTTACCCTTACCGTTACCGTTACCCTTACCCTTACCCTTACCGTTACCTTACCGTTACCCTTACCGTTACCCTTACCGTTACCCTTACCGTTACCCTACCGTTACCCTTACCGTTACCCTTACCGTAACCCTTACCGTTACCCTTACCGTTACCCTTACCGTTAACGTTACCCTTACCCTTACCGTTACCGTACCCTTACCCTACCGTTACCCTTACCGTTACCGTTACCGTTACCCTTACCGTTACCGTTACCGTTACCCTTACGTTATCGTTACCCTTACCGTTACCGTTACCGTTACCGTTACCCTTACCGTTACCGTTCCGTTACCGTTACCCTTACCGTTACCGTTACCGTACTCTTACTATTACTATTACTGTTATTACGTTATTACTGTTATTACTGTATTACTGTTGTATTATTAAATCAATGAATTCATATGGATTAAAAAATTAAATTAAAATCCACCCTAAATTAGCATACTACCCTATAGGTGTCTTAATGTAAATATAATTATTATTTTAACATCCTAAAATACTTATAAATAGTATAAATATTCTTATTGCTTTCTGTATGTTATTTATAATGAATTGCCCGCGTGATGCACGGTGCTACTGAGTTTCTTTTCGACCAGCCTAAATGCGGATTATATTATTATATTATTATTATTATTTTATTATTTATTATTATTATTATATTATTATTATTATTATTATTATTAATATAATTATTATTATTATTATTATAGAACTACGTAAATATTTGATAAATGGCATTTTATTAATAATATAATACTAATTTAAATAGTAAAAATAAATAAGAAAATAAATATATATTAATTTAAATTATCTATATTGTATATAAAGCATTTAGGAGGGGTATTTAAGATACCCTAAAATAAAAACACATACTTTACTTAATGCATAATATACAGTCATTTTTAAGGGTAAAATAAAATAAACAAACAAACAAACGTACCCAGTAAATCCCACTCAGGAGCAGGGTCTGGGAGGGGTAGGTGGTGGCGAGTCTTTCCTCTATCTTAGGAGATAGAGAGACTGCTTCCGAAGAGACTCCGACTTATAAACGAAATCAAATAACAATCACAATCATAATATACGGCAGACAACACACATGTAAAATCACATAGAAACCTAGAAAGTGCGTACAACAAATAAGCGGGAAGAATCACGTATAATGGCAGAAAAAAAAAGGAAAATATAAGGAAACAGGGGGCCCGCAACAAGTCTGTCTACCCTTCCCACCACAGGTCCCACTAAAAGTCCTTAATTTTAATTCTACGCCTCCACTCACTCCTATCCTCGATCATGTGCTCAGAGAGGTGCAAGTTTATCATATCTCGTCTAATTATGTCCTCCCAATCAGCCTCGGCTACCTCTACTCCTCCTTCCCTCTACGTTGATGTTTTCTACTGCTCTAATGGGTGCTACCATCGACCTTTTGTTTTACGTGCCCAAACCATCTTAATCTTCCCTCTCGTATTTTATCTGTGATATAAGCCACCTGTAGCCTCTGTCGAAACACGTCATTTCTTATTCGGTCCAATCTTGTGTGCCACATATCCACCTCAGCATTCGCATTTTAGCGACCTCTATTTGTCTCTGGTGCAATTTCTTTATGACCCAACAGTCTGTTCCGTATAACATAGTTGGACGTACCGCCACTCTGTATAGTTTTCCTTTTAGTTTTGTTGGAAACCTCTTATCACCAGGATCCCTGATGCTACTCTCCATTTGCACCATCCTGATTGCACACGGTGAGCTACATCGCTGTGTATCTCTCCGTCCTCTTGAACGTACGAGCCCAGGTATTGAACCTAGACGTCTGTGGTACCGTCATACCCTGGATACTGATTAGGGTAAAATACTAATTATATTATTATGTACGAATTACCCCTTTACAATTAGTTACATATAACCCTACACTTACTAACACTTAATAAAAGTTTAACAAATTTGAACTAATTGATATTTTAAATTTGAATTAGTTTAGAATTTAAGAACCAATTATTCAACCTTATCCATTATTTATGGATTTAGTAACCAATTATTAAATGAAGATTAAAATTATGAGATAATAGTAAAATAAAAAAACAACTTTAAACCTTTATATTAAACTTATGTAAAAAATTTAACAAATTGAATTACTAATATGTGAAGTTCTTTCTTTCTATTAATGAAGTTCAAATTATGAGTTAATAGTGAGTTAAAAATATTAAACCTTATACTAACTGCTACCGTAAAATTTTAACAAAATTGAATTACTAATAAGTAAATTATTTTCTTTCTACTAAATGAAGTTTAAATATGAGATAATATTAAATATAAAACATTTTAATACTTATACTAACTATACACATATATACATTAAATAATAAACAACTTTAGACAGCTTTAAATGTTTATGTTAACTATACACATATACTAACTTTAAAGGTGACATGTATACCATTGAGTAATCTATGTTATATATGAAGTATATGAGAGAGAGATTTTAAAATACCATAAGATTAAGAACAATTATTTATTCAATACACAATAACAACCACTTGAGGGTAAAATAGTATTATAATATTATTTACTTATTATCCTATTATAAGTAGTTACATAATAATCTTACACTTACGAACAATTACATAAAATTTTATATATCTACCCATAAACAAAGTTGTTTATGATTTCAGTATATCTTTTAATCTATCATGTTTAAAAACTTTTTAAGACTACATTGTAACCTGTGTTTTTTTAAACATTTTAATGTAAATTTTTGCTAAATTAATTTGTATTTTGTGAGGTACAACAAGTAATGAGTAAATATACAAGTAGTTATGAGAACCGCTTATTTGATATTTTAAATTTATATTAGAAAAAACATAATAGACTTTGTAAAAATACTACAAAAATAAATAAATATTAAAAACATGTGCCAGATGAAAAATATCATCCCGCCGCATTGCACTGGCACCATTCTAGTTATAAATAAAGTAATACTTGATATAATGAATATTTCATATGCATTAACTCATGTATTAATTAGAATAAATTTATTAAAGGAGAATAATTTAGGAATACTTGCATAAAACATTTGTACCATATGCTTAAATAGTGCTAGATGTCTTACAATAATAGAAAATTACCAATCTACCCATGGATTTTGTATATATAGTAGAAAGATAAAGATAAAAATAATATGACATATATTGTTAGTAGATGGTAAAGATGATTTATGAGTGTCCCACCGCCTTAATAACATTGTTGAACACATGATTAATAAGTTTGATTATTGTACGTGAATCTATTGCTAAGAAAAAAAGTTAAATCAAACAATGCTTTAGTTTTAAAACTTTATACTTCTTACATCCTAATAGTACCCAAAAAAATTTAAATTATGTCTTCATATATATTTAATTATAACATTACCTACACTTCTATAGCTTACACACCTACACATGAGGAAATTAAGGTCATTAAATATTAGAGTTGGTATAAGAAATTAATTTTTTTCCTTTTTTAAGTTTTCATTGATCACATAATGACCAATAATGCTTCTCTCATAGTCTCATCCGAAGAATCTATGAGCAGGTTGACATTAATCATTAAGAGTCATTTGAACAACCATTCACTGATATAAATGACATGGGTCTGCACAATCAAATAACTAAAAGTAATATTTTTTTATAAGGTTTGGAATCAAATGCTTCTAGCAGAAATTCAGCTGTCTCAAAAGCCTTACAAGTTAGGTCTCGATAATAGATTTTTTTCAAAACAAACTGATTATCACCTATACATCATTAAATATTAGATTTTTTCAAAACAAGGTTATAATATAATCTTTAAATTTTCTAACAGATGATTAAACATTTCATTTCTATTAATTTTTTTCCTTTTAAGATTTTTTTCACACACACATATATATACATAATATACATACATATACATATATAGACACGTACACACACACACCATATAATATATTATAATATAATGTGTGTGGGGGGGTGTGGGGGGGTGGGTGTGTGTGGGTGTGTGTGTGTCTTCTTCACCAATCTTCAATCAAACTCGTGAATGGACTGGGCCAGTTGTTGGAAGCTACTTGATCATCATAAGTAACTTTGTAAAGAGTAAAAAAAGTTGTCCCACTTCCCCGGATTTCCTAATTTTTTCCTGGGTTTCTCGGGCATCCACTCTTTTCTTCCTTGTAAGATCTCGTGGCCTTTAAATACTTACTGAGTTACATCATCTCCCGATCCACAACCACATATCATCACCTCCACCACTAATCATCACCCTTCATATAGACTCCTGATTTTTTTCTAATATCTCTAGCGGGGGACTTTGTGTCCTCAACAATGTACATATATTGTACAAATTAAGAACAATAACATGAACCACTATCCCATGTTCAACATGAATGTGCATGCTAGCTTGTTGCTACATCTGATTGGGTCGGGCATCATCGCGGATATGGCTGAGCCTAGCCTCCGTGATTCATCCCGATTTGGACCCTGTTGCAATGACAAAGAAGATCTACGTTAGAGGGCCGGGGGTTTAGCCCCGAGGGCACTTTGACGCTCAGTCAGTACCAAGTATAGCATGGTTAAGGATAGAACATATGGGAGACAAATGAATAGACAAAGTATATGAGATGGGGATTAGAGAAGTCTTTTAGGTATTGCATGAAGGGAATCCAATAGAGTAGGAGAGAAGAAGAATGAGCTAGCACTCTAGAGGGAGAGATGAGATGTCAAGTGTGTGGGTGGTTTCCAGGCAAATGGGATGCCCTCAAGCTGTTATGTGATCTTGTATTTATAATGAGAGCTTCATGCTTAGAAACCCTCTTGCAATTCTACTTTCCATCTTGGTAGGTTTACACTTTGTGGGTTTCCTTAATTTACCTTGGTTCCTAAGTGGTTTCCTTTTTCATATAACAGGTTGATGCATGTGAAAAGTATATATATTTCGATAAATGTTTTTCACCAGATTGTTTTAGTTGGTTATTACTAATACTAAACTACACCCACAAAAGACAAGTGTACCTATCGTGAGGTAATATAGTGATGGTAAGAAGAGTATTAATCCGTGGACACACCTAGCCTACTCAACAATCTTAATGATTGACTACCAGATTTGATTTTATTTGAGAAAATGATGAGTTACATTAATTTAATTAATATTTTAGGTTTACAAATAATAAAATAAAGTAAAATAAGATTGAAATTTAGATTTAAAACCAGGGAATAAAGGCTATCATCGTAATTAGATTATACTTATGTATTATGGAATTGATGGTGTGATTAAAGATATTGATTAAAGTAATCATGTTAATATTTAAATGTGAGCTGGCGCGGTTTCGTCTATCCACTTCGTAGTGAGTAGGACCACGTCAGGTTGAGATTTACTGCTTACGTCAAAGTCCTAGTGATGCAGAATTCTTTTGTGACCTTTTTGACATATGATTTCTGAAATCATAACTTAATGTTAAGAAGAGAGTTGATCAAGTTCCTTTTAACATACCATTAATTTTAGAAAACCATAACAATTACTGAAGATTTCTCAAACTATTAAAAGGGAACCCGTAAACGATCAGAAAGTTAAGGTGATATGATTTCTAATAGCCATTTCTAGTTCATTAGCATGGGTTTTATGAAGACCAATTTTACAAATAAAAGTTGATCATACGTTTTTCAACCGTGTATGATATACACAATACAAATCATAAGTTTATAACTTTCCATTTAAGTGTAGGTGCTACCCATCAAAAGTTTTTCCAAGACCACCATAACATTAACACAATATAAACACCATTAGTTCATTACAAATTACATAGTTTCATCCAATTAGGATGATAATGAGAGTTTAGCTCATAATGAGGTTGAACATAATAATAAATAACATAAAAGATAGATATGAATTCATCGTGAAATGGAACAATCAAACGGTGATTCGACAATCTCGAGCTTCTTCCAAGTGTTGATGCACCTCCCGAGCCTCCAATTGATCTTCAAGTCTTGATTTCGGAGAGAATTCTGCAGAGTAACTCTCCCACCAAAAGCTTGCCAAAAATGGTGTGAACTTAAGCCTCTATTTATAGGCTTTCTGGAGTGTTTAAGCACGACCTGTGTTAGTACAATGCTTACGAAAGTTGGTCGGATCGTACGTGTAGAGGGTGTTGGGCACGACCCCGTGACAATTAGGGCATGACCCCGTTTTGGGGTGGGGCACTGCCCCGTGTTTGGGGTGGGGCACGACCCCGTGTTTGGGGTGGGGCACGACCCCGTGCTTCATGGGGCATGACCTCATGCTTACTTTTAGGGGACGGTACTTTTGTCCTGTCAGATGTTTAAACACGGGGTTGTGCCAAATTTAGCATGGGGGTATGTTTCAGGCAAGGCATGGGGGCGTGCTTAATGAGGCACGCCCCCATGCTTGGATTCAAAAGCTCAGATTTCTTCAATTCTTGTTAAGTATGATTCTTTTGTCCATCTTGCCCTTTTTAACACCTGAAAACATAATTTAACGATTTTAAGTATATAATCATCATTTTAAGGAAGATATTAAAGAATAATTGATGTTCTTTTGATAGGATTTTTATGTATATTTAGAGCACATCAGTTGACATCTGCAAAGCATCTTTCAGCCTTTTAGAACTACTTGTAGATATAGCAAGATAGGTAGGTGTTGATCTTCCCTTAAAACAAAACAAACAAAAAAACCCAGTATATCCCACTCAAGAGCAGGGTCTGGGGAGGGTAGGTGTAGGCGAGTCTTTCCTCTATCTTGTTAGGTAGAGAGACCGCTTCCATAGAGACCCCCGACTCGATAGCAAAAGCCATACTGATAGCAAGACAACATACAATAAATCATACAACACATAGCATACAGTATACAAAAAAGCCATATCGCTAGCAAGACATCATACAATAAATCATACAACATATAGCTTACAGTACACAATAAACCAAACAACACACAGCATACAAATATCCTAGGTGCATGCAGAATCACTGTTAAAGGGCAGATATGGGCTACTTAGACATCAGGCCCCGCAACCAGACTTCAAATACCCTTCCTGCCTATAGTTCGAACTAGAAGTCCTTAATTTTAATTCTACGCCTCCACTCAGTCCTATCCTCGATCATGTGCTCAGAGATGTGCAAGTGTATCATATCTCGCCTAATTACCTCATCCCAAGTCAATTTAGGTCTTCCTCTACTCCTCCTACCCTCTAAGATGATGTTCTCTACTGCTCTAACTGGTGCCGCCATTGGTCTCCTCTTGACATGCTCAAACCATCTTAATCTTCCCTCTCGATTTATCTGCGATACAGGCCACTTCTAGCTTCTGTCGAAACACTTCGTTTCTTATCCGATCAAGTCTTGTGTGACCGCACATCCACCTCAGCATTCGCATTTCCGCTACCTCTATTTGTTTCTCTTGCGATTTCTTTATGGCCCAGCAGTCTGTTCCATATAACATAGTTGGACGTACTGCCACTCGATATAGCTTTCCCTTTAGTTTTGTTGGAAACCTCTTATCACATAGGATCCCTGATGCTGCTCTCCACTTGCACCATCCTGCTTGAACACGGTGCGCTACATCGCTGTGTATCTCTCCGTCCTCCTGCAAGTACGAGCCCAGGTATTTGAACGTAGACGTTTGTGGGACCGCCATACCCTGGATACTGATGTGGGTGTCCTCTTCCGCCTCGCCACTAAAGTTACAATGCATGTATTCTGTCTTTGAGCGACTTATCCTTAAACCTTTGCGCTCTAGTGCTGCTCTTCACTGTTCTAGCTTGTCGTTAAGCACCCTTTTAGATTCCAATATTAAGACAATATCATCCGCAAAGAGCATGCACCACGGAACTGGCTGCTGTATAGACTTGGTCATCTCATCCAACACTACTGTGAAGAGAAATGGGCTCAGTGCCGATCCTTGGTGGAGTCCCACTTCCACTGTGAAGCTATCATGCGAAGGTGTTCTTGTCACGACACCTCTTTTGTACTTATCCAAGTTTGCTGATGATAAGAAGGCGTCATCCGTATCGTGTGGAACGACATCTATGCTAATGGCAAGGCTGACTTTATACCCAAGGATTCAGGTGCTACCCTTTCCTTAGCTGTTGTCTTTCTCATACGACTTTAGCAAGGATGTCACTTTATACTCCTTGCCAGCTTCAGGGCAAGTATAAACGTAACTATGTCATCATAGCTAGTTGTTGAATTCAGGCACCACATGGTCTACATCGATATTTATCCCAAGTAAATAATGAATGCAACGATATAATTAAATGCATGAAAGTGATACACAATTTTATATGATTACTCCATTTCAGATCCAAAGTACAAGAAAATAGATCATTCATGACACATATCCACTCTTGAATGATGAAATAATTGAATCATAACATTAAACCTATACTTTCAAAGTTCATTTCATTTAGTTCTTGATGATGTAGTCGACGGTAGATTGAGTTGCTTCAAAGAAGATCTTATAAACCGCTTCGGTTGGGTGTATAGAATCCCAGAACACATATTTAGATGCATCCGGGCATGTAAACGACTTAGGATTGCATAGCACTGTCGTTTCTAATAAGCCAGTCCCACAACAACCACGCTTAACTTCTTTAAACCCTATACACAAATACAAGAGATAAAAGAGATTATATAACTTTATACCCATCAAAAGGTTTTTACCAAACAAGATCACTAAAAGGAAAACCAACTTACCATACTTATGGCCAACAATCACGTCATATAACGTCGAATAAGCATCAATATAGGTTATTCGACTGCCTTGTTGCGCAAGGTTATGTTGCATGAGATTTAACCGAGTTTGTAGCATGGAATGTAAGTCCTCCCTACGGATGAGAAGAAATCGATACAACCACGATTAAAAAAGCATTGTCGGAGAAAAGAGTGATGACGATCGGCAAGCAACCCATCGGAGGTAACCCGACAACTCCAATCTTACGAGCTCCTTCATTCCACAAACCCTAATTGAATATGAAGTTAGAAGATATATTTTATAGGCAATCTCATATTTATTTGATTTATTCATAAATCATAATTTTCATATATAGTAAGGTAGTAATGTACTCCGTTTTTGTCATCATTAATTCGATTTGTAAAGTTTCATATTTACGAATTTATTAAAATGTTAACAGAAAACTATACTTTGAGAATAATTTACAAAATAACATAACTTATGCATTTAAAAAATCTGATTTATTAAATGATTATTCAAATAAATAATGTGGGTGCTATAATTTAGAAAATAACAGACAGCTTATAACATTTATGATTAGTTACCATCAGCTTACCGGGCAATTCGGGTACCAATGTAGATATATAATAAATAAATAAATACATACATACATACATAAATAAATAAATAAAAATAAATAAAATAAATAAATAAATATATATATATATATAATTATTATAATGATTTAAAAATAAAATTCGAAGTAGGAAACTAAAAACAAAATGAAATGATCACATGCCCTCTACATGTAAATTAATTCTACTCATATGATTAAACACGAAAATTAGTTATCTAATTTTTAAGAAGGTTTAAGACCAGAGGAAGAGTAGTCACTCTTGGGCGGAGGCGGTTGTGGGGTTAGGAGAAGGTGGCGAGAGTGTAGAAAGTGAGAGTTTGAGGTACAACTGAGGGTGCGTGTTGTCCAAGCGAAAAGAAAGAAGCCTCAATAGTACAACTGTTCACATCAACGTTAAAATAGTGACATGTCAACATAAAACTGATCTATCTTATGAATTTATGAAATTGAAACAAAACTAAAACTTGAGCAGTCACAAAAAATGATTTGTGTGGAACATTCAAAATACATATTTATTGTTATTAACAATTAACATGCTGTTATTTTTTAGTACCTAGACAAAAGAAGCTTCACACAAACCCTTTTAAGTGGGAAAAGGACCTTAATTTTCATAAAGAGGACCCTAATTCAATTGAATAAACCATTGATAAAACACCACAAGTTTTGATCATTGAATATGATTCAAAACAACACATACAAGGGCGTAATCACATAGTAAACACAAGTCATGTGACATGAGTAAAATATTTTATATGTTAGGAAACTTTTTCATGTGTTATTTATGTATCTGATTTTCGAGTAACATATATTCACCAAGTATTTTTGAAAAAAAATAACACTACTAAAAAGATCATAGACATGTCACTAAATGGTGATTTCTTCTAAGTTTATACAACATTATGAGGTTTGGTGATGATATCTTATACAATGAATCTTATATGGGCCAAACATAATTGAGTTTATTTTATATAATTATATTTCTAGCTGGATCAGTTAATTAAACTTGAAGCTTATCCTTTAAAAGGCCCCAAACCAAAAGCATAGGACCACAAATAAACCTTCCCATCCAACTCATTTATGGATTTAAAGACAAGATATCGCTTTTAAATTATGAATGGTAGCAAATGGATAGGCTGATTGAATGAGACAATGCTTCAAAAAGAACTTTTTACATGAGTCAGAGTGAATAAATATCACTTATAAATCTATATAATATTATAATATTTATAATATTATATTAATGAGATTATTTCTACTAGAACTACTATAGAAGGCTTTATGATTAAAAATATATTTTTGATCCGTTTTATTGATTTAGTTGATAGTTTTACGCATGTAAATCACGTAATGCTAATCTTTAATTGTTATTAATACAATTACAGATATTGTTAGTATATTGACTTTAAAGCTTGAATATGATCAAATTCTTAAAACATCTTTTGATTTATAGTATGTAAAAAGAAGTGTATTTTCTTGATAGATGCTTGTATCAAAAGTTTTAAAAGTTAATTATAATATTTTCTTAATGAAACTGGTAACCTCATTAAGTAAATTCTAAATTTAGTAATACAATAACTATAAACTGTATAAAGCTAAAATATTCAGTTTTTTATTCAAAAATCAAACTAAGTTAAGTAGTAACAAACATGAAGATGATTCATAATTAAAGGTTGTATTTGGTTGTTGTATGATACTTTATTAGCAGTTAACATAAGCAATCATTGTTCTTGCAGTAAATCTTTCAGAAATAGGCTGTGCTTGACTGTTATTTTCATAAAGAAACGTTATATTTTTGAAAATATTAAAGAGCATAATAAATAATAATTTGAAGGAAATGAGCAAAATAATATTTGTGAAGATGCAAGGATTGATCAATTAATAAACATTAGTTTTTAACCATATTATCTTCCTCTTAATGATTTTTTTACTGAAAAAAACTTCGTGAATGATAAGATTCGTCACAAATTTAGAAAATTCTGTTATCGTTAATTTGTGACTATGTATTTTTGTAGTGAAAAAAGATGAACAACAATTATATCTAAAGATAGAAGAAGCAAATCACCTGTAAGAACTCCAATTGTTTGTTCATGACAAAGTCCATATAACTTGGAAGACTGTATTCTTTTCTTCTAATTGGTAACGTGAAATAATTTACAACGAAATCATTTGTGCCCGCGCTAACAATATAGAGCGCGTTGTTAACAATCTCCATCGTTCTCCTCTTCCCATACTTTGCGGCTAATCTTGTTTTGTACTCTCTAAAATGCTCTAGTTGTCGTTGCAATGGAATAACGTTCTGAGCAACCAAACCAATCATTGAAAAACGCAATAAATAACTTTGACAATATCACACAAACATGCATATGTACACTAACACACACGTATATTTACGCGTGTGTGGAGAGTGAGAGAGAGAGAGAGACGCTTATCGTTGGTGTAAGAGGATCGAATCCTGATCCAGCAGAAGCAAAGCTAACGCCGGTCACCAAATCATGAACCTTAAGTGAAGGGTCCAAATAAGGAGGCACATTATCCTTAACACCAAGATGTCTAGCTACACACGTCCAAACCAACAACATTTGTTGTTAACATTAGAATAACAACCAAAACACAAAATTAACATGAATCCACCATCATTTTTGGCAACTTAATTACCGATAAAATCACTAGCCAAAAGTCCATTTGTAAACCTTCCGGTGGGTTTTTTGTTAGGAAAATCTCTCCCATAAGGTGGGAAATTCCCCTTGAAAGCAGTCAAGATAAAGTTATTGTTTCCGGGGTCAGAAGTGGAGTCTCCAAACACCAGAACAGCAGAAACCTTGGGGGTTTGCGGGGCGTTCTTGCCCGCATACGGCGTGTGAGCATTGGAGATGAAGATAAGATGAACATGAAGTAAGAAAAATGTGATCTTCAAAGGTGAAATGATCAAATGGGAAAGTGACATTTTGGTAAAGGGTTCAAGGGGAGTAGATATGGGCAACTACTATAAAGAACAACGATAGAAAGATTGTTAACATGGCGTGCATTCTTAAAATAGTGTTTCAAGTGAGGTTGGTTTGACTCTCTTTGCATATACGTTCACCTTCTATTACTACTAGATAACTTATATATGTCGTATATTTGTTTTTACTACCAAATTTATCATGTAGACCACCAACCAATATGACATATAGATGGGTAATTTGTATTTATTGGTGTAGACTCTAGTATTACTGGGGTGAACGTCATCCAACTTTATTAAAAGTCATTAATGAAAATATCACTCTATAAACAATGAACAATTATTTTATATATTAAAGGTTTATTGATTTTTAATAATTTTAACTTTAATTTATTAGTAAGTATTAATCTCAATTTAAGAAATGTATACAAACACTCCTAATTTTAAGCTTATAATTTCCCTCCAAAGATTCCTTATTAACTGAGAGTTAACTTCCGTTATTTTTTTTATTATATGAGGCCTATTTGAGTCATTTTTAACCCCCGCCTCAATGGTGTTTAGGCTCCATCGTCAACTGAAACTTGTCTTTAACGAGTCAAGTGGTTCTGATCAAGAGGTGGAAATTGACAGGTTTCAAGGTGCTAAAGTTTTAATTGATGGACCTGATGATAGATTTTAATTTTTTACTTAGTGTTTTGACCACATAAGCAGTATACGTCATCAAAAAATTAACGACGTTAACTCTCAGTTAGTAAGAGATTGTTAAAGGAAAATAAGCTCAAAACAAATAGTGTCTGTAAACATGTCATGAGTTAGAAATAATCTCAGTCAATAAATAAAAGTTGTAATGATTAAAATTCAATAACCTTATATTTTACTTGATTGCTACAAGAAGGTTTTAACCTTCATACTTGAACAATCCAAGTTTTTTAATTGGCAAATAAATTCTCAAACTTTGTGGTTTTTATAATTTGGTTACACCTTTTATGTTGCCTATTCATTTAAGTCCTTCAACATGGCTTTAAACCATTTTGGCCACCTAGTTTCTATTTTCTTCACTTTGGCCCCAAACAGTTTACTATTTTGGTTTTTCTTTTTGGAAAATTGGTAACAAACGGTCCCAACTTTAACCTATTGGTAACCATTGGTCCCAACTTTTACATTCGCTGGGGATAGTCCCAACTATTTATCTTTGTGTTGTCATCGGTCCCACTCTAACAGAATGTTAACTCCGTTAACTTTGCTGACGTGGCAATCCAGCTGTCATCCACGTGTAAACTAGGGGACCCATTTTTCTCCTTTCATCATCATCATCATCGATTCATCATCTTCATCTTCTTCATCACACTCTTCTTATCTCTTCTTCACCTCTCTAATGGCTTCAACTTCATCATCATCACCATCATCAATCCACAACCTCCATCAATCCATAAACCCTAATCTCTTAAACCTACTAATCACTTCAATAAACCATCACATAAACTCGCTAATATCCGATCGTAAATCCCGCAAAACCCTACAATCCACCTGCACCTAAAATCTCCACACTCACACACACGAATCCTTCGATTTCGCCGAACAATCGGTCCTCTCGAACTTCTATTGGGGATTCAGCACGTGATGGTGGTGCCGGAGGTAGAATCGTCGTCGACGACGAAACGGCGTCAACAGACGACGGATGACGGTGGTCGGGGAATTCAACTTCGCCTTGTGCGTAATCGCTCAGGGCGGCGCCGGTGTTCTTCAGCGCGGCGGCGTAGGCGAAGTGCGCAACCCATGGTTCTTCAGCGCGGCGCCGGATACTGATTCCTTCATCACCGTCTTCCGTTCCTTACATCGATTCACGATTTCTTCGTTTTCGATCTTTGATTGTGTGCAACCCATGGTTGTTGGTGATCGATTGATGTGTGAATTGATTGTTATTGTAGCATGAATTTAGGGTAATTTGGTTTGTGATGATGTGATCAGAGTGGGTTGATTTGGGGATACTGTAAAACGAATGAATGTTGGGAAGTGAGAATAACGATGATGAGATGTACACGTGGACGACAGCTGGATACTGTAAAACGACAGCTGGATTGCCACGTCAGCAAAAGTTAACGGAGTTAACATTCTGTTAGAGTGGGACCGATGACAACACAAAGATAAATAGTTGGGACTATCCCCAGCGAATGTAAAAGTTGGGACCAATGGTTACCAATAGGTTAAAGTTGGGACCGTTTGTTACCAATTTTCCTTTCTTTTTTGACATGCTTTTTTACTTTTGTTTTGATATTCAAATTAGAGTTGTCGCAACGTGTGGTATATCCCACTAGTATATATAAAACGTCTGATTATCTTTTTTAGTGTGATCTAAGATGACGATGATGCGTTTGTAAATCGGTAATATATACACACACAGGGCCGGCCCAAGTTATAAACATATGAAGCGGGCTGCTTCAGGCCCCCATGTTTAGGAGGCCCCTAATTTTTTTTAGGGTTTGTGTGTTCTACAAAGTGCAGAGGAGAGTAACAAAGCACCTAAAAATGATCTGTTCGACATATCACACATGGATTTCCAAAGACAGCGGTGCCTCGGCAAAATCCATTGTCAAAGCGCACCTCCAAAATCGATTCATCATTTACCAAATTACAACAGGTTAGTGACGTGCTGAGGGATGAGTACCCAAATTCGAAATGTAATTTTCTTTATAGTTCTTATGATCTCCATTTGTGAGCACAGATTAGAGGATCATTGCCGCTTGAATTCGCCGTCGATTCACCTCCTTTTCATCAAAATCAGAAGTTAGCAATGGGTTTTGTGAGCAACTATTCAGGTATGGATTGATTTTATGATTTGAGTTTCAAGTTGTGAGAAATTTCAATCTTTTTTTATTAATTTAAGTTTTGATTTACAATTTGTTTACTGTTGTTTAGGACTATTCAACGATTCAAATTAGATTATGCATTCTGTTGCTTAGTGACTTAGGTGTTTCGTATAAGGAAATTACAATTAAATCAATTATTTACAATCAGTTGAATTAGGAAATTAGGTTGTTTAGTGAATTAGGTATTTCATTTGACTATTGTAGTTTAGGAATTTAGCTATTAGGTAACCATCGAATAAGTTTTTTGAGTTGCACTATGTTGTTTAGTGACTTTGGAGTTCAGGTTATCATGCAATCATAAATTTGAATTACAAATATGAAATAACAAGTTAGCCAATTTAAGTTCTTCCAATAAGTATAGCATATATGTTGTTTTATAGTTATTACAATCTTGGATTATTGCTTAATTGGATTAAGATTATCAGCAAGCTATTGCATGCTTGGAACACAGGATACTTTGATTATAGTTGTTATATTTACATATTAGTTCGTTATTTGAATTATAGTTGTTACTGTTAGTTATTAGTTGCTATCAGGTCAAATCAAAATTAAAAAAAATACGAATTAAGTGCCTTGAAAAGAAAAAAGAAAATTAGACTAAACACCATAGTTAACTTCGCAAACTATTAACTTTCTAATTAATTGTTGTTCCTAATGTAGAATAAAAGAGAATGGTTGATAACAATAACCGTTGGAAATAGCCTCAGGTTTACACTTCGCTTCGGGCCCCCAAAACTATTGAGCCGGCCCTGTACACACACGTACAGAAAATGAGGTATGCTTGTTTTAAAACTAATAATATGTTAAAACCATAAATGTTAACCAATACAGAAGTAGAGAACCAATAAAATAACTATGGCAATAAAATAATGATAAACACAAGAGTGACATGAAAATGTGTACATTTTGCCAGATTTCTTCTACACAATTTGAAAAACGGAGAGGGGTAGATGGATAATCCTATCTCAATAACCTATAACTGCCTTGTTGTCCCTTTATTCTTTTTTGAATCGTCAGGAGTTGCAAAAAATAAAATAGCACAGGACTAGCTAGAAATTAACACCTAAAGTTATACCATTCTTATTTTTAGGTTGATGTGTGGTACGTTGAACCGTCACACTATTTCATTGGTTGAGACCAAAACCACGTTAATGAATTTTAAGTCTAAGTTCATGAAAATAATAATATCGATATCTTTTTTTAAAGACTAGTAAAATGACGATTTAGATGACCATTTAGTCAAAATAATTATTCTGTGATCTTCCGTTTTTATTTATATAATGTGATGACTAATGAATTAGATATCTAACTCTTAGCCCACTTGGTAGAGACTTTGCCTTTTAAATGGGAGGTCCTGGGTTCAAACTCAGACATGATGTAACTTGGTGTAATTTAGAAGTATGATAGATTTGCCGTTAAAAAAAAGATATCTACGTCTTTGGGGAGACACTGCGGAAGTGACAAGGTGCGGATGGGAGGCCGCAAGGAGTGGTGCCGAACTACCTGTGTGAATTAATGTCATGAAAAACTCATCTCATGCGACGGGTGTTATTCTGAAAACCAACTCACACATCTTTTTATAACCTTTGAATGGCTAGTTAACACTACTTATTTTCAAAATTTTAATTTTTAAAATTATCTCTTATATATATTAATTAACATCTTCATATTTTCACACCAATCTAAATCATTCTCTTTCAACGTTCTTAGATTTTTCAAAACTTTAATAGATTCAACCCGTGATAAATGTTAAGAAAATGGGTTCAAGCCGAAACAAAGGTGAAGCTACGATTCACTAAATCCATCGTTGTTTCCACAATTTTCACACACACTCAAAATTTCAGCTATAACTTTCATACATTGGCTCTTGTCTCCCTCAAGATCAACCTAACTTGATCCATTAAATACACAAAACCTAACCTAGTCTAGCGCCAACCATAAGTCCAACCAAATGTCGAGTCAAGCAACAAAACCCAATCTGTCACACAATGTGATGAAAATTCCAGCGAGTCATCGGATGAAATGCCCCTCGTTCAATACATACTTCTATTGTTCTTGGATAAGGCATGGATCAACATTTCAGAAAATCCGTAAACTGGGACAAGGATTTGACTCCATCATTTGGAAGCCATTAATTTGAAATTGGTAAAGAAAACTAGAATATACTTATTAGACTTTCCATCAACTTAGTTCAAAGCGAAGGATAAGAATGAAAAGATAAACTAGCTAGTTTAACGTTTGACATGAAGTTGACTAATTATCATTGAACTCGTCCAGTTAATAAGAGCATATATATTGTTAGCGACAGTTATTGAGTGTAAAAATCCTTAAAAAATTAAAGTATTTTCTCACCAAGCGAAATGACTTCTCATGGATATACATGTCGAATCCAATCTCTTCTTCTTTCATTGGCTGGTAATTTCTGCAAGCACCCATCTTTCTTCAGGTTGAATTGTTCCATAGCGGGGTTGCACGGCTAGATAGGCTATCCCACCCCGTATCACATGGCCATGAGTGGCTTAACTTGTTACAAAATTAAATCTTACTGAGGGCTCTTCATTTTGGAGTCCATTTAACATAATTTATATATAAAACACACATATTTGATAAATTTGATCTAATTATTTATATATCAATTTGTGTCATTCGTGAATAGTGTCAATTTTTTCTTATCTATTTATTTCTTAATTTTTTAATTTTTTAGTTTTTCTTTTAATTTGATTTTTTAAAGTTTTTCTTTTAATTGATTTTTTAAAGTTTTTCTTTAAATTTGATTTCTTAAAGTTTTTTATTATTTATTATTTCATTTTACTCTTAGAATAATAGGTCGGTTTATAAACAAACTGTGATTGTTCGTCAACGTCTTTTTTCACAACAACGTAATATTATCTTAGATTCCAAACATAATTTTATGACATGCTTAGTTAATATTTTAATAGTAAGGGTACCAATTTGAGGCAAAACACATGGGTTCGATTCCGAGTCTAGTTTCTATTATTTTTAATAACAATATTTATTTATTATTATATTATTTAAATTTTTTGAACTTTTTTAACACACTTAGGTGAAAATTTTTCATGTTATTTATTTATTTAACATTTTTATGCTTTATTTTCATACAAATATTTTTATTTTCTTACAAATATTTTTATTTTCTTCATATTTATTCTTGGCATTTTTTTTATTTATTCTTTTGACACATTTGATCCTTTAGGTCAAACACACCCTAAACCAGTTTTCTTTTTTAGTTTCTAGTTTAGATAACCAAATTATTTGACTAGAAAAATTACCAAGTTTAATAAAATGAATAAGTGTTATATAAGTTTCTTCATGATAGTTTTATTGTCAGCTTATTGGATATATGAACTCAAATAGATTCGAAAAAATTCTTCAAACTTTTATTTCACTTTAGGCGATCATTATTAGTTAAGGTGATGTTTGTTTTTTAAGAAAACTTCTTCCCCACCTCTTCATCTGCGCGTATGCAGACGCGGGAAGAGGTTTTGAGTGCGCAGACTGTTTGTTTTTTGGAAAACGTTTCATTAAAAAAGTCTTCGCGAGGTCTTCTTGGTGCAGACATGGACTAGTGTCTTCAGGCGGGAAGACATTTCATCAAACCTCTTCTCCCTAATCACAAAACACAAAACACAACCAGCCACCATCCTCATCCTCCTCTCCTCTCTCCACGAGACCATCCTCCCACCGACGCGCTCCAGCTGTCGCCGCCTCCCTCCAGCTGCCCCCTCCAGCCGCCCCCTCCTGCCGCGGCTCCTCCAGGCCGGCCCCCTCCAGCCGCGCCTCCTCCAGGCCGCCGCGCCTCCTCCAGGCCGCCGCCCTGCTCCTCGCGTCCTCCAGCCGCCCCCTCCTATAGCGGCTCCTCCAGGTCGGCCCCCTTCAGCTGCCTCCTCCAGGCCACCGCCCTCCTCCCTACTCTACCCACCGCCCCCACTCCACAACCGCCCGTCAGCAGCTCCAAAGACCGCCGCAGCTCCTTCGACCGCCGCTACCGTCGTGTTCCACCGCCACCGTCGTGTTCCACCGCCACCTCCCCACTCTACACCACCCTCGCAGCCCCTTCGTCCCCCACCACCTTCGGTCCCCCACCTACTTCGGGCCCCCACCCCTTCGCCCCCCACCCCCTTCGCCCCTTACCCCCTCGTGTTCCACCGCCACCTCCCCACTGAATGAACCAAATCGTCACCATCGTAATCCTTCAAGAACACTGATTCAGCCTTTGAAGCTGGTGAAATGGGCATGATTAAAGATGATGGTGTGGGATCTGAAACGAAGGGGTTGGAGATAGATATAGGGAAGATTTGAGGGTGCATGTTGGATGTATATAATAATCTTGTGGGTTTAGTGAATGATTTGTGCATTTGGGGAGAAATTAAATTGAAGAAGATAATGTTAAAAAAACTATAGTGGAAAAACAATGGTTTTGCAGAAGATAATGGAAGAGGAATAATGATGGAAAACAATGGTTTTGCATACTGTTAAAAAACAAACAGTCTTTTTCTTGCAGACTGCAGACATTTGATCCACCTCTTCTGCTGAAGATGTCTGCAGATGTGGTCCGCAGACCGCAGACGTTTTCCTTCAGAAAAAACAAACAACACCTAAGCTCTCCTTCGCATGCCCTCCCACCTCTTATATTTAAATATTAGGTTAGAAACCCATCTATTACATAGGTGGAAAAACTTAACACATATTAAAATTGTTATGTTTTATTAGTATTTTGTATGTCGCATATATAGCCATTAATATTATAATAAACTAGTGTGTATTCATCCACGCGCGTTGCGCGTGTAATGAATCGGGCTCAGAAAAAACTCAGTTGTGGTTGCTGACCCTAAAGGGTACCCATGCCAAAACAACCAGTATCATCAGTTATAATCACAGCCCAACACTGGACAACATGAAATAACGCTCAACCAAAGGATGCATCAGGTTAGATGAGTTCAAATAAGTGTCGATGAGCCAAGGTCATCATCAATAACATCCTTCCCAACAACATGCAAAACCCAAATCATCAAGAACGTAAAAGTCTCAGATGAGTAAAAACCCAAATCATCAAAAATGTAAAAGTCTCAGATGAGCAATATCCATCATCATCATCGACATAAACCCAGAAGAGGATGGATCTGAAAAGTGTATTGCTTCAACCGGCCAAATAAGTGGACATCAGAACACTTACCGACATGAGAACGTCCGCCTGCTCTACCTCAACCGCAGACGGGAGGCCGAGCGGCGGCTGTCCCCAAGAGAGCTGAAGCAATGGCCGCAAGAGACCATACCCCTGAGCGGATGTCAAACTCAGGGAACATCGAACGATTTGAACTACAACAGCCCCCAGGTCGGTCGGCGACGGGAAAGGCGAAATAGATAGGTACAACCGGTGTACCCACCACCTTAATCTAGCCGGAAGCGGAAGGGCGCCGACCGGCGCCACCTAGGGCTTGTAATCAAACGCCCGGCAGCAAGGGCAAAATATGAGGACATCAAAGAGAAAACAGGCGCCTCTTAGGTGAACACAGGAGGCGGAGGAGCAGCAACCCCAGCCATCCGACCCGTCACGAAGGGTCTCTCGAAAACCCTAGCCACCAGAGACCTTTGAAGCAGCAGAATAACAACATGCAAGCTGGAAGGGAGATGCCGATCGAGAGACCCTCACCATCGGGTTGCCCCCTCGCACCATACCCAAAACCCCTTTCCCTCACAACAAAAAATCTGAAAAAAACCCTTTAAAAGGTGGATGAAGAAGGACCATATTGCAAATACCGCAAACTGTTGTGGCCAAAACAAATCCAAAAAAACCCATCTATTCATGGATCTGCATTATTCATAGTATAATAATAATGAATATATAAGAAATTATAAATAACAAATAAGAAAAATTAAGACTTACAAAATAATATTTTAAAGATAAGATATAAATGAAATCTTATAATTTAGTATGTTTTAATAATTTATTAAAATAAAAAAAATTATATTTTAAATATTTAGTTATTTAGTTTACTTATTTATAAGCACTATTTAACAGGAAACGAGAAATAACAATTTAGATTTCATCAGAAGTTGTCACTATCCGTAAAAAAACATTCTTTTTATCATATAATATATTCATATAATATATTGGATGTTAAAAAGAATTATGTTTAAATTTTGTAAAATAAACCGGGAATATGATTATCATTTATTATGTTGAGTTGGGAACTGAAATCTTTGCTAGATATGAATTTATATCCAAGCTTTTCTAGGCAAGTTTGGTGAATAAATACAAAAAAGCTATGCTGGTTTCTATAAATATGATAATACATCGAGTTAAATACGACTTTGTTTTTTGAGGTTTGACAAATAACGATTTTTATTTGAAAGCTTAAAGCAATCAATTTATCTTTAAATACGATCAATTGTTTTAATTTTAATTAATCCAAAAATTTCATCTATTGTTTAATATCAGCCCAAAAATATAAAATTTATTATTCTAATATCAGTCCAAAATATAAAAATTTTAGATTAAAATTGAAATACTTGATTAAACTATTTGAATTATAATTTATATTTTGAAACTTTTAAAGAAAATACTTATTTTTTTTAGTAAATCTCGGTTTTGGTCACTGTGTTTTGCAAATTGACTCCACTTGAGTACCAACGTTTATTTTGTCTCCATTTGAGTACCAAATTTAAAAAAGTTGTCTGTTTCAGTCCTTTTGACTAACGGTGTTAACATTTTCTGTTAGATTTTTTTAAAAAGACCAAAATACCCTTAAGGGTTATAAAAATATCACCATCTCCACCACACACCACATACCACCAGCACCACCACACACCACCGCCACCACACACCACCGCCTCCACACACCACCGCCACCACACACCACCGCGTATGGCAGTGGCGGTGGAGGTTGTTGCTGCCCTGCCTCTGTTTCTCTATCTTCTTCACCTCATCTTCTTCATCATCCTCTTCAACATCACCACCTCTCACAATCTTCATCTCTCCACTCGCAGAGCCCGAAGCAGCTGTCGCACTTGGGGCTTTAAGAGCAGCGAATCGAGCGAACAGATCATCGACATCTTCATGGGCAGAAGTGGGTTTCGATTTAGGGTTGTGTTTGGATCTGAGAGCTTCAAATCGACGGTCGAGATCTGGATCGATTGCGTTGGAGTGTGAGGGTTCAGGGGTGAAATTGAATGAGGATTTGGGTTTGATTTGATGTGGGAATTGAGGGATAGTTTGAGGAGGAGGTCATATTGTGTTAGTTTTAAAAGCTCTTCGACTTCATCAATGGCGTCTGGCTCCGGTTGTTTCTTTTTTCCACCGCGTATGTGTGACCACCTCTGTTTCTCTATCTCTAAGATCCCCTTTTAGGGTTTTCAGATCTACCTTTATGTAGGTGTTTTGTGTTTTGGCTATTGATTGTGGCTGCCCTCGTATCAGCAATTGAGTCCGAATCAGGCGACGAAGATAAAAGCTAGAATCTTGAGAATTCCCAATTGATTATCAACAATTCTATCATCTGGGTGTTGCTCAAATCGATCCAATTGATCAGGGTTCTGCTCAAAATTCGTAGAAGAAGTGGAATTAGGGTTCGTTGTTGCAGTGGGCGTCCATGGCGGAAGCTCTGCGAGCTTATCATTGGCGGTTTTAGCTTTCTTAATCAGCCAATCGACAGCTTTTCCACGGTGGTGTATGGTGGCGGTGGTGTGTGGTGGCGGTGGTGTGTGGTGGCGGTGGTGTGTGGTGGCGGTGGTGTGTGGTGGTGGTTGTGGTGTGTGGTGGAGATGGTGATATTTTTATAGCCCTTAGGGGTGTTTTGGTCTTTTTTAAAAAAATTTAACAGAAAATGTTAACATCGTTAGTCAAAAGGACTGAAACAGACAACTTTTTTAAAATTTGGTACTCAAACAGACAACTTTTTTAAAATTTGGTACTCAAATGGAGACAAAATAAACGTGGTACTCAAGTGGAGTCAATTTGCAAAACACAGGGACCAAAACCGAGATTTATTCTATTTTTTTTTTCAAATCACATGAAAAAAAATCTCGAATATAACTCTAATAAATTGAAAACCAAACCCAAGTGATCGGTCGCTTCTAGAGACTAATGTCATGTGTGTATGTTTCGTGCGTACGTGTGTGAATGGTAGTCATTTATATAACTTGACCCACATGCTTTAAGAAGGGTAGTTTTGTGATGAATAATAGATTACTATCATAATCATTCAACTAACTAGGATGTGCATAATTAATGATTGACTTGAAAGTGTAAGGAGATAAGGATACAAAATAGATCATTAGTTCAATTCTTAATTTAAGCAAAATATTTTTCAGCAACGAGTTTTCTTCTGAGTGGGTTGGGGTGCGGTCCCGGTTGGAAACGAATAGGTGAGCCCGATTAATATAACACCTAACATTTGAATCAATGTCGTACATTTGCCGTTCAGAAAAAGATTATGAGAAAAATATGTTATTTATGATAAGGATAAGTATAATTGGGCCTAAAACTTTATATCTTGTTTTCTCAAAACAAGAAGAAATTTACACCGTTTTGAAGAAATTTACACTGTTTTGAAGAAATTTACAGATCGTACAAAAGAATATTAAAGAGGAAACTTAGGTGATGTTTGTTTTTTCTGCAGCAAAACGTCTGCAGTCTGCAGACCACATCTGCAGACATTTGCAGGAGAAGAGGTGGACCAAACGTTTGCAGTCTGCAAGAAAAAGACTGTTTGTTTTTTAACATCTGCAGACTGTTAAAATAAACTGAATCAACAAACCATTCACAAAACCAAAACAAATCACTAATAAAAACTACTGAATCAAGAGACCATTCACAAAACCAAACCAAATCACTAATCAAATCTATTGAATCAATAAACCATTCACAGAACAAAACTTTTTCTTTGTCTTACAGCCCTATAATAATAATAATAATAATAACTGTCACACCCACGCTGATAGCGGAAACACGGGGATGCGAGCGAGACGGGATCGTCATAACACATGGTATACGTTAGAGGAGCAATATAAATATGATGACAAGCGTGTCATGACGATA
This sequence comes from Flaveria linearis, assembly GCA_024085815.1. Lineage (NCBI taxonomy): Eukaryota > Viridiplantae > Streptophyta > Magnoliopsida > Asterales > Asteraceae > Flaveria > Flaveria linearis. The sequence goes on from CM044008.1 coordinate 22,308,550, forward strand.
CCCGAACACAAATGGAGACTTGTGTCGCGTCTAGTCAGTAACCACGACAGCATAGTCATAAGCATAACATAAATTGATCACATAAGCATAAATGATAACTTGTAATGTAGATTCCCACAACCTGGGAACAAGTATACAAATGATCAAGTTTAATCAACTAAGATTAATGTTTGACAAAAGATGATAAGTCACAAAAGTGCATCCTAGGGTCCCCTCTAAAAGGCAGCACTCCTAGAATCTTCAATTACCTTGATCACCTGAAAAGACATGCTCAAAACGGTCAACATAATTATTGGTGAGCTTCGCAGGTTTTAAGTAATAAAAGATGTTAAGATGAAAACAGCTTGTAAGTTTAATAAGAGTTACCGCAACTACACATATGTGTAATCGGTTTTGCAAAATATAGATAGCTACAACCAAACCTATACATCGGTTCCACACGGGAATTGATGGCTGTAAAGAAAGCATGTGACAACCCGAAAATTTTTCATGATTTAATATATTTTTTGTGAATTATAATTTATTTTTATATTTTATTATTATTATTATTAATGATAATATTAATAATAATAAAAATAATGACATAATAATAATAATAATAATATTATTATTATTAAAAATAATAATGTTAATAATGATAATAATAATAATAATGAAAATATTATTATTAATAATTTACAAAATTTATTAAATTTATTTAATAAGACCAGGGGGTAGTTTTGCAAATCTTAAAACTTGTTTTAAGCTTTTAAAACATGAAATAATAACATTGTAAAAGTTGAGGGACCATTCTGTAATTAATTCAAACCCAACCCCCACCCGCCGTCGACCACTGTTTCGGCGCCATCCCCGGCGACGATCCGGCCAACCCAAAACACCAAAAATACACGGGTTTTAATCGAATTAAAGCTACCGACACAACCCCGTGAGTGTTTCGAACACAATGCCCCACATTAATCAGAGAATAAGCGGAGTGCGATCGATCTACACCCGTGAACACTGTCGGCTTCTTTACAGCCTTGAATCGCACTAAAGACTGAATAATAATCGAATTAACCACCTACACACAATGCTAAATACTAGTAATCGGTATACACTTCAGATTGCACCTGAAACAACCCCATTCATCGAATTTGATTTCTTTCTCCTTCGTGACCTGCAACTCAATCGACCTCTGTCTTATGAGCATCAATTCACAAAATTGATAGAGGGTTATTGTTTCTAACCATCACCAGAAGCTGTCCCGAGTTTAATTTGAATAACATCAACAAATTCACATCGAACTAATTCAAGATACACTCGAAGCTGTTCTACAACTGTTCTTACCACTTAAACATCAAAACAGGTAAATTGAATGCATAATTCTGTTCGATTATTCATGGGGAACAAAAGCCCTATGAATCTGTGCATTAACATAACCAAATCGAGCTTCAATTCGATCGATTATGTTCTAGGGTTTATGAGAATTGGGGGAACATTCGGGATAGTGTTTTAAAAGATTTGGGCCAGAGTTCTAATCGATTAGGAGCCTTTGGCTCACTGGTTCGGGTGTTGGGTTATGGGGAGGAGGTCACGGGTTCGAACCCGGCCCCCTCCTAATATTTTTTTAGGCCTTTTTAATACTATTAAAATATATAAAAATTTCAAAAATTATAAAAATAATTTTTAAGGATTTCTTTTATTTTAAATACCTTTAATTAATTTTCTGTAACTTATTTATTCAAAAATACTTTAAATAAAATTTATAAAATAATATTTAAAAATATATAAATAACCATTTTTATAAAATAGACTTTAAATGATGATTTAAAGTACTAATCCATTAATTGGACACCATATTATTTTTAATTAATGATAAATCATAATAATTGTAGAAAAATAATTATTTAAAAACCTTAATTATTTATGTAAATAATTATTACATGTGTTAAAAATTATTATCCATATAGAAGTGGATTTTCAATAATAAATTAAATCATCAAATTATTAATGGATATTATATATTTATGGATTAACCTTGATAATATAAATACAAATTAGATTTTATAAATTTAAACATTTATAAAATCTTACAAAATTAAATATAAAACTTACATGTTTAAATAACGTCTATAATTTAATTAGAATATAATGATATGTTAAAATCATTATTAAGCTAATTAAATGTAATATAAATCATTAATTATTAACAAAAATAATTAAATGATTTAATTATATGTTTATAACAAATCCACGAAAACCAAATCCTAGATCAATTGAACACCAGGTTCAAGATCTAACTTATTTAGGTTTTGGATTTGTATCTGTTTGCTGACGCGAAATATAATTCCTTAGCAGGAATTTACTAGGTTGTCAACACCACACAAGGACTGAGGTGAGTTCATAATTATTCCCCTTTTTAATCATTTAAATATTTTAGGGCTGGAATACATGTTGTAATTGAAATTACAAATTATTTTTGTGTATTATGTTAAATAATAATTTGATCACATTTATGATTACATATGGTTATTATGAAAATCCTTCTCTGTATACTGGACTATAAATAAGCAGGGATCTTTTGGATAGTACTATCGGGGAGTGACTTACCCTCACAAAGGTATGGACATGTGATCCATATCAGATGCACAAAGATCTTGTTGTCATTTGGGATGACTGTTTCTGTAGTGAGAAGGCAGATGTGCACTATATATAGTTTGCTAAATAGTTCCACTTACAACCCATATGAGGATAAATGTAAAGGAGGATTTACTCCCTCTGATTTGAAATTATTATGATAATATAATATACACATGAAAAGGATATTAAACTATGGTACATGGACAAATCCTATGTGAAGGACTTGTTGGGCTTGTACATAGTGGGTATGTGGGATAGCGGGTTCACCTTAATAAAAAGGGTTCCGACAGGCTATTCATATACCGGTGAGTAAATTAAACTCACACTTTTACAGTAAATCCTAATTGAGGATAATTGATGATTTATCATTATGTTTTACTTACCTATGAACTCACCAACCCTGTGTTGACACTTGATTTACATGTATTCTCAGGTATCTACTAGGAGCTTATAGACGTGCACGTAGGATCATATAAGAGCTCAAGATACCTATTGAATTATTATATGAATTATGATTAATACATGTTGTCAAGAAACAGTCTATCTTTTATTTCCGCTGCTCTGATTATTAATAAAATGTTTATCTAAAACTTATCATATAGATAACTGCATCTCATGTGTGACTACTGTGTTCGATCCTGTTTGCTCACCCCTCCGTGATAGATTCCAGACCCGGAATTTGAGGGTATGATAGATTGGTATCAGAGCCATTGGTTATACTGAGTTAGGGATTCCATCTAGCCTATAGCCACACACAATAGTTGCACAAAGTAAATTGCCTTAGTTAGAGATAGAATAGGATTAAGAAGTTATATGCTTAAACTTAGATAGTTGTGTTCCTAAACATAACTTTGACTCTTTGACTCTTTGACTCATTTCGATAATTCCTAAACTTATTCTCAACGACATGTGGGATCTACACTTATCATCGTGCCTAAATCAAATGTTTTTTTTTAAAATTCGTCAAAGTCCGTGTCTTACAACTTGAAACATGTAATGCTGGAAGAGCGTGATGCCTGTATCTCGAGGTGTTCTGTCTAGGCAAGGTATTCGCATATATCCAAATCAACCGATGGACCTGTTTACCTTACCTGTGAACCCTTGGGATGAGTATCTGCTTATAGGTACGCATGTCTTCAACAAAGTTATGATTGACCCAAATACTTTGATTAGTCAACGTACTCGCTTTGATTTACGAATCAAACGATTACACCTGGAACGTCTCATTGCTATTATGCCAAATTCTCAATTGTCGTTTTCATGATTTCCATGAAAATTCTTAATGATACTTCAGAATGGCTTCTTGTCAAATCCGTTCACGGTCTAGAAACTCTGGCTGTAAGATTTCTGCTATTGTAGCACGTGAAGTTACTGCGATCATACACAAGTCTTTAAGGCAAACAGGTCAAAATACCTTGATATGTTCCATTCGGTAATCTAAGCTACGCTTGTCCTAACCTAAAGCGAGACTTGTTTCCTTAGTACTCGTGCCTTGCCGAATTTAATCGAAAAATCCAGTTTTCTTAAATTCCCATCTGTCCTACAGTAATTGTCCATACTTTGAATATTTGATACAAAATGCATCTATTGAATATGTCAAAGTGTGAATTCTCATCAAACAATTTCATGATAGATGGACGCACCAGCGGGCAGAGGCAGAGGTAGAGGACGCGCCAGAAGAACTGACCCAATAGGGATGACTCCTGAAGAAATACAAGCCTTGGTCAATCAAGGTGTTGCTGCAGCCCTAGCCACTCAGGCTGCTCAGAATGGTCATCACTATTCGTATAAAAAGTTCCTAGACTGCAAGCCAGATATCTTCACTGGGGCAGAAGGGGCCATTGGGCTCATAAGGTGGTTCAAGAAATGTGAATCCATCTTCGCTATATCTGAATGTCCCGATGAGAGTAGGACCAAATATGCCTCCGGAGCCTTGAGTGGAGCTGCACTCTCGTTCTGGAAGACAGAAGTTTCAAGACTTACTCTCTCCCTAGCCTATGCTATGGATTGGGAGGAATTCAAACAGCTGATGATGAAAGAATTCTGTCCAAGAGAAGAAGTACAAAGGTTTGAAACCGAGTGCTGGAACCACAAAATGGTGGGATCTGAAATTGAAAAGTATACCACCGAAAATCATGAGTACGCAACTTTGTGTCCTCATATGATGGAGCCTGCTCACAGAAGAATTGAAGGCTATATCCGAGGACTGTCGCCAGTCATTCAATCTATGGTCACTTCCTCCAACCCAACTTCAATCTAACAGGCCATTAGGATAGCTCACAAGCTGACTAATGAGGCTGTGGCTCAGGGGAAGTTACTACCAAGAAACAAGGGTAAGGGTGTTGCTGCTGAAAGCTCGGGGAAGAGAAAGTTTGAAGATGCTAAAGACAGTGAGAGTCAAGGTACAAGCAAGAAGCAAGATCAGAAAAAGCCCATGACAATCAGGGTATTCTGCCTAGATGTCAGAGGTGTAGCAAGCGTCACCATGGCAAGTGTACTGCAATCATCTGCTACAAATGCAACAAGAGGGGGTACACTGCTCCTGAATGTAGAACCAAGACTCAAGACCAAGGAAAGAAGGATGGTAATCAGCAGAATGGTGGAAAGGGGAAGTTATTTGTTTCAGATGTGGAGAAAAGGGCCATATTGCTAAAGACTGCACTGGGGAAAAGAAAGATACAGCCAAGGACAGAGCCTTCGTGATTGGCAAAGGTGAGGCTCTAAAAGACCCTAACGTTATTATGGGAAAATTCTTGGTGAATAATGTTTATGCCATAGTATTATTTGACACGGGAGCTGATAGAAGCTTCGTATCTAATACTTTCTATAATCACTTGAATGTAAACCCTGTACCCCTAGATGATCCATATGTTGTAGAAGTAGCGAATGGTAAATCCTTGACCGCATCACAAATCCTGAAAAATTGTACATTAGACTTATCAGGTCATATCCTACCAATAGACTTCATGCCCATTACTTTGGGAAGCTTCGATGTGGTAGTTGGTATGGATTGGCTATCCAAAAACTCTGCAGAAATTATCTGTAGACAAAATGATTCGTATTCCCCTACCAAATGATGAAGTCCTGTGTGTGGAGGGAGATAAGACTGGTGTCGTGATGGGAGTTATTTCTTACTTGAAGGCTCAAAAGTGTCTTCGAAAAGGACGTACTGCTATCCTAGCCTTAGTCACTGACAAAGAGAAGGAAAGGAAGATTGAAGATGTACCCGTCGTCAGGGAATTTCCTGAAGTGTTCCCTGATGAACTGCCTGGGTTGCCCCCTAAAAGAGAGGTCGAGTTTTCAATCGAGTTAGTACCCGGAGCTACACCTATAGCTCGGGCACCATACCGTCTCGCACCTTCTGAATTAAAAGAACTATCTGACCAGCTTAGGGAACTCCTTGATAAAGGATTCATCCGACCTAGCTCGTCACCATGGGGAGCACCAGTGTTATTTGTGAAGAAGAAAGACGGAACCTTCAGAATGTGCATTGACTATCGGGAACTGAACAAAGTGACGATCAAGAACCGTTATCCCTTGCCACGTATTGACGACTTATTCGACCAACTGCAAGGTTCGAGCATTTACTCCAAGATAGATCTTAGAAGCGGCTATCATCAGCTGAGAGTCAGAGATGAAGATATTATGAAGACGGCTTTCAGAACTCGATACGGTCACTTTGAGTTCACAGTCATGCCATTTGGGCTAACAAATGCACCTGCTGTATTCATGGATCTCATGAATCGTGTATGCAAGCCTTATCTAGACAAGTTTGTCATTGTCTTCATTGATGACATCTTGATCTATTCCAAAATGAGCAGGAGCATGAAGAACATCTGAGATTGATCCTTGAACTACTAAAGAGAGAGGAGCTTTATGCTAAGTTCTCGAAATGTGATTTCTGGCTTAAAGAAGTTCAATTCCTTGGTCATGTGATTGATGCTAATGGAATTCATGTAGACCAGCTAAAATTGAATCCATTAAAAGTTGGTCTACACCTTCTAATCCAATGGAAATTAGATAATTTCTGGGACTAGCCGGCTATTATAGGAGATTTATCAAGGGATTCTCCAAGATAGCTCAACCATTGACCATGCTTACCCAAAAGGGGGTAGCATATCATTGGGGGTTCAAGCAAGAGGCTGCTTTTCAAACACTGAAACAGAAGTTGTGCAGTGCACCTATATTGTCCCTACCCGACGGTATAGAAGACTTTGTAGTCTACTGTGATGCTTCTGTTCAGGGACTGGGATGTGTTTTGATGCAGCGAGACAAGGTCATAGCCTATGCCTCAAGACAGTTAAAGTCTCATGAGAAGAACTATGCAACTCATGACCTAGAACTGGGAGCTGTTGTGTTTGCTCTTAAATTATGGAGACATTACTTGTACGGTACTAAGTGCACTATTTATACCGACCACAAGAGTCTTCAACACCTGTATAATCAAAAGGAGCTGAACTTGAGGCAGAGGAGATGACTTGAACTATTAAACGATTATGATTGTGCCATCAAGTACCATCCTGGTAAAGCAAATATTATGGCTGATGCTTTGAGTAGGAAAGAACATGTGAAACCTCGTAGAGTACGAGCTCTACAACTCACCATTCAAAGCAACCTGCCGACACAAATCTTGAATGCTCAGACTGAAGCCCTGAAAGAAGAGAACATTAAAGATGAAAACCTTCGGGGGCTAGACCAACAGTTTGAAGTTCATTCGGATGGAATACGCTTTATAGCAGGAAGGATTTGGGTACCCCTATACGGGAATCTTAGAAGCTTAATCATGGATGAAGCCCACAAGTCTAGATACTCTATCCACCCAGGTGCAGATAAGATGTATTACGACTATAAGCTTGTTTACTGGTGGCCAAGAATGAAGGCAGATATTGCAACCTATGTCTTAAAGTGCTTGACTTGTTCTAAAGTCAAGGTCGAATACCAAAAGCCTTCAGGAATGTTGACCCAACCAGAAATTCCCGTGTGGAAGTGGGAAATGATAACCATGGATTTCGTCACTGGTTTACCCAAGTCTCAAACGGGCAATGACACCATTTGGGTTATCGTTGACCGTCTCACCAAATCCGCTCATTTCATACCCATCCGTGAGAAAGACAAGATGGAGAAGTTGCAAGGGTGTACATCAAGGAAATTGTCTCAAGACACGGAGTGCCAGTGTCTATTATCTCTGATCGTGATGCACGGTTTACATCAATCTTCTGGGGTAAGCTTCAGAAAGCTCTAGGCACTCGCCTAGATATGAGCACAGCCTATCACCCTCAAACTGATGGTCAAAGTGAAAGAACCATACAGACTCTTGAGGATATGCTTAGGGCTTGTGTTATTGACTTTGGAAAGAACTGGGAAGGTCATTTACCTTTGGCAGAGTTCTCATATAACAATAGCTATCATTCGAGCATCAAGGCGGCACCATTCGAGGCCTTATATGGACGTAAATGTAGATCACCGCTTTGCTGGGCAGAAGTTGGAGATAGTCAACTTACTGGTCCGGAGTTGATCTTTGAAACTCATGAGAAAATTGTCCAGATAAGAGAACGCATGGCTGCCAGGGATCGCCAGAAAAGCTATGCTGATAAACGCCGCAAGCCACTGGAATTCAGGAAGGAGATAAAGTTTTGCTAAAGGTATCTCCCTGGAAAGGAGTTATACGCTTTGGGAAACGGGGGAAATTGAACCCTCGCTACGTGGGACCTTTTGAAATTGTCAAAAGGATCGGCCCAGTAGCCTATGAATTAAATCTACCTGCTGAACTTGGTAGAGTGCATAATGTTTTTCACGTATCTAATCTAAGGAAGTGTTTATCCGATGAATCACTTGTTGTGCCTTTAGAGGAACTGCAAGTAGATGAGAAACTCAGGTTTATCGAGGAACCAGTTGAAATCATGGATAAAGAAGTCAAACAACTTAAGCATAGCAAGATTTCGATTGTCAGAGTTCGGTGGAACTCCCGGCATGGTCCTGAGTTCACTTGGGAACGAGAGGACGAGATGATGCGCAAGTATCCTAACCTGTTCAAGAATGTTGCCAGTACTTCTTAATTTTCGGGACGAAAATTCCTGTAACAGGGGGATGATGTGACAACCCGAAAATTTTTCATGATTTAATATAATTTTTATGTGAATTATAATTTATTTTTATATTTTTTATTATTATTTATTTAATGATAATATTAATAATAATAAAAATAATGACAATAATAATAATAATATTATTATTAAAAATAATAATGTTAAGAATGATAATAATAATAATAATGAAAATATTATATTAATAATTTACAAAATTTATTAAATTTATTTAATAAAGACCAGGGGGTAGTTTTGCAAATCTTAAAACTTGTTTTAAACTTTTAAAACATGAAATAATAACATTGTAAAAGTTGAGGGACCATTCTGTAATTAATTCAAACCCAACCCCTACCCGCCGTCGACCACTGTTCCGGCGCCATCCCCGGCGACGATCCGGCCAACCCAAAACACCAAAAATACACGGGTTTTAATCGAATTAAAGCTACCGACACAACCCCGTGAGTGTTTCGAACACAATGCCCCACATTAATCAGAGAATAAGCGAGTGCGATCGATCTACACCGTGAACACTGTCGGCTTCTTTACAGCCTTGAATCGCACTAAAGACTGAATAATAATCGAATTAACCACCTACACACAATGCTATAAATACTAGTAATCGTTATACACTTCAGATTGCACCTGAAACAACCCCATTCATCGAATTTGATTTCTTTCTCCTTCGTGACCTGCAACTCAATCAACCTCTGTCTTATGAGCATCAATTCACAAAATTGATAGAGGGTTATTGTTTCTAACCATCACCAGAAGCTGTCCCCGAGTTTAATTTGAATAACATCAACAAATTCACATCGAACTAATTCAAGATACACTCGAAGCTGTTCTACAACTGTTCTTACCACTTAAACATCAAAACAGGTAAATTGAATGCATAATTCTGTTCGATTATTCATGGGGAACAAAGCCCTATGAATCTGTGCATTAACATAACCAAATCGAGCTTCAATTCGATCGATTATGTTCTAGGGTTCATGAGAATTGGGGGAACATTCGGGATAGTGTTTTAAAAGATTTAAGCCGGGGTTCTAATCGATTAGGAGCCTTTGGCTCACTGGTTCGGGTGTTGGGTTATGGGGAGGAGGTCACGGTTCGAACCCGGCCCCCTCCTAATATTTTTTTAGGCCTTTTTAATACTATTAAAAATATATAAAAATTTCAAAAATTATAAAATAATTTTAAGGATTTCTTTTATTTTAAATACCTTTAATTAATTTCTGTAACTTATTATTCAAAAACACTTTAAATAAATTTATAAAATAATATTTAAAAATATTATAAATAACCATTTTTATAAAAATAGACTTTAAATGATGATTTAAAGTACTAATCCATTAATTGGACACCATATTATTTTAATTAATGATAAATCATAATAATTGTAGAAAAATAATTATTTAAAAACCTTAATTATTTATGTAAATAATTATTACATGTGTTAAAAATTATTATCCATATAAAGTGGATTTTCAATAATAAATTAAATCATCAAATTATTAATGGATATTATATTATTTATGGATTAACCTTGATAATATAAATACAAATTAGATTTTATAAATTTAAACATTTATAAAATCTTACAAAATTAAATATAAAACTTACATGTTAAATAACGTCTATAATTTAATTAGAATATAATGATATGTTAAAATCATTATTAAGCTAATTAAATGTTATATAATCATTAATTATTAACAAAATAATTAAATGATTTAATTATATGTTTATAACAAATCCCCGAAAACCAAATCCTAGATCAATTGAACACCAGGTTCAAGATCTAACTTATTTAGGTTTTGGATTTGTATCTGTTTGCTGACGCGAAATATAATTCCTTAGCAGGAATTTACTAGGTTGTCAACACCACACAAGGACTGAGGTGAGTTCATAACTATTCCCTTTTTAATCATTTAAATATTTTGGGGCTGGAATACATGTTGTAATTGAAATTACAAATTATTTTTGTGTATTATGTTAAATAATAATTTGATCACATTTATGATTACATATGGTTATTATGAAAATCCTTCTCTGTATACTGGACTATAAATAAGCAGGGATCTTTTGGATAGTACTATCGGGAGTGACTTACCCCTACAAAGGTATGGACATGTGATCCATATCAGATGCACAAAGATCTTGTTGTCATTTGGGATGACTGTTTCTGTAGTGAGAAGGCAGATGTGCACTATATATAGTTTGCAATATAGTTCCACTTACAACCCATATGAGGATAAATGTAAAGGAGGATTTCCTCCCACTGATTTGAAATTATTATGATAATATAATATACACATGAAAAGGATATTAAACTATGGTACATGGACAAATCCTATGTGAAGGACTTGTTGGGCTTCTACATAGTGGGTATGTGGGATAGCGGGTTCACCTTAATAAAAAGGGTTCCGACAGGCTATTCATATACCGGTGAGTAAATTAAACTCACACTTTTACAGTAAATCCTAATTGAGGATAATTGATGATTTATCATTATGTTTTACTTACCTATGAACTCACCAACCCTGTGTTGACACTTGATTTACATGTATTCTCAGGTATCTACTAGGAGCTTATGGACATGCACGTAGGATCATATAAGAGCTCAAGATACCTATTGAATTATTATATGAATTATGATTAATACATGTTGTCAAGAAAACAGTCTATCTTTTATTTCCGCTGCTCTGATTATTAATAAAATGTTTATCTAAAACTTATCATATAGATAACTGCATCTCATGTGTGACTACTGTGTTCGATCCTGTTTGCTCACCCCTCCGTGATAGATTCCAGACCCGGAATTTGAGGGTGTGACAAAGCATCCCATAAGTTTTACATAACGTAGCAAGATCCATTAAGCGCATACGCATAGGTTACAACCAAACCAATCCTTAGGTCCCATTACCGGGATTAATGGTTGTAATGGATGATCGGCTTAGAAGAACCACACAGAAGAACCACACAGAAGAACCACACAGCCAATGCATCCATCAACAATAGCAATCACAGGTAGCATCAATCAACACATAATATCAAAGTAGTAGTGCATAGTAATGTAATACCACCAAGTAACATACAAGTTGGTAACATGGCATAGAGTCAAGTTCATATAGCATCAATCAACAAGATAAGCAAGATAAGATACTCTTAAAAGTAGCAGCCAGTTTCCACTAGGGAAGAGGCTTGAAAACAAGTTAAGTAGGTGAGCATCTTTTCCCCCAAGTTGAAATATTTAAAAGGTTTTATAAGAGTAAAAAGGGGCTACGAAACTCACGGAATAGATGATAAGCACGTATGATGAATATTTCCAAATGTAGAATGCTATGAACGGTCACAACACTGTTGACAGTTACTGATAAGCATTAATATGAGCATAAGGCATAAGATGACATTCGATTAGTTCGGGCTGTTTCGGTTCAGTCGTGGGTAGCACACACAAGCAGGCATACACATATCAGACCTTATGTAGATCCAAGTATTAAGAGTAGTCGTCATTGCTAATGGCATCCGTAAGGGGATCCCATTATTATAAAAGATAGTGCTTGTTAAATATTTGTGGTCCCAAATGGGTTGTCGATAATTGTAAAAGATTAGGCCATTTTAAATTGAAATAGTATGTGCCTGTTGATAGCGTTGACTTTAATCTTTGTGGTCAAGCAATGATACTTATTGATGTTACCTTATCATCACAAGACATTCAAAAAGGGAATTCACACATACACGCATCATCAGCCACACAACAGACCGGACGCATGACTCAACCCTCCATTCACACGAATGGACCTTCAGTCGTACGAATCAGCTTCATTCGTACGATTGAACCTTCATTCGTGCGACTAAGCATACAGTCATACCATGCAACACCTAATCGCGCGACTCAACCTCCATACGCACGATTGAACCTTCATTCGCACGAATCAGCTTTATTCGTACGATTGAACATTCATTCGTGTGACTGGCCTTTCAGTCGTGCGACTCACGCACAATCGCACACAATCTCATCCGCACTGACTCAATCGCACACACATTCACTCGCATAGTAGGTGCTCCTTTGAGGTATCTGAGGATTCTCTTTGTAGCAGCTAGGTGAGACACCTTTGGAGCAGCCTGATATCTTGTACAAATGCAAGTGGCAAACATGATATTAGGTCTACTAGCAGTGAGATACATCAGAGAACCAATAATTGCTCTGTACTGATGTTGATCAGTATCCTACCCCTCAAGGTCAGGGCAAAGATTATGGTTTCTGGGTACGGGTGTCTTGGCTGGCTTACAATCCTTCATCTCAAATCTCTCTAAGATGTCACTGACATACTTGGATTGATTGATGAAGAATCCTTCCTTCAATTGCTTCACCTGAATTCCTAGGAAAAAGTCCATTTTTCCCATGGAACTCATCTCAAATTTCTGCTTCATAGTGCTCTCAAAGTCCTTACACATTTAGTCATTTGAATAACCAAATATGATGTCATCAACATAGACTTGAACAAGCAAAATGTCTTCTCCAGTCTTCCTGATGAAGAGAGTCTTATCAATGGTACCTCTGGTATAGCCATTCTTCAGGAGAAACTGAGACAAGGTCTCATACCACAGCCTAGGTGCATGGTGTCGCCCATATAGAGCTTTGTCCAACTTACACACATAGTTGGGGTGCTGTGGGTCTTCAAATCCTGGAGGTTGACATACGTAGATTTCCCTGTCTATATCCCCATATAGAAAAGCACACTTGACATCAAGTTGGTAGACAGTGAAGTTCTTGGATGCAGCATAAGCAAGGAAGATCCTGACTGCCTCAAGTCTTGCAACTGGTGCAAAGACATCAGTATAATCGATTCCTTCCTCTTGGGTGTATCCTTGAACTACTATTCTTGCCTTGTTCTTGATAATCAAGCCTCTATCATCTTTCTTGTTTTTGAATACCCATTTAGTGCCTATGGGTACTTGACCAGAAGGTAGTGGGCATAGATTCCAGACCTTTTGTCTTCTGAATTGAAGCAGCTCCTCCTGTATCGATTCAACCCAACTACTATCTTTCAAGGCATCTTCCACCTTTTTGGGTCCATTTGAGATAAGAAGCATGAGTACAAGCAGACATTCCCATGATGAGTTTGCCCTCTTGTTCTCACACCTTCAGAGACATTCCCTATGATGTTTTTAGTTGGATGAGTGTTGTGAATTGTAAGGCCCCGTTCCCGGGCGCCTCACAGTTGGTCATTCACAGCATAAAACATACATATTATAAATTTAAGCAGCGGAATCAATTTGATAAAAACCCATTCATTCATTATACACACTGTTGTTAAGCAATACATTCTAGTTCATGGGTCATAAAATGATTAGTCGAATGAATTACAAAACAACAGTATTGTCAAAACATAAATGGATGTCAGTCTTGCCCGCCAAATAGCCATCCCCGTGTGCCATCATCAGCAACCTGTTACCTGCCCACTGGAAAATACATAAAAGTCAGCGTTGCTGAGTGAGTTCTAGTTTTGTAATTAAAATACTTTACTTTCATTTCAAACCGTTCATTGTTCATATGTGATCACACATCGTACGTACACGTAGGTAATATCATTATTATCTTCATCATCGTTCAATTAGTACTTTTATCATTATCCTTCCGAGTCTTTTACGACACAGAGTCACTCACCTCGTTAGCAATCTTAATGATTGCCCTTTTTGTTCCTGTGAGTCTTTTGCAACACCGAGTCGCTCACCTCTATGACAATCTCAAGGATTGCACTTATCCTGTGAGTCTTTTGCCACACCAAGTCGCTCACCTCTATGCCAATCTCAAAGATTGACCCTGTGTGCATCCTTTGGGGTAGCGAACCCGCATCACAGTTGAGCTAACACCTGCCAGGGGTGTGTACCTCCATTCATTTGCTTGCAAGACTTTCGTTCATTCATTTACGTTCCACTTTTCTTTATCATTAATTTTTCACTTTACTAATGATAATACTTCCTGTCTTGATCATGATCATACCACGTAGAGTCATACAATATTATTATTAATAAGCATATTAATAATAATAATAATAACATTAATAATAGCCCTAATCATAATATTAATTAAAATATTAAGAAAAGAGTCATCATGACATTCAAACATAATCATATGCATTTAATAAATCCTTAGTCAATAATTATTCGAAACCCTAACTGCACAGACTCCCAAGAAAATTCTGCATTTAATTCTAAGTGTAAAATTTCTAGGCGCATGAGCACTATGCAGGCGCATGAGCTCTGCTTAGGCGCATGAGCACTGCTGGGACATATCACCTTACACTTAGAAAATATTCCAGGCGCAAGAGCACTATTTAGGCTCATCACCCTATACTTAGTCATTATTTCAGGCACAAGAGCACTGTTTAGGCTCATCACCCTATACTTAGTCATTATTTCAGGCACAAGAGCACTGTTTAGGCTCATCACCCTATACTTAGTCATTATTTCAGGCACAAGAGCACTTTTTAGGCTCATCACCCTATACCTAGTTTTTCTAAGTTAGAATTCAGGCATATGAGTACTATTCAAGCATATTACCCTATACTTAGTTTCTAAGTCATACTTTCAGGCATAAGAGCACTATTTGGGCATATTACCTTATAATTTTCCTAAAGGATAATGTTCAGGCGTATTAGCACTATTCAGACTCATTACTCTGTACTTAGTTTTCTAAGTTCTAAATTTCAGGCACATGAGTACTGTTTGGGAGCATAAGCCCCAACACTTAAAATTTCTATCAAAATTTTGGGAGTATGAGGACTGATCAGACTTATGAGCCTTGTATAGGCGTATTAGCAGTCTTTATGTTTCTAAGTCATTTCCAGTCCCAAACATCATATTACCTAGTTCTAAACATGCACATACTATTCCAGGCATAAACTTAACATAATTATAGCAGCATATTTGTCCAAACATACCCGACCCACATACACATGCACATGAACATACGGGTATAATACCCAACCTTATAAAAACATAAATACATGTATTTTTCAGCCCCAAAATCATTTGAAAACATGTAAAAAGGGGATCTAGAAACTCACCTTTGTTGTTCTTCAATTTCACACTCTTCACCCGAGTCTCTTCAAACGGTTCTAACACCTAAAACACACACACGATACCACCCGAACACACAAGTCACATTTATAAGCACATACACGGGTCTAGAATCATCCTAAGCATCAAAGTTTCAAGAATTCTTACCAAAAACTTCGAACCTTCTTGTTCCTTCTTCAAAAACCCGTATCTTGCTCTTTCTCTCTCTAAAATGTTGAATGAGTGTGTTGTGCAGGGTCATAGGCGGCCATACTCCCTTTTTACCAACTTTTTACCAACTTTGCACCCTTTTTACACTTTTAACCCCTCATCTTTGGGTTGACATTCATTTCTCCCCTTTTCCCTTTTCTTTTATTCTTTTATTCGTCTTAATAAAATTTACGGGTGTTACATGAATCCTAAGACGAGGAATCACTTCCAGTTGCATAGATAGGTCCAGGTTGGACATATTCTGATCAGGAACTGGATCACTCTGTCCAGCTGCTGTTTCAAAGTCATTTAATGAGGATTGATTGAATGACTGAGAAACATCATCAATGATTGGTCGTGAAGTAGTATTAACAGTTGCCTGTTCCTTCAGAATACTACTTCTTTCAACCTGGTGTTGTAATGGATCAGCTGATGAGTTTTGAGGTTCATCAAGTGATTCACTTGTTGAAGCTTCACTATTCCTTGAGACAGTTACACTATCTGATCTGTGAATGGTTGAAGCTTGTTGTCTTTCAGCTCTTGGAGAATTTGGAAGAGGTCTGGGTAGCTCAAATAGTTGAGTAGCATCGGCATCAGCATCACTTTAAGCACCTGTTCCAGCTGAAACATTCTCACAAGATGGTTTAGAATAGTTTGGAAACAATTCTAAGTTAAAGATATAATCAGGTCCATTCCCCCTAACACAAGGAGTGTGCTCATTAATAACTATATTGGATGACTCCTCAAATTGTTGATTCTTAATGTTGTACACTCTATAAGCTTTGGAGCTAGAAGAGTATCCAACAAAGATAGCATCATCTGACTTCTCAACAAACTTTGCTAAGTTGTCTTTGTGTTAAGTATGGTACACCTGCTGCCAAATGACCTTAGAAAACCATGAACGGTGGTCTCTTATTCCATAACTCATAAGGGTTTTTCTATGCGGCTTAACAAAAGAACTCTGTTCTGCACATAGCATGAAGTGCCGACTGCCTCTGCCCAGAATGTTAGAGGTAGTTTTGAATCAGCTAGCATAGTTCGAGCAGTCTCAATAAGTGTCATGTTCCTCCTCTCAGCAACACCGTTTTGTTGAGGAGTTCTGGGAGCACTATACTGTCTGGCAATCCCTTTTGAGTCACAGAATGAGTCAAGAACAAAGTTCTTAAACTCAGTCCTTTGATCACTTCTAATGATCTTAACCTTGTGATCAATTTGATTTTCTATTTTAAGAATAAAAGATTTTAACATTTCAGCAGTTTCATCTTTACTTCTTAAAAAGAATACCCATGTAAATCTTGTAAAATCATCAACTATCACAAGACAGTATGATTTCCTTCCAATGCTCATTATACTTGTGGGACCAAATAGATCCATATGCAATAAGTGTACTGGAGTAGTGATGGAGTTGACACATTTGGATTTATGAGATGACCTGTGTTGTTTCCCTTTCAGGCATGCAACACAGTTATCTTTGTAGAAAAATTCCTTTTTAGGCAAACCATGTACCAAGTTGTTTTTAACCAATTTATTCATTATTTTAAAATTCACATGACACATGCGTTTATGCCATAGTGTTGACTCATCACTATCATCTTTGGAAAGAAAGCATGATACTTCACTCATAGGAGAAGCATTGTTCATATCTAGCTTGTACATATCCCCTTTCCTGGGAGATCTAAGAAGCATCAATTCCGGAGGAATTGTCATCCCTGGTTTGAGGATAATACACTCATGTTCTGTGAAAAGCATTTGATGCTTTTGGTCACAGAATTGAGAAACACTTAACAGATTATGTTCAAGCTGTTTGACAAA
The DNA here is from genome assembly GCA_024085815.1 of Flaveria linearis. Taxonomy (NCBI): domain Eukaryota; kingdom Viridiplantae; phylum Streptophyta; class Magnoliopsida; order Asterales; family Asteraceae; genus Flaveria; species Flaveria linearis. The sequence goes on from CM044008.1 coordinate 22,326,345, forward strand.
GTAAACTTTGTCAATGTTTATTCTACCATTGGATATACTTCCTCTGCCTGAAATATATCCTCCGGCCTCACCTCCAAATTGGACAGGCCCTCCATCATAGTTCTGGAAGTGTTGAAGGAGAGATCTGTTCCCTGTCATGTGCCTGGAGTATCCACTATCTACAATCCAGACATTGTTATTCTTGTCAAATGGATGTCCCTGCACATAAGATGAGATGGTTAGTTTTGTTTGGAAGCCCAAGCCTTGCTGGTCTTAGGCTTTTCCAAAGATAATGACATAATTGAACCAAAAGATATGCAATGGGGTTCAATAGAGGTCGTTAAAGAAGAGGTTTAGGCTGCATCATCTTCCTTGATCTTCCAATCCATCCCTTGGTTGATCTTTGAGGATGAGCTTGTTGAAGCTTTTGCAGCATGGTCTTCTTCCGAAGCTTCTTTCTTTTCGGAAGAAGCCTTCATTTCCTTTTCTTCTGAAGCAGTCTTCTTCTGGGATGATTTCAAGGGAGCTCTCTTGTTCTTCCGAACCTTAGACGTTTTGGCTTCCGAATCCATTTTCCTTTCGGAAGAAATACTTTCTTCCGAAAGCAACTTGGCTTCCGAGACCAACTTTCCCTTTTTCATCACTTGGACCGTTTGAAATGGTCCAAATGTGAAACCTTCCCTGACTCCTTCTTTTCTAACATTATTTGCATAATGTGTGCTTGCTAGATTGTAGTAACAATCTTTAGCAATGTGGTTGTGCAGACCACACATTATGCATGCAATGTTAGTCTTTTGGGAATTTGAAGATTGCTATTTCTTGGATTTCTTTTCTTCATTAGCAACTTTCCCTTTCAACTTCTGATCCTTTGGTAGGACAGGAGTGCTGGTACTACACTCCTTTCCTGAATCAGAAGTACCTACCACTTGGAATCCAGCAGAGATGAAGACACATTTTTGCTTTGGGTCAATCTTCAGTTTGGACTCGGCAACTTTCTTGGCAGTCTTTCTAGCAGCTTTAGCTCTGCTTCTTATTGCCTTAGTGGTTAGGATTTGATCTTCACAGGTGGAGATGAGTGTATCTTCCTGTTTCTCCCCTGTGGTGGCCACTATTTTTGCCTCATCCTTTAATTCCAATGGAGAAGGGTCAGCAGTTGGAACCTCTTGCTCCTCAGTACCACATCTAGGTAGTCTAATAGACTCATAAGAGTGTGGTGGAGCTATTTCATTGGTTCCCAACCCTCCTTTGTTTTGATAAAATATTTTGGAATGGGAGGATGATGCAAGAATATCTTGGAAGTTTTGCTCAGCAATAGCTTGCTTCTTGGCCTGAGCCTCAGCAGTGACAAGTCGGGCTTGTGCTTCAGATAGCTTGGATATCAGATCTTTGATTTGAGTCTTGTAATTGGTTTGTTCATGTTTTAAAAGAGACACAGTTTTCTCTAACTGGTCAATTTTCTTTTGATAGTCAGATTTAGCTCTTTTAAAGTCAGATTTTAAGATATTTAATGACTCAATATCCGATCTGATTTCCATATTATAATCCTTATAAAGTTTAACCTTAGCAATACAGGCTGGAGTGCAAAGATGTTCATATACCTGAGCATCATCTGTTCCGGCCATGAGTGCTTGAGCGGGAGTCACATCCTGTACCATGAAGCTCCAGTCAACTTCTTGAGCTATTGCAGCTATTTCATTTGTCTTCTCTTCATGCTTTGAAGTTGAGGGATATGTGGAGGCCTGTGGGGTTCCCGGGTTGTTCTTGGGAGCCTTGCATTCCCTAGAAAAGTGACTTAGTTGGTTGTAGTTGTAACACTTTGCTTTGCTCTTCTCAAACCCAAACTTGCTGTTGACAGGGTTTTGAGGGAATTGCCTTCCAGTTCTCTTGAAGAACTTCTTCGCTCTGTAGGTTAAGAGAGCCATCTGTTGGACAATGTCCACATACTCTACATCATCTGGATTGAAGCACTCAAGATCATCAAAGCAATATTGAAAATCACCAAAGTGTCCACTTCCAGAGACAAAGCCACAACTATCCTGAAAGGAGTTGTGTTGAGCCTGTTGAGACCTTGGAGTCTCAGGTAGAGTAATGAAGGGTCCAATATGTGAGTTGTCAGGGTAGCACAGCAACTGATGTTGTGGTTCTGTGATTTGCCTTTCAACCACATGAAGGGCTGAACTCAGTTGGTTATTGGAGTTACCAGAGGAGTTCTGCATGTTCATCTCCATCTGGAATGCACTTAGGATACCATACAACTCTGTGAGAGAAAGAGTTTTAAGGTTTGAAGTTCTCTTGATTACAACACAGTAGTGTGTCCATAGTTTAGGAAGGGAAGACATGAACTTCCTAACTATGTCTCTGTTCTCAAAAGGTACTCCAATATCCACCAGATATCCACTATCTCAACATACCTGAAATATTGTTGAGTCAAGGTCTCACCAGCCTTGAAAGTGAAGTTTTCAAACTGCTGCTTTAAGAGATCTTTCTTGTTCTCTTTAGTTTCCTTGGATCCTTCATACATGAGCTTCAGTGCATCCCATAGATCTTTAGCTGTCTTGCACTTCTTAAAGCCTCTGTAGATGGAGTTTGGAAGAGCAGTTTGAAGAGAAGTCATAGCCCTTTAATCAAGCTCTATTCTTTTCCTATCTTCTTCTGAGTAATCATCAACATCTTTTGGAATAATGCGATTACCAGTAGCAGAAGTAGTGCTTGGTATGAAAGGACCATTAACAATGGAGTCCCACATCCTTGAGTCTTGACACTTGATGAAGCCTTCCATTCTTGTGCACCATGTGTCAAAGTCTTCAGGGGTGATCAGTGGGGACTTGGTCATGGTACCGGTTTCCATATCAGCTTTAGTGAGAGCGACCATTTGAGTGAGTGGTTTGTAGGGAGGAGTGAAAAACAAGTTGATTTGGATGGTAAGATCTCACAATCAAGAGCCTAGTAGCTCTGATACCAATTGCAGGATCGGTTTTGGTCACTCAACAAGTGGTTTTTCTCTCAAACTCACCTTGAACAACACTCAGAAAGAGTCTAACAAGAGTTGATCACAATATAACAAGTAACAAATGATAATGAACACATGAAGCAAATTTTAAAAGTACTTTTATATATTGCTTCTCAACTCAAAGGATAACAAGACTCTTACAAGCTCAAGCTCACTTGATCTCTCACTCTACCTAATGAGTTATAATGAGAATACATATATAATACTACCTACAGCCGGATATACTTTGATACCAGCTGGAAACCTCCAACCAAACGTCTATACTACAAAACTATAGGTTAAGGTATCTCAGACATTTTTCCTGAGATTTGGTAGTCAGGACATGTCCCTGCCTTACTTTTTGTCACCAACTAAAGTTGGTATGTACTATCATAAAAAGGTAAACAGTAGAATAAAGTATGGTCAACAACATGGCTCTTTAGGAAGAAGCCATGCTGTATCAGAGGTCTGCAGCGGATTGTCAAAGACCATACTTATGTCTACTGGTCATAGCAATGTCTTCCGAAGGTTAAATTGCTTCTGAAGAATAACTTCTTCCGAAGCCACTTATACTTCGGAAGACTGCTTCTTTCGAGGCTTGGAGTCTTCTTTGTCTTCGGAAGTAGAGTTTGTCTTCAGAAGTTGTCTCCAACTGTTGTCTTCATACTTTGTCTTCAACTCTTGTCTTCAGACTTTGTCTTCAGCTCTTGTCTTCAGACTTTGTCTTCAGCTCTTGTCTTCAGACTTTGTTTTCTGCTCTTGTCTTCAGCTCTTATCTTCAGACTTTGTCTTCAGCTCTTGTCTTTAGACTTTGTCTTCAGCTCTTGTCTTCAGATTTTGTCTTCGGAAGATATCTTCAGCTGATGTCTTCAGCTGATGTCTTCAGACTTTGTCTTTGGAAGAGCTCTTCAGACTTCGGAAGTTCTCATACTTAGCTTCAGAATCCTTTGAATGTAGCACCAAAATTGACTATGTGAAGTAGTTTTGGTTGCACCAGCCTTATAGTGACCCAACAGAGGGGCCGGCGGCGCTGGGACAGCGAGCCGTCAACTTCAGGCGGTGGTGGTGAGTTGGGAGGAGATCGTCGCCGGTATATGGTGAGTTGGGAGGAGATGGTCGTCGGTATGTGGAGAGATTGGGGAGGATGTGGAGTGTGTTGTGGGGGTTGTGGTGAGGGTAGGTTATTTTTGAGGAGAAGAGGTTGGAAGAGTAGAGAAGATGGATGTTTGGGTCTTCTCCAAGAAGAGCACGGTAAGACATTTTAATGAAATGTCTTCTGAAAAATAAACAGTCTGAAACTTAAAATGTCTGTGCATCCTCTTCTTGTTGAAGACAAAAGAGGCTGAGAAGCTCTTTTGTAAAAAAACAAACAACACCTTAAATAACTTGAAGCAAATATTCAGGGTTGTTTTACTTTACAGTTTAACTGGTTTTAATTAATAAAGAGTTAGGACCAACTGTTAGTTATGGTTTTGAAGTAAGACAAACTAAACCGGCCATATTAGATGGTCATGTCGGATTAGTAAGATGGACTACACTAAATCACTTTGATGGATTGACATCTTTTCTTCTGCATCATTTATAAAATGAAAAGATGATTAATTAATGAATACATATACATAAAGAAGCTAATATGTTGTGTGGTAATAGTGTTTGAAAGAAAATTGTTAGAGCATGTCTTAGTCTTCATGATAAGGGAGTGATTCTTTTATCATCTATTATAAGATTGTTGGTGATCATGAATCTCAATTTTTTGTTTGATTGTTAGATTTAAAATTTTACTCTTTCTAGTTTATATTTTTGTACAAACATGCTTAATCATTTTCACGCGTAATTAGGTACGAATTACTGAAACATAACTACAAGTGGAAGCATTTGAATCGTATAATCAAGAAATTCAATGAAATATACAACCACAAGTTGATAGAATTGAAGAAGAGACTAATCTAATCAAGAAATCCTCCTCCTCCTCCTGGGGGCTAGGGACGTTCGCGGAGTCCGTGCTTTCCGTACCACCGAAAGGTCGTTCTTGGGCGGATCCCGCTCCTAAACATAACGGGGGGGGGGGGTGGATGAAACATACCTGAAACATGGCTATTTGCATCCCACATCGGTTGGGCAGGTGAACGAAGGTCTCTTTATAAGTGGCTGGATACCTTCCCCAATGTGACGCGTTTTAAATCCGTGAGCCTGCGCCCAAAGCGGACAATATCACGTTGCGGCTCTCGTACACCTTCCTGTGGGGGGTGTCACAGTTGGTATCAGAGCCAGGGTCGGGCCTGTGTGCCAGCGAGGACGCTGGTCTCCCAAGTGAGGGAGGATGTAACATCCCACATCGGTTGGGAAGGTGAACAAAAGCTTCTTTATAAGGGGCTGGATGCCTCCCCCATCGAACGCGTTTTAAAACCGTGATGGGGGTATTCTCCCCAAGTAGCGGACAATATCCGATGCGGTTTCCTGCTTGTTACAGTTATTGATACGTGTTTGCTACGTGGAATACATGTGTTAATGTATATCCATAACATTGATACGTGTTGTATCATGTTTACATTACATCGATTCTATGTTTTATAAATACGTATATGTTATACGATTTTGGTGATCATATATTTTCAAAACCTTTTATGCCCTTATTCAGGTATGTATTTAAGTTTTTAATCTTTTAAGTTTAAGTAAAGTTATATAAATTTTAAGGTTTAGTTTATTATTAAGAGTAAAATTTAGGGTCATAATCGTGGTGGGTGTTAAGTAGCCTAACCTTGATTAGGCATGGACTGATCAACCATGCTTAAACAAGGTAAATGTTATCCAAAACCAATCATGATTATTACTAGAAAATACTTTATTAATTGCTAAAACTTGCTCCAATTCTAATCAGGAACACAACTCAGAAACTGTCTATTTGTCTCAGTAATACTTAAAGACCAAGGTGAGTTCCTTTGAACTGTTTTCTAAAACGGGATGTGATCTTCTGATAACTGGTAATAATTGTAGAATTAACTATCAATAGCATCTGTGATATGTGGCAATGCTTGATAGGATGCTTGAGGGCTGCTTGTATGATTCTGCTTTAGCCAGTAGAGTTTATATCCATAGCCTGGTTATGTGAATTTATACTGTGCTTACTATGTTCCTATCTGTTTGCCATGGTTGTATCTGCTTGATGCAATAGTCAATAATAACATGTTTTGAATTTTGAAGAATGTTATGTTTATGAACTCACAAGCTTTATGCTGAGTCCCAAATGTTTTCTATTTTATGGACACACATCCTAGGTGCCAAGAGATTGCAGAAATTGGAGATTACAGGCTAGTTTATGAGGAAATAGAGGCCTAGAGCGCTATTGAAGATTCAGATCTCTAATATAGTTAAATTGATGTAATGGTTTTATCTAAGCATGACAAATATAATGTTTGTTTTGATGTATAATCAAAGTTAGACTTCCGCTGTGAATTTGGATTACTATGTGTTCTATATATCCAATGCGTAACGCTCCCCAGGGTATGCCCTGGGAGGCGGGCGTTACAAGTTGGTATCAGAGCCATAGTTTAAGTGAATTAGGCATTATCAGTTAGTGTCTAAACTTAAACTAAGATTGGGAAGACTACGTAGATTGGCAAACGAGTCAAGTAACATGATGATATATAAGAAGAGTTAAATATGTGTTAAGCATATAGTGAAAGATAATTAGAATACGTAAATAATGTAAAAGGTTAATAGTAATTAGCTAATGTTTTTAAGGATTTACATTCGTAAATTATGTTTTGGTTTGCTATCGGTTATGTTTACCTAAACATAAGAAGTAGATTAATAGCGTTGATCAAAAATTGAAGAAAACGTACACCTTTACGGATAGTCTTATGTTAATTAGTCTAATTAACCAAAGTGACTAGGCAAGACAAATCACGATTAGTAATACTCAAATACATTATAAAATATAATGTTCAGGAAAACAAGCTAACAAAAAGCTCAATAAGAATGACATTCATATTCAGACACTCATATTGATACATAATAATGAAAAGCTAGAATATTCATGTCAGGTATATTGATGATTATGCTTGGATCCACATAATGGTGAATTTATAATGAAAAGAGTATCCTAGTAAGATTCTAACATATTGATTAGTGCCAATGTCTTAGTGGTGAATTGATAGCTCCATATGACAAGGATTAGTGGTGTACTGGAATATGAATTTTAAATATGTAAAGTTTAATTCTTAGACCATATGTTCAATGAGCAAGACAAACAAGTAATACATGTTCAGAAAAAGCAATTAAGAAAAAAAAATATATTCCACATGATTTTGAAGATTTTGAGATTTGAAGATTATTATTGGAGATCAATGTTAGTTTTTCTAAATACTAGTGGAAATGAATGGAATTGTTAACTAACTACAACTATGATATACAATACCATCCAGGAAAGAACAAAGTTAATCGCTGGTGAATTTTATAAATAAGAATGAGCTCAATCACTAAAATTGGAATATCTACAAATGATATTAAGATAAACCTCTTAGACTAAATTGAAATGCACAAGAAAATTCCTTGATCGAAAATCACATTAATAAGCAATGAAGGATTGGTAGACGAAAACTATTAAGAAATAGAAGTAATACTATTTTAAGACTCCACAATCATATATGAGTATCGAGTCTTAGCATATTACATGACATGATACTAAATGAAGCCCATAAATCAAAATATAGAGCACACACTGATAGTAATAACAGGCAATATGATTTAAGGATTATTATTGGTATTCTGAAATCAAAGATCAATCACAAGACGTGCATGAAAATTTCTTTATCTACTTAAGGATTATGGTGAAATATTAGAAATTGTCTAACTAGATAAACAATGTTAAATCTCATAATGGAAATGAAAGATAACCAATAGACTTTGTTAATTTCATGATTAAATTATGAATATAACGCCATCTAGTTGTTGGATGGTAGGCTTACCAAATTAGTACACTCTCTATCCATATGTCAAACTATAAGAAAGAAATGTTAGCCAAACTCTATTAGTCTCACATTAAGATTTGCCTATCTTGACTATATCTGATAGACTTTATCTTTTCACTTCAAAACTATAATAAGGTTTCTAAAATAAACTAAGAACTCGAGTAAACTGGAGAACCTTATGTTTTACAATAGTAGTAGACTTTCTTTGAGAATTAAAACCTTAAGCAATATAATATATAAATATATTAGAGTTCGTATAATAAGAGTTTGATATAATTTGATCACTTTTGCGCTAAAGAAATTCTAAGAAATAAGGATACGTTGGTTAACAAAAGAAGCTATTAATCATACAATATAATAATCTTAGCTTAAAAGATAATTCCACTAGTATTGGTCGAGTGATAAGGTTAGAAAAGAGTCTGAGAAAACATGGAGATTGGCAGAAGAAATAAAAGCCAAATATCCTCAACTCTTCGGGTAACCTTCGAATTTTGAGAACGAAATTCTTTTAAGGGGGGAAGAATGTAACATCCCGGGTTTCCAGGGTCAGATATAGTAGTTAAAATAAAATAAATATGAACTTTATATTTTGTATATTGTTAAACGAGTAAGTAATGAGTGAAATAACTATTGTAAATTTTAAGTTTTTACACTAATTTTAGTGTCGTAAGATACCGTTTAGATATATTTAAATATAATAATATATTATATTTAAACATGCTCTGTTTTTAACGAAACTTAAGTCGACTCATAGAGAAAAATAAGCTCGTTCCAGTGACATATTTGAAATTTTGTAGAACGTTATATTTTTAAAGTTATAAGAGAAAAACAAGTTAAGCAGCTAAATTAATTATAATAATAAAATAATAAAATAATATTATATTAAATTTGTGATTACAGAATGTATATTGATACGTGTTTGCTACGTGGAATGCATGTGTTAATGTATATCCATAACATTGATACGTGTTGTATCATGTTTACATTACATCGATTCTATGTTTTATAAATACGTATATGTTATACGATTTTGGAGATCATATATTTTCAAAACCTCTTATGCCTTTATTCAGGTATGTATTTAAGTTTTTAATCTTTTAAGTTTAAGTAAAGTTATATAAATTTTAAGGTTTAGTTTATTATTAAAAGTAGAATTTAGGGTCATAATCATGGTGGGTGTTAAGTAGCCTAACCTTGATTAAGCATGGACTGATCAATCATGCTTAAACAAGGTAAATGTTATCTAAAACCAATCATGATTATTACTAGAAAATACTTTATTATTTGCTAAAACTTGCTCCAATTCTAATCAGGAACACAACTCAGAAACTGTCTATTTGTCTCAGTAATACTTAAAGACCAAGGTGAGTTCCTCTAAACTGTTTTCTAAAATGGCATGTGATCTTCTGATAACTGATAATAATTGTAGAATTGACTATCAATAGCATCTGTGATATGTGGCAATGCTTGATAGGATGCTTGAGGGCTGCTTGTATGATTCTGCTTTAGCCAGTGGAGTTTGTATACATAGCCTGGTTATGTGAATTTATACTGTGCTTACTATGTTCCTATCTGTTTGTCATCGTTGTATCTGCTTGATGCAATAGTCAATAATAACATGTTTTGAATTTTGAAGAATGCCATGTTTATGAACTCGCATACTTTATGCTGAGTCCCAAATGTTTTCTATTTTATGGACACACATCCTAGGTGCCAAGAGGTTATAGAAATTGGAGATTACAGGCTAGTTTATGAGGAAATAGAGGCCTAGAGCGCTATTGAAGATTCGGATCTCTAATATAGTTAAATTGATGTAATGATTTTATCTAAGCATGACAAATATAATGTTTGTTTTGATGTATAATCAAAGTTAGACTTCCGCTGTGAATTTGGATTACTATGTGTTCTGTATATCCGATGCGTAACGCTCCCCAGGGTATGCCCTGAGAGGCGGGCGTTACAAAAAGGCCTTCCTCATCTCTTCTTGGGGAAAACATTGCCCACTCTCTTCACACCTCTTCTAACCTCTTTCCCCACAAAAAAAACCCGAAACACCATAAGACATCCTTTCCCTCCCAAGCCTCCTCTCCATCGGTTCTCTTCCCTTCACCTCCTCCTCGCTGCCGCCGCCGCCTGACCTACACCTCCTCCCTCGCCGCCTCCTCTCTCCTCCCTCCTCCCCTCTCTACCACGTCCCTCCTCCTCTCTCAGCCACCGCCTCCTCCCTCCCTCCTCTCTCTCAGTAACGAGATGAAATTGCTGAGCAGTTAATACAAAATGTGGAATAAATAATTTAAATAAAATGTATTTTTGTGATTTTATGAATATTATTTCAGTATTGTATGATTTTTATTTAAATTTTATTGTTGAACTACTTTTTAAAGTTTAAAAAATAGGTTTATTTTAATTACAGAATATTTTAGCAGTCTGTAGATGTTAAACAACAAACGGTCTTTTTCTTACATACTGTAAACATTTAGTCCACATATTTTGCTGCAGATGTCTGCATATATGATTCGCAGACTGTAGACATTTTGCTGTATAAAAAACAAAAAGCTTAGTGAGGGATATTGTTCCTCTCATGGTTAGTCTAATGCACCACGTCTTCGTATGCCTAATATTCCAACATCGATCTAAACATCGATGATGACGCAATCCCTAACTTTCAAGAGCTCACAAGACAAACATAAAAAAAAACAATCCACAAACCATCATCATCACAATATGATATACTAAATTAACACGGTTATGAGGTTCATACTTTCCCTGAAGCCGAATCCAATCATATAACTCGGTTTAGAGATGGAAGTTCCGCCAACAAAATGTACAGGTCGTCTTGATTTGATGACAATAATGAGTAATAAAAGCAAACATACTTAGAATTTTTTTCCTCTAAATATCATTATCCTACTAATGGACATGTAATATATTTTATTGTTGAAAAAATATAATTTATTTTTGATATGGGAAAAATATTCAAACACACGGTTACACATCGGATGCCAGGTGGAAACCCGAAACGTAAGATCTATATCGTGGAATACATCGAATTAAGTGGTCTTATTTATAATAGTTATCTTATTTTGTAAATAACCCTCCTGTTTTGTCGTTGATATATATATTATTCGACACCCAATCGTGTGATCTCTAGTATATTCAACGTTTTGCCCAAGAATACTTTCAACTTTCCTTGATCTCCAAGAAATCATGATTTGAATGCAACTGTTCTCCCCTTGTTTACTTCTATAGGTTTCAATGATTCATGTATGTAAATTACTTTTATATTAACCAGAAGGAATGTTTTAAACTGATGTAGAGCTCAAGTAACCATGAAATTGGCCCATAAATATATATCACCCCAAGAAAATTGTTTGATTATGATGTACTCATTTGACTGGCCAATTAATAACTATATCATTTGATTATAACAAAATTAAACAATATTTTCAATTTTTATTTTTTTTTACAAAAGTCAACACTCCACCTCCTTTCCTTAAACCCTAATCTTCAAATCTTCCATGATTTATGCCAATGGAGATGACAAAACCCTAAGTATATCTTACCATATTCACATTCATGCTTTGTTAGATTATGAATCAAGATGAGCTGTATCTAGACATATATGTACTAACTTTGTCATGTATATATATTTAATTTGTGTCTATTTTCTTTCTATCATGATTGTGTTATGGCTGTCGAAAAGAAACTACAAACTCAACCATCCGAAGGGATTCTAGAAAACGTATGGTCAAATTTCATAGGCGAAGATTGTCAAACAAATGATGAAGGATGGAAGAAATCATCTGAAGTTTCTGAATCATGGAATGAATTGCCTGATCTTGACCTAGGTAGAGATGAATCAACTAAATTTTTAGAAAGGTTGCCAAGCTTAGGTAGATGGATATCTATGGGAGCGGAAGAATGGGAAGAAATTCTTGATGGAACAGTTTTTCATTCGGAAAATTTGGAAAATTCGAGCGTGTTTATTTCAAAAAGTTGTGATCACACTATTACAAGTCCAAAAGATAGCGTTGTGACGGTTGAGAAACGTTACAGGGGAGTTAGAAGACGCCCGTGGGGAAAGTATGCAGCCGAAATCAGGGATTCATCAAGAAAAGGAGCTAGGGTTTGGCTTGGAACATTCAAGACAGCAGAAGAAGCGGCTTTGGCTTATGATAAAGCAGCATTGAGATTTAGAGGTCCAAAAGCAAAGCTAAACTTTCCAATCCAAGTAGTAGAACATGCATCGCAAATCACTAATCCGCAAACCGAGGCAAATGATCCTTCCAGTAATTCTCAAGAGACAAATCCAATATCAATTCGTAGCTTACAAGCAAAAGATTGTAATACGAAGAAAAGAGTTTTTAAAGAACCAGAAGAACTCCAAGAGAAGGTTGTCATGAGCAGGCCACCTCCATTGAAGAGGTTAGAAACCTTAGAAAGATCATATGACGATGACAACATTGATATTCTTGAGTTTGAGGATCTTGGAGCTAGTTATTTAGAAAGTTTATTATCCAAAGGGTTTTAAGAAAATAGAAGTACTAGAATGTGATCATGTAACTGAAATTACATCAAAATAATTTTGTTAGATATGATTAATTTGTAAAAAGAACATTGCTACTTGATTTTAAATGATCATCCATGTACATGATAATTAACTAGTTCGTTGTCTACATAAGTTTTGCAATTTCTATCATTCGATTTTCGAAATATTAGTTTGTTTACTTTTTATTATAATTATCATGCTAACATGTAAACTAATTATCATTTTTACACCTTAATTCTATATCTCTTGCAACATTAATCTAGAAGTGTCTTTACACTACAAGGAAGGAGATCATTAGCGGCGACATTTGTCGCCGCTATTAGTAGGCCTTTTCGCCGCTCTTAGTATTAGCGGCGACATGTCGCCGCTAAACAGTCGCCGCTAATGATTCGTCGCTAATGGAAACCTGGTCGCCGCTGAAGAGTCGCCGCTAAAGGTGTCGCAGCTAATGACACTTTTAGCGGCGACACATGTCGCCGCTAATAGTTAATTTTAAATTTAAATTTTTTTATTTTTTTTAATTTTCCATTTTTATAAACCGAATAAACCTGTGTAAAAATTGTCACACCCTCAAAATCCGCTAACGGGGTTTTACCGTCAGGCGTGTGACATAACCAGGATCTCAGATAAGCATCGGTTACACCAAACGACTCGATAATTACAAATCATATAAGTTGCTTAATTTTAATGAAACAAACCAAATATATTTAAGTAGTGCGGAAGCGAAAACAGGAAAACATTTAACAATAGTTTTGGAACACGCAAACACGCGTGCAATCCAATTTATGTAAAGTAAATGCGAATAAAATCTTGAAAACAGTTTGAGATGAACGCGGAATGACATGCAGTGGATGCTGTGCTCCTAGACGTGACACATCAATGTCCTGAGAGAAACATGCAAAAATCTCAGTACAAGACTGGTGAGTTCACAGGTTTATCAGAAAACAGTAATTATCAGTAATGAAGTTCCCGGATTATGTAATCCGTCAAGTATGTAATTCCCGGATTATGTAATCCGTCAAGTATGTAGTTTCCCGGATTTAGTAATCCGATAAGTATAATGAAATCCCCGGATTTATTAATCCGATATGTATAATGAAATCCCCGGATTTATTAATCCGATAAGTATAATGAAATCCCCGGATTTATTAATCCGATAAGTATAATGAAATCCCGGATTTATTAATCCGATAAGTATAATGAAATCCCCAGATTTATTAATCCGATAAGTATAATGAAATTCCCGGATTTATTAATCCGTCAAGTATAATGAAATTCCCGGATTTATTAATCCGTCAAGTATAATGAAATTCTCGGATTTATTAATCCGTCAAGTATAATGAAATTCCCGGATTTATTAATCCGTCAAGTATAATGAAATTCCCGGATTTATTAATCCGTCAAGTGTAATGAAATTCCCGGATTTATAATTAAAGCATATAATGGGTAGCTAATCCATAATGATCACTATGTGTATGAAGGCGCGGCCGAACTGATATGTAATCAAATAATAAACCAGGCCCGGATGTGGATCACACCACAACACTTGTAATTAGGCTAACCGTTCACCGTTTGACGAACGTTGTGCTAGCGCGACTAGCCCGGGTGGGGTATGTCAATCCCAGTAGTACTACTAACAATTACCTCGTTAAGTCCATATTAACGGTCCGTTGGGCAAGTATACACCATAGTATCAATTATATGCAGTATTACAAAAATCCAGTGTAATGTAACTTTTATGAAAACAACATGTTTCTCTCCCCTAAAAGAGTATATAAGTAAAAGTGGGGCTGTAAACTCACCTTGATGTAATGAAATGAGCAAGAACTTCAAAGAATAAGGCAATGCACGATCAAACACGATCAACACCTATTATTAATTGTAATTAAGTTTTTAAAATGTGTTCAACGCGAATAAATACATTTGGTCGGATTCGGGTCGGTTCGGTTTGACGTACACGATTTGATATACTAACAACACTATTTAATAATATTACCAATTAGGGATGGCAAAAAAACCCGAACCCGACGGGATACCCGAAACCCGAAACACACGGGACGGGTATACCCGAAACCCGACGGGTATGGGACGGGTATGGGATTAATTTTAAAAATTTTCATGGGTATGGGACGGGTATGGGATTAGGTGATATACCCATTTACCCGACCCAATTACCCAAACATATACCCGTTTACCCGTCCCATTTACCCGAAAAACATATACCCGTCTTCATGGAATTACTAGATTTATATTTTGGACAGGGCTGTATATTTTGGTACCTTATATTTTGGGTAGTGGCTTCTTCATGGAATTGTTGGAGATGTATTTTGGTAACTTATATTTTGAACATGTACCAAAAACGTCTTTGGGTTCATGTATCTTGATGTTAATATATATATAAAGTTGATCTATATAAAAAGAGAAGAATTATATTTTTTTATTTTTGAAATCCCAACGGGTATACCCGAAACCCGCGGGAATGCCCGATACCCGACGGGTAATACCCGATAGATACCTGATGGGTATTGGGCCGGGTATGGGACAGGGTTTAACAATCGGGTATGGGGTTGGGAATACCAATACCCGACCCATACCCGACCCATTGCCATCCCTATTACCAATATTGATATTAATAATAACAATGGTATAATTATAATGATAATAATTGTATTTGTAAATAATTTGCGAAATTTATTAAATATAATTCCTTCATTAATCATAATAATTCCATAATTAAAATAATATAATCTCCCTTAATAACTTGATGATTTAAATTATTATTTAAAATCCATTTTTATAAATGTAACTATTTATAACATTTGTAATAATAAATAAATAATTAAGGTATTAAAAAAAATAAATTTCCAGAAAATAATTAGATAACTTCTAAAATAAACACAATTTATAAAAATTATTTTTATAATTTTTAAGCATTTTTCTGTATTTTTAAAAGGTCAAAAAGGCTTCAAAAAAAATAATTGTTGAGGGCAGGGTTCGAACCCTTGACCTCCTGTTCATAATCACACACACAAACCAGTAAACCAAGGCACACGGCCGCGGTAAGACTCCACTTTTAATTCTTTTAAACTCAAACTCCAATAATCCCAATTCACCAAGAACCCTAGTTTCAATTGATTTGAAATTGAACCACCAATTGATGTTGTTAATCAAATTAAGTTTAGGGCTATGATTCCTCATGTAAAACCGAATGTATTGGTGTAATCAATTACCTGTTTTGAAGTTCGATCGATGATGAACACTTGATGAGTCAGTCGCGACTATGCAAGGATCGATTTCAGTGGCAAACTTTGATGATAATCAAATTCCTTTCACAGGAAGTTTCTAATGGTTCTAATGATGAAAAGCCCTAAGTTAATTTTGTGAATTAAAACTCGTAAGATAGTATTCGACTGAGTTGCAGGTCGATGATGTAGATGATGATCGATGATGGTGATTTGTGGATTTGTAAGTGTAATTGAAGGTTGTGTTCGATTAGTAACACTTATATAATTGTGTAGGTAAGATTATTTTGATTAAAAATAGAATTGTAGTGCGATTTTGGTGAGTTTGTCGGCCGACTTTCGGTCGAGAGTGGGAATCCCATTATACCGAACCAATTATTCAAATTGCAGTGGTCCACTGGTTTGAGATATTCACGCGATTCGATTGGGACCGGTTTCGTGGTTTATAATTGAGTATATCGAGGCCTTTGGAGTCGCCGGAGAGTCGCCGGAATAGTGGCCGGACGGGAAAGGGTGGTCGACGGGGAAGGGGTGTTTTAAATTGAATTTACACAAATGGTCCCTGGTGTTTAAAAGGTTTATCATTTTATGTTAAAAGTAATTAAAACAGGTTTCAAGAATTACAAAATCACCCCCTTAACTTCTTATTTAAGTTTTTAAATATTTAAAAGTTAAATAAAGTTTTACAAATTATTATATATTTTTTAATAACAACACTAACATTATCATTATTATTATTATTATTAAAATTAATAATAAAAAATAATATATAAATCACATAAATATTTTTTTGAAATAAATCACGAATTTTTTTCGGGTTGTCACATCATCCCCCTGTTAGAGGAATTTTCGTCCCGAAAATTAAGATGTACTGACAACATCCTTGATCCGGCTAGGATACTTGCACATCATTTCGTCCTCTCGTTCCAAAGTGAACTCAGGATCACGCCGGGAGTTCCACCGAACTCTGCCAATTAGAATTTTTCTATGCTTAAGTTGTTTAACTTTCCAGAATATAATTTCGTGATAAGACCAACAATGATAAGAAAGGTTATCCGTCAGAATTTAAGAGTCCCAAACGTCACCATATGAAACGACCTTAACGCATATCTTGAGAATATGTATTTCTCCTTTGACCAACCATTGGTCTAAAAATACGCTATGCGAAGATCTTGGAATGAGTTCACGACAATGATCTATAATGCACCAATTATCATCATGACCACTATGATAATAAGCATTTTAGTTGCAAGGAAAGTTAAACAAGAGATCCATAGGATCACGAAGGTTAGGTCTTGTCACTTGTGAAGATAAGACTATTGGACACATACTAAGTTACGTCTTTTCCTTTAGACCAAACCCAGGTCTACAAGTTACGAAGGTTTATGAACCTTTGTATCCGCATCACAATGAGGATAATAATGAGTCTTGTTGTTTAAATCCAAGATAGAATTTTAATAATTTTCAAGCTTAAGGATTCAAGAGCGATTCAAGCAATGACTCGAACAATATGAAACATGCTTTGCAAGGTAGCAATATTTAAGTAAGTTTACTTACACAGTTTAACAAACCATAAGCACAGCTGAAAACATTTGTATGACTTAGAAAGTCATGAACATAAGTTGATAATATCTTCAGCAGAGAGATTGTTTAGGAAGGCTATCATCGCACAATCACGTTTTGATGATAACTCAAAATGAAAGTCGATAGTTAAGGAATAAATGATTCCATATAGCTAGGTCAAAACATGAGGATAAAGGGAGAGAAATCGATTCAAGAATTTAAGTGCTCCCAGCTTAGAATAAATATCAACCTAAAACGATTGGGTCTCCTTTCAGGTTCAGAGATCATGCTTTGGTTTAATAGGTCGAATCACCTTCTCCTGACGGACTATCTTGGTTTCCTTCTTCGATAACCAATTCATACGGTATTAAGTCTATGTCAAGGTCATGATCTTCGTGTACTTTTGTGTAACCTCTAATCATTACCATTGGTCATTTTAACAGAGTAAATAATTTCTAAACAACTAGGGTTAATGCTAAGTTAAAGAATAATTCTAGAAGAATCCAAGCTTGTTATCCACCCTGGTATCAAATAGATGTGTAACTATTGATGATAAGGTACGTACATGTAGCAACATTTAGTCTTGTCGAATGTGGCTTGCTTCAGTCGTAAATGTATGACCGCGTGATGTATTACTTTGACTTATATGACCTTTATTTCCATAATTTAACTGTTCTTACTTTCTAGCTATAGCCATTTCCTAATTCTGATTGTTTCTAACTTGTCCTGGGGTCCTAATCGTCCTAGGGCACACTTATGGTAATGGTCGGAACTCCAACCTTCTTAATATCCCCGTTTAGCGCATGTTAACTTAATCGTATTAACCAACATAGCTAGGTTCACAACATTGGCATTCTTGTCTACCTTACCGCTAGATTGCTTGTTCGACCCTTCAACTTCTTTCTACTACTCACTAGATTTCCCAGTGTCCTTCCTAACTCTATTTGGTCTAATGTCATAAGGTATGACATCAGCTTTGTCAATTCAGGGAGTTTGTTAAAGAGCACGACCTAACCCTACTATTGCACAATTTTAGAATTACCATTCTAACTTTTGCATTTTATTCCTTAGGTAATAGTACTCAATCACCAAGGCTTTAAACTTATCTTAAGTCATTTGCATCAATTGAACTTATCCTGTTTGGACTTATCTTAACTTAGCTTGAACCTGAGTGTTCCACCAGGTTAGTGCCTTGCCCCGTAGTGAACACGTGGCATACCTGATTCATCAAATCCATGAAGACAGCTGGTGCGTTGGTCAACCCGAACGGCATGACCAAGAACTTATAGTGTTCATATCGAGTTCTAAACAATATTTTTGGTATGTCATCTTCACGAACCCTCAATTGATGATAGCCCGATCAAAGATCGATCTTTGAGGAGTACATTGATCTCTGCAACTGATCGAAGAGATCATCGATCCTGGGAAGGGGGTATCGGTTCTTAATAGTCAAATTGTTTAATTTCCGATAATCTTGTCAAGTACAGAGTGTTATCCATGTTTTGAGTATCAAGGATATGGTTATTAACGAAGAGTTAATCAACCGGAGTTGTACAAAGGAAATGATTGAGAAGGAATTTACTTGGTCAAGGAGCGATCGAAGGAATCTATGTACAATAATCTAAAATCCGATGAAGTAGTATTATTAGAGTATGTCGCGTCTCTTGTCTACTGATGTCGTATTAGCCGGCGTTTTTGTCATTCAAGACTCAATCCAACAAGTTGTGAATAAGGTTGCGTATAGCAAATGCGACATCGACAGACGTATGGAATAAAAGTTGGGTTAACAACATAAGTCCTTAAGAGAGTTTCTTATAAAGCCCTTATTAATCCAAAATATAAGTCAATCAAATAATGATAGGGTGTGATTATTGAGGGTCTTCTCAAAGTACTAGTATGTGATGTAATACCCACAACGTTCTTAAATAAGTATACCATAGATAGTTTGTAGGACAGGCTGTGTACTCATAACCAATAATGCACTTAAAGTATTCAATCAATTCCTTAGGAATGTCTCTTAGAAGATAAAATTAATGTCATGATTGAAAATATCATGAAGGCTCTAAGTAGGACAGGACTTAAGTAATAGCAAGTGTTAGTAATGTTTTGTTACCCTTAACAAGGACTTACTAGAATTATGATCCTAGCACCCTAGGGTATAAAATAGAAAACTTGTAATACTCATGATCATTACTTCTCCCGCGTCCATGTCCTCTTCCAGACATTCTTTAAATTACCAAATATCAAAAGCTATCAGTCGTATGAAAATAGACCTTTTGTCTTGAAATGAAAAGGAAGAGAAATTCAAGGAAATAAAGAAATAGACAAGCTAGAGAATCAGTCCGAATCCGTGGGATTAACACAAATGTCATGGTCTGAATTTCGTCCAAATTCAAGGTAAAGGTGAGCATTCCTACAAGTAGAACTGATAGATAGTTAGTGGCTATTTTCTATGAAGACCGAGACTTTCTTGCTCAAGGTGTAGGATTGATGACTTATACTGACTACAATGTTACCACCCGACCAGATTCACCGAACTTAGCATGCACGACAGATTACAATTACGTGTGCACCCGTAATGGTAATTTGCTTTGCATGATCACCCCGGTTCCTCCTATCAGGCTAACATATCTTGTCAAGTACAGTGGTCATCAATGATAGAAGTACCAAGTATGTATGCATTATATCGGGGTTGATTAATCAGTATACGAAAGGATCAGTGAAGTTTTGGGAATCATTGACACGCCAAGGTAATTTGACCCATTTGCCTTAGAGACCTATGTATTGACCATAGTTTATCACTCATCCCAGAAATCCCCAGGTAAGCATACCAGGTCTCGCAATGAGATTTATGCGATATGCTTGCCTTAGCCCGAGGGCCTTTTGCCAGGAAATCCAGAATACAGGTGTCTATGTGTCACACAAATCACGAAGAACATTTAGGCGATGTCAAATGCACACAAACTCTCCCGTGACTCACAGCAACTTGGAGCCACCATCCCGGTAGCCATATGCTCACAGGGATATGTTAAAGCAAAAATTTCCAGGCAACCAATTTAGTAGGCATAGCTTAGTAATCTATGTGTGTGTAACTAATGCAAATCCAGCTATAGTCTAAAATGCGATGCAGATGAGATGCAAAGTTCATTTTAGTTCGCTATAACTAATGCTCTGATACCAATCTGTCACACCCTCAAAATCCGATAACGGAGTTTTACCGTCAGGCGTGTGACATAACCAGGATCTCAGATAAGCATCAGTTACACCAAACGACTCGATAATTACAAATCATATAAGTTGCTTAATTTTAATGAAACAAACCAAATATATTTAAGTAGTGCGGAAGCGAAAACAGGAAAACATTTAACAATAGTTTTGGAACACGCAAACACGCGTCCAATCCAATTTATGTAAAGTAAATGCGAATAAAATCTTGAAAACAGTTTGAGATGAACGCGGAATGACATGCAGTGGATGCTGTGCTCCTAGACGTGCCACATCAATGTCCTGAGAGAAAACATGCAAAAATCTCAGTACAAGACTGGTGAGTTCACAGGTTTATCAGAAAACAGTAATTATCAGTAATGAAGTTCCCGGATTATGTAATCCGTCAAGTATGTAATTCCCGGATTATGTAATCCGTCAAGTATGTAGTTTCCCGGATTTAGTAATCCGATAAGTATAATGAAATCCCCGGATTTATTAATCCGATAAGTATAATGAAATCCCCGGATCTATTAATCCGATAAGTATAATGAAATCCCCGGATTTATTAATCCGATAAGTATAATGAAATCCCCGGATTTATTAATCCGATAAGTATATTGAAATCCCGGATTTATTAATCCGATAAGTATAATGAAATTCCCGGATTTATTAATCCGTCAAGTATAATGAAATTCCCGGATTTATTAATCCGTCAAGTATAATGAAATTCCCGGATTTATTAATCCGTCAAGTGTAATGAAATTCCCGGATTTATTAATCCGTCAAGTGTAATGAAATTCCCGGATTTATAATTAAAGCACATAATGGGTAGCTAATCCATAATGATCACTATGTGTATGAAGGCGCGGCCGAACTGACATGTAATCAAATAATAAACCAGGCCCGGATGTGGATCACACCACAACACTTGTAATTAGGCTAACCGTTCACCCGTTTGACGAACGTTGTGCTAGCGCGACTAGCCCGGGTGGGGTATGTCAATCCCAGTAGTACTACTAACAATTACCTCGTTAAGTCCATATTAACGGTCCGTTGGGCAAGTATACACCATAGTATCAAGTATATGCAGTATTACAAAAATCCAATGTAATGTAACTTTTATGAAAACAACATGTTTCTCTCCCCCAAAAGAGTATATAAGTAAAAGTGGGGCTGTAAACTCACCTTGATGTAATGAAATGAGCAAGAACTTCAAAGAATAAGGCAGTGCACGATCAAACACGATCAACACCTATTATTAATTGTAATTAAGTTTTTAAAATGTGTTCAACGCGAATAAATACATTTGGTCGGATTCGGGTCGGTTCGGTTTGACGTACACGATTTGATATACTAACAACACTATTTAATAATATTACCAATATTGATATTAATAATAACAATGGTATAATTATAATGATAATAATTGTATTTGTAAATAATTTGCGAAATTTATTAAATATAATTCCTTCATTAATCATAATAATTTCATAATTAAAATAATATAATCTCCCTTAATAACTTGATGATTTAAATTATTATTTAAAATCCATTTTTATAAATATAACTATTTATAACCTTTGTAATAATAAATAAATAATTAAGGTATTAAAAAATAAATTTCCAGAAAATAATTAGATAACTTCTAAAATAAACACAATTTATAAAAATTATTTTTATAATTTTTAAGCATTTTTTTGTATTTTTAAAAGGACAAAAAGGCTTCAAAAAAAATAATTGTTGAGGGCA
Organism: Flaveria linearis; assembly: GCA_024085815.1. Classification (NCBI taxonomy): domain Eukaryota; kingdom Viridiplantae; phylum Streptophyta; class Magnoliopsida; order Asterales; family Asteraceae; genus Flaveria; species Flaveria linearis. Next base: position 22,348,593 of record CM044008.1, read on the forward strand.
GGGTTCGAACCCTTGACCTCCTGTTCACAATCACACACACAAACCAGTAAACCAAGGCACACGGCCGCGGTAAGACTCCACTTTTAATTCTTTTAAACTCAAACTCCAATAATCCCAATTCACCAAGAACCCTAGTTTCAATTAATTTGAAATTGAACCACCAATTGATGTTGTTAATCAAATTAAGTTTAGGGCTATGATTCCTCATGTAAAACCGAATGTATTGGTGTAATCAATTACCTGTTTTGAAATTCGATCGATGATGAACACTTGATGAGTCAGTCGCGACTATGCAAGGATCGATTTCAGTGGCAAACTTGATGATAATCAAATTCCTTTCACAGGAAGTTTCTAATGGTTCTAATGATGAAAAGCCCTAAGTTAATTTGTGAATTAAAACTCGTAAGATAGTATTCGACTGAGTTGCAGGTCGATGATGTAGATGATGATCGATGATTGTGATTTGTGGATTTGTAAGTGTAATTGAAGGTTGTGTTCGATTAGTAACACTTATATAATTGTGTAGGTAAGATTATTTTGATTAAAATAGAATTGTAGTGCGATTTTGGTGAGTGGGTCGGCCGACTTTCGGTCGAGAGTGGGAATCCCATTATACCGAACCAATTATTCAAATTGCAGTGGTCCACTGGTTCGAGATATTCACGCGATTCGATTGGGACCGGTTTCGTGATTTATAATTGAGTATATCGAGGCCTTTGGAGTCGCCGGAGAGCCGCCAGAATAGTGGCCGGACGGGAAAGGGTGGTCGACGGGGAAGGGGTGTTTTAAATTGAATTTACACAAATGGTCCCTGGTGTTTAAAAGGTTTATCATTTTATGTTAAAAGTAATTAAAACAGGTTTCAAGAATTACAAAATCACCCCCTTAACTTCTTATTTTAAGTTTTAAATATTTAAAAGTTAAATAAACTTTTACAAATTATTTATTTATTATTATATTTTTTTAGTAACAACACTAACATTATCATTATTATTATTATTATTATTAAAATTAATAATAAAAAAAATAATATATAAATCACATAAATATTTTTTTGAAATAAATCACGAATTTTTTTCGGGTTGTCACAAAAAATAAACCCAGATTTCCAGATTTTCCCAACAACACAAATAACATATCCAACAAATAGTATTAAGAAGTAAAATACGAGGCTTAACAATACGAAGTACAATACGAGGTTTTACAATACGAGGTTTCCCAACAACACAAATAACCGCTATCCTATTCATCGTCCTTGTCCGAATCATCATCTTCATCAGCTTGTTGTGTACCTTTTTAGAGGCAATAAGTTGCGTAATTTGCGACATAAAGTTTGCATTTTGAAAAAAACTTGCGATTTGAACCTACAAAACAAAACATACATTATAAGTTGTTGTATTTTGACAAATTATAAATTATAAGATCAGACATACAACTTTAAGTATATAATGTGTTCTTCTATCATTATTGATCCATTTCAACCAAATGTATATAATTCAACTTAAAGGCTAAATTACAGAAATTGTCCTTTAACTATGCTGAAAATTATGGCTCTTGTCCTTTAACTTTCAAAATTACACTGGCTATCCTTTTATTAAACTTTCTTTCAGTTAATACCCTTTGTACTAACCTCCGTTAAAAACTTCTGTTAATCCCAGTCACCCCTCTCACGTGAGGGGCAATTTCGTCCTTTTAAACCTGTAGGAGATAAACAAGGCTCGGCAAAACAGATCTGTGCGAAAAGAAGCATCCACGCGAGAAGCAAGTCATACGCGAGTCGCAGACCACGCGAGAAAGGCTCCATGCGAAAGACTGCTGCCGCGCGAAATCATGATCCACGCGAAAGTGATCTCGCGCGAGAACTCTATGTTTTAGTATAAATAGCTAGTTTTCGTTTTGTAATTAAGTTTTTCATTCATTATCACTGTATCTGTGCGAAATCACACAAGACCTCTTGTAGGTTTCAGTTTATCAATCAAATATCTTCTGTTTTGATCCAATTCAATCTTCTTCTACTCCAATCTTGTTTATATTCCGCGTTCACAAGATTGAGATCGTGTGTGTTTGATTTCTGGGAGAATTTCAAGGATTTACAATTGGTATCAGAGCATTAGGCTCTTGAACCATGATTTGGAGAAGAATTGGATTGAGTTCTATTTGATTTTTGAAGAATTCATCATCGATTACCTTAGATTCTGAGATGGAAAGGTTATGCTGCTCGATTATGGACGATTTGGACTGATCTGGACCTAATTGAACTTAATTAGTGGACTTTAAGCTTAATTTTGATTAAAATTGACTTAAAATTCATTAAAATTAGATTAAAATGAGTTCAATCACACTTAATCAGTGAATTGGAGGTGAAATTCGCAAGAACAAACAGTTGGTAATCTGTTTCAGCACAAAATAGACGTTTTCGCTTGATCTGACATTTCTCGCACGCGAAAAGGTGTTGTTTTCGCAAAGACAGTTATTTCACCTTTTTGTGCGATTCGCATAAAAGGGTATCTTTGGATTTTCGCACGAAGTACAATTTTGCACGCGAAACCTCTTTCCACGCGAAATCTGTTTTCGCACAACTTTGCTTTTCGCACGAGAATTCTGATTTCTAACTTTCTGCTCATCATGGCTTCAACTACACCAAATTTGAAGCATCTTACTGCTTCACTTCATCTAGACACTGAGATTGGAACTGGTAACAAGCCACCGAGGCTTTTATGTGAAGATGATTATACCGATTGGGCGTTTCGATTTGAAAGATATGTCATTTACACGGAACCTAAAATGTGGAGGTCTATTCAATATGGTCCTTACATTCCGTTGTACAAAAATGACAAAGGAGAAATGGTTCAGAAACCTGAACATCTGTGGGACGAAGACGATATCAAGAGACTGGAATTGGACGATAAGGCGTATGCTGCAATTACTATGGCTCTTACTACTGAGATCTCACAAAAGTTTCAAGAGTTCAGGGGTGCAAAAGTGCTATGGGATGCTCTGGAATCTCAGATAATGGGCAACAAAGACATGAGAGAGAGCAAGAAGGATATGTTGAATCAAGAATTCAACATGTTCAATCACATTGTTGGTGAGGAATTGGAAGCTCAAATGGCCAGGTTTGTTAGACTGGTCACTAAAATGAAGAGTGCTGGTATTACTATGGAACCTATTACTGTGAACAAGAAGTTACTCAACTCACTTCCTTACAGTTGGAATAACAACTGTACTTTGATAAAGAGAACAAAAGACTTGTATACTCTTCAGTTGACCGATCTCATCTCAACTATCAAGTCTTATGCTATGGATGATAAGCAGCGAGCTGCTAATCATCTCAGTTCTCTAGGTGCTGAAGGAACTGCTCTCTACGCAAAGATGGCTAGTAATCCAAATTACTATGTCAGTTATACACAAATGTGTCAGCAACAACAATCGGGAAGTGCAGCTTCTTCATATATGCAACCAGCAGTAACTCATCAAGTTCATGTTCCAGCAGCTCAACATTATTCCCCCATCATTCACCAACAAGTCTCTCAACCTCAAGATTCTCATAGTGGTCAACATGCTTATGTTGCTACCACTAATCCATCCAAACAGACTGTCCAAATTGCTGAGGAGCATCTTGCTCTTTTCACTACTTTTATGTCAAGTTATGAAGCTTTTATGGCCGGAAGACTTTCTGCTCCTAATATTCTTGTTGATGATCTTCAACAAGTTAATCCAGATGATGTTGAAGAGAACGACATCAAATATCAGATGGCCATGGTTGTCTACAGGGCAAAGAATTTTGCTAGAAGAACTGGAAGGAAAATATTTGGTGTTAATAATTCTAGCAAAATCGGTTTTGACAAATCCAACCTGAGGTGTTACAACTGTAATAAACCAGGTCATTTCGCCAGAGAGTGTACTGAACCAAAAACAGCTCAAACTGAAGCCCCAAAGAAGATGGTGACTGTGGAGATAGAGCAGAAGAAAGACAAAGCTGGTACTTCTAGTGGCAATAAAGCATTAGTTTCTCAAACTAATGCTGAATACGATTGGTCTGATCAAATGGAGGCTCTTGATCTGACTTTGTCTCATGCTCTCATTGCAAAGATTGTGCCAGAATCAGAAGAGGAAGAAAACTTGTTTGCTGAATTCGTGTCGGATGATTTGTTGGAAGGCTTGTTTGCTACAGAAGAAGAAGAGAAGGAAAGAATTGAAGCGGAGAAAGTGAAAGTTGATCAAATGATTGAGAAAGTTGAAGAGGAGAAAGAGAAGGCTGAGAAGAAAGAACAGGCTGAAAAGGTTGATGAAGAAAAGATTGTGTTTGAAGATGACACTGTTGAGCTCACAGTCAAAAGCACATGTAATGATCTAAAGACTGTTGTTAGTGCTCCAGTGGAAGAACCAACTGATAATATGAAAGCTTTCATGGTCAAGAAGGCAGAGGAAACAGAAGGAGAAACTTCAGAACCCAAGGTATATGATGACTTATGTAAAAATGCATGTGTTGAGAAAGTTCAAAGATACAGAGTTCATAATGAAAGCCTGATAATGGAAGTTGAAAAACTTCAGTATCAAGCGAGTAAACACAAGTCAAATGAAAGGATTTTTAAAGAAAAACTTGAAGGTTTAAACAAAACAATTTATAATTTGAAATTAAATCTTCATGATAAAGAATGTACTAATAATGACTTAACAAACAGAAATAATGAACTCGCTCTAGAAATTAACAGACTCAACAGTGAATTAGCCACGGTTAAATTGACTGTTGAGAAATTTGAACTTTCATCAACGATGGTTGAGGGCATTATCAAGTCACAAATGACTCAGAAAATTAAAGGAGGAAAATGTGGTGTTGGGTTTTCTAACATTGCTCCTCCAATTAATCATGACTATTCATGTTTACCCTCCTCTGAGAATATTTGTGATTCTGATATGGTTTATGGGATTGGATTTTCTCCATCTCAAAACATAAAACCTTCTGTTAAAATAAACTTATCAGTTGATCCTATCACAGCACCCAAAACTAAACAATCACCTGAAAATCTTTTTGCAGATAAAATGAAGGTGGATGGGTTGGTTGAAGATTGGGAAAGTGATAGTGAGGATGAGAATGAGAATGAGTGTTTAAATAATAAGAATGTAAAAGTTTCACAATCTGCTTGTACTCAAAATTTGTCTGGAAATGAAAAGAAGGTTGATTTGAATGAGTTGCAATCTAATAGTAAAAATCATTTGAATGCAAATCAAAGGGCTAATCAAAAGGAAAGAATTGAAAATGATTTTAAGAGTCGATTCATTTCTAAGGGTGTTATTGAAAATGAAGAACATATTTTTAAAGAAACGAATTTCGATTCTTTAAAAATAAACTTCATTATAATGCTAACCTTGTGAATCAAGATGTTTGTAGCCCAGATTTGCAAGTGAATAATTCTTCTGCATGCAATCTCACAATTCAAAAGCCTGGTCCTTCTCCAGCACCAATCCGTATAACTAAGCCTGGTCCTTCTCCAGCACATTCAAAGTCTGGTCCTACTCCAGCAAAGACAAAGATCGTTCATATTCCAACACCGACAATTTCACAAGTCAAAATTACCAAATCTCCGAATCAAAGTGGTCATAATACTTCAATTTCCTCGAATCTGCAAAAGATGAATTTGCAATTGTCAAATGAGACAAAGATTCGAGAGACTGTGGAGAAAGTTAAACCTAGTCAATCTGACTTTGGTTTTTATGACAATTTTCATAATTGTCATCCACAGTTTGTTTTCCACACACAACTGAAGAGATGCTTTCAGTGTGGAAACACTAATCACTTGGCAAATAATTGTCCTTTTAGACACAAATCATTAAGTAAACAAAGATTTCATAATTCTATTTCTCATAATAGAAAATTATTTTTCACTCGTGGAAAATTATTAAATAATATGAAATCAAAGGTTGCTAATGAATTTAATGTCAAACGGGATAAGAATTTGACCAATGACATAAAAGAAAATGTCAAGCCTAAAATCATAAATGAAAAGATTGATGTGCAAACAAAATATAATAATCTCAAATCATTTTGTCTTACTGCAACTCAGAAAGTGCTCAAGTCATGTTTGACTTGGGTACCAAAATCTAAGTAATTTTGTTACTAATGCAGGGACAACCGCAAAAGGCTACTGACAGTCTATGGCATGTTGATAGCGGTTGTTCAAGACATATGACTGGTAATTTATCACTACTACAAGATGTACAATCATACAACGGAGGAAGAGTGATATTTGCAGGAGATAGAGGAGGACGAATTACTAAACGGGGTACAGTTACAAATGGCGTCCTGAGTTTTGAAAATGTTAATTTTGTTGAGGAACTAAAACATAACCTGCTAAGTGTGTCTCAAATCTGTGACAAACAATATTCAACACACTTTACTAATAGCGAATGCTTAATATTAAAACCAGGTTTTGTTGTTCCAGAAGAATGGGTTTTGATGAGGACTCCGAGAGACAATGACACATATCTTCTAGATATGCATTGTTCTAATTCTTTGGTAACAGCCTCTTGCTTATTATCCAAAGCCTCGGAGAATGATTCCATGTTATGGCATCGTCGATTAGGACATGTCAATCTTAAAAACATGAATAAACTTGTACGTGGAAATCATGTAATTGGTTTACCTGAAAAAGAATATCATTTAACTGAACATTGTTTGTCATGTTCAAAAGGTAAACAACATAAACTTCCTCACAAACCAGTTGCACACAACTCAGTCGAATCAATCTTACAACTCTTACACATGGATCTTTTTGGTCCAGTAAGTGTTCTAAGTTTGGGTCGAAGATCTTATTGCTTGGTTGTTACTGATGACTTTTCAAGATTTACTTGGGTGTTTTTCTTAGCATCTAAGGATGAGACTCCACATCTATTGATCAAATTCATTACTTTGGTGGAGAATCAGACAGAGAAAAGGTAAAATGCATCAGAAGTGACAACGGAACAGAGTTTTGCAATCAAACTCTGAATGAGTTCTGTGAATCCAAGGGAATTGCCAGACAATTCAGTGCTGCTGGCACTCCACACAGAATGGGGTTGCAGAAAGAAGAAATAGGACATTAATTGAAGCTGCTAGAACAATGATCTCTGCCGCCAAATTACCTTTATTCTTTGGGCAGAAGCAGTAAATACTGCATGTTATGTTCAGAATCGTGTGTTAATCAACAAAAGATTAAATAAGACTCCTTATGAAATCTTTTATAATCACAAACCCAAAGTTAAATATTTTAAAGCCTTTGGTTGTTGTTGCACTTTGTTGCATACAACTGAATCATCTTCAAAATTTGCTGAAAAGGCTGATGAATGTTACTTTGTGGGATATGCTGCTAATAAGGTTGCATATCGTGTTTATAATAAAAGAACTAGACAAATAATCGAGTCATTTAACATTGATTGGCACGAACTTAACATAACTGATGCAGGTTCAGCTCCTTCATGGGTGTATGATTATGAATCTTTGTTCATAAATTTTAATATTTCTAAATCTTCATCTGCAGACTCTAATTCTCAATCAATCACCTTGGATAACCAAATAATTGAGGAACTTCCTTCTTTGATATCTGATGATTCTGCTACTGCTTCATCATCCAAAGATATTCCGACAGCTTCTGTGCCAGTATCTGCCTGTTCTGAGTCTTTAGATATTTCTTCAGAACAAATTCCTACTCAGGAGCAGGAAGAATCGTTGAGTTCTCCATTATCTTCATCTTCTTCAGACACTATACACACACCGATAGAGATCATTCAGGTTCCATTTGATGAGTCTCCAAATGTGTCAACTGCTTCTGAAACTCCTATTTCAGATGACACAATTGATGAAACTTATGTGCCTCTATCTCAACATACTGAAGAAGTTCTTGATAATGTTGAACATATTACAAATTTGGAAGATGGAATGGTTGCAGATGAGATTCCTCAATTGAGAATACATAAAACTCATCCAACTGAAGCAATCATTGGTCCGTTGCACGAAGGTGTAGTCACCAGAAGTCGATCAGGAGCAATCAACACATGTCTGTATGCTTGCTTTATATCCCAAACAGTGCCCAAGAATGTGGAGATGGCACTTAAAGAAAACAGCTGGATAGAAGCAATGCAGGATGAGTTGATGCAATTCAAGAAGCTCAATGTTTGGCATCTTGTTGAACTACCAAAAGATAAGCTTCCGATTGGAACAAAGTGGATTTTTAGGAATAAGACGGATGAAAAGGGTGTTATAGTTAGAAATAAAGCACGCCTTGTGGTGCAGGGATTTTATCAAGTTGAAGGCTTAGATTATGAAGAAGTGTATGCTCCAGTTGCAAGACTAGAAGCAATACGCATTTTCTTAGCCTTTGCCTCATTCATGAACATCAAGGTGTACCAGATGGATGTTAAGACTGCATTTTTATACGGAGAAATGAAAGAAGAAACTTATGTTTGTCAGCCTCCTGGATTTGAAGACCCAGATCATCCTGATTATGTTTACAAGTTGGATAAGGCTTTATATGGTTTACATCAAGCACCTCGTGCTTGGTATGCAACTCTGACTGAACATTTGCTTGCAAATGGTTATTCAAGAGGTGCAATTGATCAAACCTTATTCATACGAAAATCAGGCGATGATATCATTTTGGTTCAAATCTATGTCGATGATATTATTTTTGGTTCCACAAATGATAGTATGTGCACGGAGTTCGAAGCAGTGATGAAAAGAAGTTTGAGATGAGTTCACTTGGAGAAATTTCATTTTTCTTGGGTATTCAAGTTACTCAATCTGAGACTGGTATTCTCATTCATCAAGAAAAGTATGTTCAGACAATTCTTGAGAAATACAAGTTTCAAGACTCCAAAGTAGCTCCAACTCCAATGGCTTCTCGTCCTACTCTTACTCCAGATCCATTAGGAGAATCAGTTGATCAGCATCTTTACAGATCAATGATTGGTTCCCTTATGTATCTCACTGCAAGCAGGCCGGATGTTATGTTCCCTGTTTGTCAGTGTGCCCGCTATCAAAGTGATCCAAAGGAATCACACATGAAAGCTGTCAAGAGGATTTTCAAGTATCTCAAGGGTCAACCCAAACTTGGTCTTTGGTATCCTCGAAATTCCGATTTCAATTTATTTGCTTATACTGACAGTGATTATGGTGGTTGTAATTTAGACAGGAAATCGACCACAGGAGGATGTCAATTCTTGGGCAACCGACTCATTTCTTGGCAGTGTAAAAAGCAGAACACTGTCTCTACATCCACTGCCGAAGCTGAATATGTGGCTGCTTCGAGCTGTTGTTCCCAGCTTGTCTGGATTCAGCAACAACTTCTCGATTATGGCCTTAACATTTATGACACACCAATTTGGTGTGATAACACGGCAGTTTTAAACATCGTGAAAAATCCCATCCAACACTCAAAAACTAAACACATAGACATCCGCATACATTTTATCCGCGATTGTTTTGATCGTAAACTTATTCACCTAAAACAAGTGCCGTCAACTGAAAATATAGCTGACTTGTTTACCAAGGCGTTTGATCATTCTCGATTTGATTTCCTAGTGCAATCATTGGGAATGATTAACTTTGGATAAATTGGTTTAATGAATCTTCACAAAAAGATTTTTCAGTTTTTAATAATGAATAAAATTGCAATTGTTTCTTTTTCTTAAAAGAACAATCACAATTTTAGGGGGAGAAAATTAGAAAAGCAAGTTCTGAAAAATATTTTTGGTCTTAGGGGGAGTTAAGATCAAAGGATTGCCAAAATCAAAAAGAAGAAATTTTCATGCTTAAATGAGAAATGATATTACAAAGTTCAAAACGAGTATAAGTACTTTCAAAGGCTTAAATACAAATACACTTGGATTATGTTTGATATGTTGATAGGCTTTGCTTTCAGAAATGAAAAGATCATAATTGAGTGATTACACTTGAATTAAAGAAATATGATTCAGTGGGGAACATATCAGGATTATGTGCCAAAAATGTTCTAACACAGACTGAGAGATATAATCTTGTCATACTCAAGCCTGTATATGATGGATTCAGTGATTATCATATCTATATATGTATATACAAAAGATAAAAATATAAAAAGAAACAAAAAGGAGAAAAATACAAAAAGAAAATAATTGAGCAAAAAGATGCCAACAACAAAGGCCATATAGGATATAAGATGCCAAGAAGCACAAACAAATCAAAAGATATGTCTAAAAGACATACATACTATATGGTATATATTTTCTGATTTTGAGAATAGTTTTTAACTTTGGAAGGCAAAATCGAAAGATGGGGCATGTAAGTCCGAATGGCTTGTAAGTCCTAAACATCTTGAGAGGGCAGACGTAAGTCCGAATGGCTGTCAGTAAGTCCTTAAACTTGTTAATATTCCGGGTTAAGAAATATTTCTCAGGCTAGTTATGCTCAAATAGTTATATTTAGGATTACAATAAATGGTATCACTGATCATCAATGCATGGTTTAAGTCAAATTGGGGTGACTTAAAAAATCTCAATAGTGTCTTGAAGGATAATAATAATTCTACAGACGTTCTGATTGTGGGATCCACTGACTTATATTAAATCAACACAAAACATGATATATATATCACTCATTATGTGTCTGAGTAAAACCTGAAGTATAAGTTTAAAAGGACAAAAGATATTGACAATCAACTTAACCAGTTATTTTAAATAAAGCCGGACAGAGTCTTAACTTGACAAAGAGCTATATGATCTCATTATGAAAATTTATACAAAACAAGCAAATCCGATCTTGATTCTTTAATTGTTTTTATTCTTTTGTTATTTTGTTTGTTTGTAAGTGTTTGTTTTTTATTTCACTTTTATAGTGTTTTAGTTTTAGGACAATTACATAACAAGAAAATGTTTGAAAATTGAAGATTCATTAAATAATTGGTCACTTGGTAAATAACATTTTATGTTGACAAACTTCATTGAAAATAAAAGGATTGAAAAGTTTGAAATTTTTTGAAAAATTTGAAATCTAACGGATTCGAGTGACAGGGAAGAGTCATGCGAAAAATGGATGTTTCGCGAAACTGGATTTTCGCGTGACAACTCAGGGGTATAAAAAGCAACTGTTCAAGTCTTGTTCACTTTTCGCTCAAAACCTACCCGAAAACACTTTTCGTTCACTTACCCGAAATCTCCTCTCGCATACCCAAACATTACATTATCTCACTCATCTTCTGTTATTTTGATTCTCATCATACTCAATACGTGTTTAGTGTGATTTCAAGGTATAAATAACTTGATTTGGTTACTGTAGATCTGAAAGGTTAAGGGGAACTTAACAACTTGAACTTAAAATCTAAATAAATCGACTTAAATGATGAAATTGATGAATGAAATTAACCTAATAGATCTAGGCGACAGCAATGATATGCATTTCATGGACTAAAATCGATTTTTGAAAGGTTAATTTGAAGTTGGGGTTGTGCGAATCGCAAAAGAAGATGAACAGTCGCGAAAACGACTTTGTCGCGTGAATTGAGTTCTCGCATGAGTATGGTTTTCGCATGAGAACATACGCGTTTTCGCTTGAACTAAGTTTTCACAAAGTCCTTTCGCATGAACTGAAATTTCGCGTGAAAAAGGTTTATCGCGTGAAACCTTGTTTCGCGTGATAAAGGATTTTCGCGTGAAATACTTTTTCGCAAAACTGTCAATTTCGCATGAGACTTTGTTGTCACAATCAGTTCAATTTCGCGCAGTCTTAACTTGTCAATTTCGCATACAGAAAGTTGAATATTTTCTAAGTGTTGAAGCACTTATGTCTCAATTGTACATGTATACTATAACCTTTGATGATCAACCTTAAATGTAATAAGATTTTGAAATGATTAAATGTTTTCAAGTGATAAACTTTTATAAGTAAAGGTTTGTGATTCACATGTTATAAGTGTTGAAACATTTGATATAATTAAGTTATTTTCAAAGATGTTCTAATTTGATTTCTTTTGTGACAATGCAGATGGCACAAATGATCTTTAACAAGAATCATAATTGTGTGCTTATCTGATGAAGTACCGGAAGGAAAAGAACTATTTCATTCTATGATTGAGGGGCTGAAGAACTCGAGGATTGTTTATTCTATTTCTGCTGATCCAGCCATCTATGCCGAACTAATAGACTCTTTCTGGAGCACTGCTGCTCTAGAAAAGGACGAAGCTGGAAACCAGATTATTACAGCAACTGTGAAGGAGAAAAGGGTGATTGTTTCTCAAGCCATACTAAACAGAGTTCTTCTGTTTAATGACCAAGAGGGAGCACCTACAAGACTAGATGATGATGTGGTTATGGATTGTCTATCTCGGATGGGTTATGAGTATAGATATCCAAGTTTGGAGAAGAAGTGGTTACCACCATATTGGAAATATTTATTTCATGTGGTAATTCACTGTTTGAGTAATTTGAAAGCTGGCATGGATAGCCTGAGTGCTGTATTTGGATCTCTACTAGTTTCCTTGGTTGATGACATTCCCTTCAGCATTTCTGGGGTTATATTTCAGGAGATGGTAAAGAATGCTACTGCTAATCCTGGTAGGAAGTTCATTATGTATCCGAGATTTATCCAATTGGTGATAAATGATGCTTATCCTGAGCTCGCTACTCAGAGATCTCCTAAGTACGTTGTACAGACTGTGAAGAAGGAGATTTTCTCTCATCTAACTGGAGCCAGAGGCAACAAATGCTCTGGTGAAAGTTTTGCAAAGATTGGAAGGTTTTCTGAGATTGAAGACAATGTCGATGAGCTTGGTGAAGGTGGTGCTCATACAGATGAGGCACAAGCTGGGGTTTCTACTTCCTCTACCAGAAAAACTATTGATGAAGAGATTGAAAAGCTGTTTGAAGATGAACCTACACGTGAAGGAGAAATGGAAGAAGCTGTTCATTCTGCTTCTAGTTCCGATACTGTGAGTGATCAGATAGGGAATGTTCCTTATGTGATTCAGACTGATCCTACTCCTTCTACTCCAACATCATCTAGACCAAGTGAGGAAGAGAGGGACACTGATTATGTCCCGGAAGAGTCTCCAAGTACATCATCGAGACGCAAAAGAATGGCAAAAAGAAAAGACTTCCCTTCGAGAAAGAGAGGTCGTGGTGGTATTATTCCAAGGAAACCACGAACACAAGTGGTTATTACAGAGGCTGATCAGACAACTTCTTCTGAAGTTCAGAGATCACCAGCAAATGTGATCTCGAGGGAAGAATCTCATGTTGATACGACTACTGTTAGTCGTGAAACAGAAACTGTCTCTGTTTCTGGAGCATCTACTGTTCCTGTTTCTGGTTTCTCTACACCTCCTCATCAGGAGAATTTGGAGTTTGATGTAGATACTCTGTTGAATACTCCTCCTGATTTTCAGAGGAGAGAAGAATCAACCAGCACTCCAGGTTCTATCACGCTTGAAGAAAGAATTAAGAATCTGGAGAAGGAGAATTTTGAAAATATGAAATTAATTGCTGAGTTGAAGAAAAGTAATGAAGAAAAATCTAATCAGATAACCATGATTCATCTTGATGCAGCCATCAAAGATACCAGATTAGCATCTCTTGAGCAACAAATGAAAAACATGTTTGACTACTCATCTGGGTTGGAGAGACAACTAAACGAGCTTAGAGAATTTATCTCTCAGACCTACTTTCATCAGCCACAGAACATAAGATCTACTACTGTGATTGGTGAATCTAGCAGACGATCTCCAAGCCCACCTCCCACTGATACAGTTCCTGAAAAGGAAACGGTCAACGAAGCCCAAACATCTACTGTACAGCAAAGTGGTAGCACTACTGAAGATGTTCCAGTTTCATCTGAAGTACCTATCACTGAGGCTTACACATCTACTGCTTTTGTTGAGCCAGAACACATGGTTACTCTACCCATTGTTCATGAAAGGGAAGATGATGAGTTAGTTGATTATGGTGATTCTGATGATGATGAGGACGAAGATGATGAGAATGACGATGAAGATGATAATGGTGATGACAATGATGATGGAGATAATGATGGAAATGATGGTGGAGATGATGGTGGAGATGGTGGAAATGTTACAGGTTCTTCTTCAAGTCCTACTGGAGAGACTGACACTGACAATGTCGATCGACCAAGTGTTAGTAATCCAGAAGGATATGATCCAATAGACCCTTCCACAGAAAGTATGTATGAAAAGGAATTATATTCCTTTCAACAAACTTCATCTGAAACTATTGAAGAAGAACTTGATATTTTTGAAGATCTGGAGGAACAGACCGAGTACACAGATATTTTTGGCAACAATCTTCAAGAATTATTCAAGGACATTAATCTTGAAGAAGGAGAAATTCCTACAGAGACTGTGAGTGGTGAAACTCCTACTGATACTACAAAGACAGATCATACTGGTCAGATTGCATTATACACTAGAGGAGGTTTGCAATTCAAAGCACCACCACCACCTACTGAAGCTCACTTTCTGTTTATATCTAAGCCAAAACAAAAGTATGGTGAAATGTCTCACGTTATCAGCTGGGCTTATGATGGTGAGAAAAGAATGTATGTGATAAAGAGAAGAAACGGAGAGATTGATTATTTAAAGAGCACACAAGACTTTCATACATTACGTGCTACTGATTTATACTCTATGGGCAAAGCTCCATTCTTCAACGAGAGTAATCACAGTGAAGCTGAGCTCATAAGATCTTTGATTAGAAGGGAGATGCGCACAAATTTCAAAGACTTTAGGACTGCAAAATCGAAGTTGATAGATGACACAACACGAATTGATGAAAATACAAAAGCTCCAATGAAAATACGTGTCTATCAACATCCTAAATTTATCAGAAAAGTCCCTGTGCATGCTCCAGTTCCTCCAAACTCTTTGAAGCAACTACTATCCTGGATATGTGAAAAGGATTCCGGTCACGCTGTGATCAAATGCATAGACAAGTCTTATCGAATTATTGATCCAGCAGACTTAATGAAGTTTGGCAAAGACGACTTATCAAAGCTGCTACACTGCCCTATCTCAGCTGATGAGTCTGTTTACTTTCTATCTTGCCAGTATGTTTGGATGATTGACCGGATCCTGAGGAATAAATGGTATGCTTATGCTGGATCTTACAAGAAGACCAACGTTGACTTTGATTGATCATGTTTCACCGAGCCTAGGGGGAGATTGTAGGAGATAAACAAGGCTCGGCAAAACAGATCTGTGCGAAAAGAAGCATCCACGCGAGAAGCAAGTCATACGCGAGTCGCAGACCACGCGAGAAAGGCTCCATGCGAAAGACTGCTGCCGCGCGAAATCTTGATCCACGCGAAAGTGATCTCGCGCGAGAACTCTATGTTTTAGTATAAATAGCTAGTTTTCGTTTTGTAATTAAGCTTTTCATTCATTATCATTGTATCTGTGCGAAATCGCACAAGACCTCTTGTAGGTTTCTGATTATTAATCGAAGATCTTCTGTTGTGATTCAATTCATTGTTCTTCTACTCCAATCTTGTTTATATTCCGCGTTCACAAGATTGAGATCGTGTGTGTTTGATTTCTGGGAGAATTTCAAAGATTTACAAAACCATTAAATGTCACGCCCCTCTCACGTGAAACAACAAGTCTGCAACATTTAACGGTTTGTATCATTTTGATCCATTTCAACCAAATGTACATAATTCAACTTAAATTTACCCATTTTGATCCGTTTTAACTCAAATTAGCGTGGTTTTTACTATATCAAGTGTGTTTGTATCATTTTAATCCATTTCAACCAAATGTACATAATTCAACTTAAATTTACCCATTTTGATCCGTTTTAACTCAAATTAGCGTGGTTTTTACTATATCAAGTGTGTTTGTATCATTTTGATCCATTTCAACCAAATGTACATAATTCAACTTAAATTTACCCATTTTGACCCGTTTTAACTCAAATTAGCGTGGTTTTTACTATATCAAGTATGTTTGTATCATTTTGATCCATTTCAACCAAATGTACATAATTCAACTTAAATTTACCCATTTTGATCCGTTTTAACTCAAATTAGCGTGGTTTTTACTATATCAAGCGTGTTTGTATTATTTTGATCCATTTCAACCAGATGTACATAATTCAACTTAAATTTACCCATTTTGATCCGTTTTAACTCAAATTAGCGTGGTTTTTACTATATCAAGTATGTTTGTATCATTTTGATCCATTTCAACCAAATGTACATAATTCAACTTAAATTTACCCATTTTGACCCGTTTTAACTCAAATTAGCGTGGTTTTTACTATATCAAGTGTGTTTGTATCATTTTTATCCATTTCAACCAAATGTACATAATTCAACTTAAATTTACCCATTTTGACCCTTTTTAACTCAAATTAGCGTGGTTTTTACTATATCAAGTGTGTTTGTATCATTTTGATCCATTTCAACCAAATGTACATAATTCAACTTAAATTTACCCATTTTGACCCGTTTTAACTCAAAATAGTGTGTTTTTAAGTATATTAAGTGTGTTTGTATCATTTTGACCCATTTCAACCAAAATGTACATAATTCAACTTAAATTTATCTATTTTGACCCATTTAAGATAAACCAACAATGATACACTTAACACCTTCAAGTTTAAGCAGATAAAACTTATATAACTTTAATACCTCTGAAAGTGTTTGAGGTGTTTGTTCCTGCTCATGGACAAACGAAGTCGACCCTGCAGATGTAGACGGTTTACGTCCAATCCCTCTAATATGACCGCGGCGTTCTCCCAGCACCGACGCGTCGCCGCTAAAGGCGTCGCCTCTAATGTTTAATGTACGATTTAATAGGAGACGTTAGATCTAATTGCCTCTGAACGGCTAGATGTGACTCATTTAATGAACGGTGGATCGCCAATCTTTAGCGGCGACATGCCGCCGCTAAAGGTGTCGCCACTAAAGATTGTCGCCGCTAAAGGTATTGTCGCCGCTAATACCGTCGCTGCTAATACCGTCGCCGCTATTACGCGCGTTTCTTGTAGTGTTAATTGAAAGTTTTAAGAAGATAGAATGCACCTATGATTTCCGCTCTTGATGATCATTAAGCAGCAGACTCATTACAATTACACATGAGTTCATGAAATAAAGACTAAAATATAAGAGCATCATCAATAAGAAATCTATAAATATAAAAAAAATCTGTCCAGATGGATTTCACATCACAAAAAACATTTATTTTTTAAAAACTCATAAAACATCTCCAATAGTGAAACTCAAAAACACCTAAAGACATTCCCGCATCATCACACCATTTACATTTAAAGATTAAATTTATAAAAGAGAAAATCACATAAAATGACCCCCAATGTTTGATTATATTGCAAGTTTGGTTCTCAAGTTTTAAAAATTGCAACGTTCGTCCAAACATTTGTTAAATAGTTACAAATTTAGTCCCCATCCTTAGGGTCAGTTAGTATTAAACGATATGAGGATTAAACTTACAATATGATTAAATCACAAGGATCATTGTGGAACTTATATCTATAATTAAAAAGTCAGAAAATATAATAAAAAATCCAATAAAATATTAAACAAATTGGAAAAAAAGATCAAGAAACAAATACAATTTTAAAATTTTTAAATTTGAATAAAAGTTAAAAAAATACTATAAAAGCTAAAAATACTTTATTAAATATTCTTAAACAAAAGTTAAAAATAAGACTTAATTTTACATCTTAAAAAATAGTTTATTAAATATTTATACAATTTAAGTTTCTAAAGATTAAGAAGAATTAATAAAAAGAACTTTAAAACCGTAAGTTCTAGTAATTGCAAGAATATATATACCTGTGTGTGGCTCTGTGTGTGGCTCTGTGTGTGTCTAAAAATGGATAATTTTAAACATTTTTACTAATGTATGATTTTTAGAAGTATTTAGAATTAATAAATTAAAATTTTAATAATTTAAAATATGTTTTAAGATTTTTTCCGAAAACATTTAGTTTTTGAAAGCATTAATTATGTAATCTTTTAACTACAATTCCCTAGCGCGATATCATAAAAAGTTTGCAAACCTTGTGATCACCGTTAACTTTTATTTAAATTTATCTTTTTAAATATTTGTTTTTTAATCTTTTAATTTGACTTATTAATCTTTATTGCATTTAATTATTTTATATTCTAATTCTTAAATTATAGTTGAACAAATAATTCTTGTATTTTGATCATATTACAAGTTTTGTCTTTACATTTTAAATTCTAACTGTGCAGTGCAGACTAAATTGCAACTATCTACTAAATGTTGGGACTAAATTTGTAATTTTTAATACCTGGGGGCTAAATTTGCGATATGGTCAAACTTTGGAGACCATTTATTCAAAATTTGCTTTATAAAATATGTATAGAGAGAGAGAATATATATACATATTTAATATTAGAATATTTACAGTAGACTCATTTTGTATATGTGAATGTGTACAATATATTATAGTGGATGGTTATGAGTGAATAAAAAAAATATTATGGATCCACATACATATTTTAATATTTTTTAAAAGTAATTGTGAGTGTATCGAGTAGTGTGACACCCCACATAAATCCCACATCGGCTGTGGACAGGAGAGATTCCTGATTTATAAGGAATGTCTGGTCTCTAATATCACCAACGTGTTTTGGGCGTATTGGTTGTGAATGATAAGAGGACTCCACAGTTAAGCGTGCTCAGGAAGCAGCAATCCAGGGTTGGGTGACCTCCCTGGGAAGTTTTCACCTGGGCAACCAAAAGCAAATCCGTGAGCTCCTCGTTGGCAAAGCGGACAATATTGATGGTATGAGAGGCCAGGTGTTACAAAATGGTATCAGAGCCACTCCTGCACCGTTCGGGATGTGGGACATACCTCACCGAGGATGGTGACTTCTCGAGCTCATCGAGGACGATGAGTCCAAAGGGTGGGTGATTGTGACACCCTACATAAATCCATATCGGCTGTGGACGGGAGAGATTACTGGTTCATAAGGAATGTCTGGTCTCTAATATCACCAACGTGTTTTGGGCGTATTGGCTGTGGATGAGAGGAGGACTCCACAGTTAAGCGTGCTCAGGTGGCAACAATCCAGGGATGGGTGACCCCCCTAGGAAGTTTTCACCTGGACAACCAAAAGCAAATCCGTGAGCTCCTCGTGGGTAAAGCGGACAATATTGATGGTATGAGAGGTCGGGTGTTACAGAACTATCTGAGATCCTGGTGTGTCACACGCCTGATGGTAAAACTCCGTTAGCGGATTTTGAGGGCGTGACAAGTAGAAAGAAAATACAATGATAAATATATAAAAATATTATTTAATTAAAAGAGAGAAAAATATATTATTTTTAATGTAAATTTGAGAATGTGTATGAGTAAGCCAGTGTAAATACTCTTATCTAACTTTTTTGACCCTACCCTTCTGTTACATATTGTGTTTTTTCAAGTTCATTACCATGAACTTTCAACCTAAAAACTAGACCCCAAATAGAAAGAAGAAAAAAACATTCATGTCATCATGTGTACAAGAAACAACACCTAAAACATGCTACTGAAGATGGGTCTAAATGCATGAATTAGTATAGTTGTTAGCTTTGTGGTTGTGAAATGATCAAATAAATAAAAAGGGGATGTTGTAGGGGAAGTACTGGGGAACATTAAGAAATGGAGATTTTAATTGGAAATTTGTTAAGTCATTTAATATGATGCAAGTTACATAATTGTGAATTGCATTGTGACAACTTAGAAAGTATAGGTCTGCCAAACTCGTCAATTGTCACTCCGTAACATCTAACACATAGTTGTGTTTGAAATCTAATAAATCCTTGATTTTTGATGTTATAAAACCACATGACTATACATAGCCATGTTACTTTTATAGTTGAAAACTTTTGCAAGCCAAAACACACAACTATGTGTCACATACTCATGTCACAATTAAAATTGCGTACCCGGTGCATAAAGTTCCCGCTTTGCGCAGGGTCCGGGGAGAGGCCGGACCGCGAAACGATCTGATGTACGCAACTTTTCCTTGCATAATTTTGTGCAAGAGGCTGTTTGCTAGAAAACTGGTGTATCATTAATAGATTATCTCTCCAAAAATCAGTTTGTGATAGCGACCGTTAACGAAAATCTATATGTCATACTCTATCGGACAAATGACAATATATATTTACATCTATATCTATATACTAGGTTAGAGCCCGTGTGATACACGAGTGATTTAAATAACCAGACTTTCATTAAACATTCATTACATATATAATAAATATTATGAAAAATTCAAAGTATGAAAATAGAATTAAAATAGCATTCATACTCTTAAAACTTTCTCATAGATGTCTAAACACCTATTTGTATACAACGTTTTGTGTATCTCGCTGGTAATATTACCAATTTGATCTAAAATGAGTAAATTTTACACCGTTTGTAATCTTCACATTTGACAAAGACACATATAATTGTCCATGAGTGAAAACTTGTCTTTTTAATACAAACCAACTTTTGACAATAATTATACCTAACTCTTGTTAATCGTCATTGCAAAATAAACAGTTAGAAGAAACTGTCTTCTTTTAAATTTGAAAGGGATTATTTATCGAATGGCACGAGATTAATTCTTGCAATAAATGTTAGACATCCAATATTACTTCCAGATATTATCTCAACTTCAATAACCCGTTTCCCAAATAGAAATTTGTAGGCGAGTACCATTGCAAAGACCATTTTGTTGGTCGATGCTACGTAGAAGCATAACAGGAACTCCAACTTTCAATACTAACTTGTGATTTGGCAATCCGGATATTTTAAGTCCATTTAGAAAATAAGGAGAGTGCAAATTTTCATGTAATGGGATATTAAAATGTTCCATTTGACGTATGTTATCCGAAGTAGATACTTTATCTTATCACCAGGGAAAAGTGAAAGCAGATAATCGTTAATTTCATGAACGACCTCATTTTTTGGTGTAAAAATTGCTCTCTCATGAAAGTACTTTTTGTCTTTGTAGTTCTCTAACATGGATGGGTAAACAAATTGAATTAAATTTGCTAAAGGATTGATCGATTCGTTGATGAGGAGTTCATGAGGTATAGTAATAGTTGTCTCACCATCGTTATAACCACCAACATTACCTTCTCCTATATCAAGAAGCCATATAGCGAATTGTTTAATTCCTTTAAGTGTCAACACCTTGTCCTTTGGCTTTGATAATTTGATAAATATATTATAATTGGATCAATTAATTATACAGTAAGAAATCGAAATCGATGAATAAAAAATTCATAAAATAAAATTCTACTAAATTAAAAGAGTTTATTTTAGAAAACAATACAGAAACAAAGGAAAATTTATAGATTCTTAACACATAATATAAAAGGTTAAATGGAATTTGATAAATAATACCGTAGAAGTTGAATTAATATATGGTTAAATGGATTTTTTATGACATAATATAAAAAGGTTAAATGAAAGTCATAAATTGTAATTTAAATCAGTATGTAAGTATGGTAATATATTTAAATTTAATGTCTAGCATGGTAAGCATTTAATATATCAAAAAACTAAAAATAAAGATGGTGTAAGAGTATGCCACGTGTCAAATTGATGGTTTAAAATAATAACATGTGGCTCCAAAAACCTTATTTTATTAGAGTTTATAGATGTTAAAATAGGAAAGAGGGCGCCTCATGCCATTATGTGATGCCTGCTCAGTGCTCACCCTTATTTACCGCTCAAAATTATTACCTAATTAATTTAATACTTTTATTTTTTATTTTATTTTAGGTAATCAGATTAAAATTTCATTTAATTGACTCAAATATTTTAGGCAACTAAATTAATAATTAATTATCATGTTACTACATATTTTTTATATTGATTTTTTTTTATTTTCAACTTATAAATTGTTGAATTATATATAATACTAGCTATAGTAAACCCGTGTGTTACACGGGTTAAATAATAAATAAGATATTAATATAATAAAATATATTAATTATAAAATGATATTCTAATATATGATATGACTAAAATTATATATGAGAAATGAATATAAGTAATAAAACAGTTATATCAACTTTTTTAAAAATTTGTTTTTAATTTTTTTCTTAATTAGAAATAAAATTAATAAATAGATCTTTTTCTTAATTTATTAAATTGAAAAAAGTGTTAAATAATATTATTAGTAATTAAGGTAATATTTAATAGGAGAGAGAGGCGGGAAAATTTGGGTGATGATAATTATGGTGTTGACACGTGTCATCTGAAGATACATTTTTATTAGAGTAGGAAGATAAGTTTACAAACAAAAATGATTTTACTAACAAAAGAATCCGAAAAAAAAATTCAATCATATATTTTGCATATTAAAAGATCTAAAATTTGTTTCGATTTATTGAATCACATGATAGTTTTATCATATTATTGCCGAGAGTATTCAAATAATTTTTTTTTCATTTCGATATATAAATTAATTAAATTTTGTTTATAAGAACTGTTTGAAAATATAATACATTTTTGTTCCTGATTCATAATATTTCATTACTATTAAAGACTAAAGATATTTTATAATTATCTTTTAGTCCTAATTATTTAATTCAATATTTTTATTTAACTCGTGTAACAAACGGATATCTAACTTAGTATATAAAAAAACTAAGTTTAAAAACATTTAGCATAAAATCTTGTTTTGGTGATATCGGCTATATTTTTTTAATCTGAAAAAGAGGGTGAATTTTTAGGATAAGATCGTGCCTAGTTGGTGAGATCTGTTAAATTTTGTATTTTTCTAATATGACGAGATTTTATGAGAAATTGTCTCCTGGATATCAAGAATTATAAGGCGAGACGGTCTAGTACTTGTAGTATAGTTGGTACGCTTTTCACATGTGTTGTATACAAATAAATATTTTAAGATTTATAATTAATAATTGTAAGTTAATTTTTATAATTATATGTAACATGTCCTCTCTGCTCTGTGCTCTCTGTCACCGTCACCCTCTTCGGTCACCGGCCGGTTACCACCACCACTGTGTGCAAAGTTTCAGGTGAGAGCTAGATCTGCTCTCTGCTCCCTCTCTCTGCTCTCTGCTCTCTGTCACCGTCACCCTCACCGGCTCCGGTCACCGGCCACCACCACCACCCGTCACCGGCAGGTCACCACCACCACCAGGTTCAACGTTTCAGGTGCTCTATTTGCTTCATCGGCGGCCACCGCCTTCACAGGTGCAAAGTTTTAGGTGACCCTCCCTCTCCTCTCTCTCTCTCTCTCCTCTCTCTCACTACCACCGGTCACCGGTCACCACCACCATCGGTCGTCGGCCGGTCACCACCACCACCAGTACAAGACGCACCACCCACCCAAAGGTCACCGGCTCACCGATCCCGGTCTCAACAGCCACCTCCCACCACTTCACCGCTAGCCACCACCGCCTCCCGACGACCTCCTCCCCCACCCCCACCCCATCCCGTCACCCCCACCCTATCCTGTCACCCACCGTCTCCTAGAAAGCAGTAGCCATTATGATGCCCCGAGATCATGTTCGGTGACGAGAGGTGCAACTACAGGGAATAAGAGTTATAGATTACGAGTAGCATCGTAGAGTGTAGGAACCCTAACTAGTAAGTTACTAGAGTTAATTGATGTGCTGAAGAAACGTAGGGTCCAGATAGTGTGTCTTCAGGAGACTAAATGGCGAGGTGGGAGAGCAAAAGAGTGTAATAGTTATAAACTATGGTACTCAGGATCAGATGGAACAAAAAATGTAGTAGGTTTTCTAGTTGCTAAGGAACTTCAAGATAATGTAGTGGAGGTGAGAAGATATGTCACAACTCTGTCAAACATGTCGAACGCGTTACAAACCACCAACCCCAACCGAACGAATCTCACACATATGATTGAAACCACTGAATCTCATGCATTTAGTCGAATGTAGTATCTTAATTTTCGGGACGAAAATTCATTCAACAAGGGATGATGTGACACCCCGTATTTTTCCAGGTTAACGTCATTCTCCGACACTTGATAATTATTTAATTTTACTGATTAAACAAAAGTAATTATTATTAAAGTTACTCTTAAAAGTTCACTTCACTTGTACTAAAACTAATTCAATCCTTAAAATGTAATTTACACTAAGTTAAGGGATCTTTTGTGCCTATTGCCAAAAGTTAATTTCTATTAAAACCAAGCCTCCCTCTCGGCCATTTCATGAAACCGACTCCACTACATTGTTGAAACCCTAGTTTCCTCCTCTCGTCTCCATCACATCGCAGCACAAATCAGCAGCCATCTCTCCCTCTCGCTTGACTCTTGTCAAGCGCTACTCTTCACGGTTTTCACCACCGACGAAGCCCTTCTCGTGGCAGCTTCCTCCACGGTAGCCACTTTTGGCAACCGCATACCTTTTGACGCGTTCTCCGCTTTCGACCGCGAGTTCTTGGAGCACCGACATTGCTTCTGATAGATTGATCGAGAATCGAATCAACCCGTACATTAACCGGTAAGACTTACTCACCCATGACTTGCGGTTCGTCGCGTTGCGGTTTTGGTTCTACTCTCGTCGGTGAGTTGCGGTTTAGTGATTATGGTGTTGTGTGTCTTTCTCGCATGTGTGTGTGTGTTGTATGTCGATGGTTTGGTGCAGGTTGTTTACCGTGTATGTTCCTTTCTGTCATACATGCATACATGTATATGTCCCTGCCGCATGTGTGTATATATGTTCTTGTATGTTGTGTGTGCGGTTTGGGTGTGTTTGCGTTATTATATATATATATATGGATGTTATGTGTATGGTGAATCGGTGAATGAAATTGTGTGTATATACGCAGAAATATATATATGTATATATGTCTTCATAAGGCAAAGAGCTTTGAGTTTGATTTGGTGCCTTGTTAGTGGAGTTTGGGGTTTTGTTTATTGTGTGTGTATATATATATATATATATATATATATATATATATACACTTCTGCGATTTTATGCATGTCCATGGGTGTACTTTGGTATGTGTGCACTTAGGCACATGATTGAAATTTGGGGCGCATGAAGGGAGGTGGTTAGCAGGCGCATGTGTGGGTGTGTATGACTCAATTTCATGTTGTATGCATGTATGTGAATGAATGTATATGCATGTGTTTTCGGATATATATATATATTGATGCATTGTGTATGTGAGTCCAAAACAAAACAGCCCTAGTGGGCGCACGAGAGGCAAGTTAGGCGCATGAGATATGGGATTGATTAATTGGCTTGCATGTGTACGCGATTGTATGTGTGTAAGTTATTGTGCATAGATATGTGTATGGATGCTAATTATATAGGTATAGTTGTGGGCGCATGAGGCTGCAAGTGGGGGTTCGGTAGGCACATGGGGTTGGTTGCTTGGTATTTAATATGAAATGGTGTGCGTGAGTTTTGTGTGTATATGTATGTATGTGTGTTACAAGTGATGAGTGGGTCATTATGTATTTGAGGCAAATTAGAACTCGTGCGTAGTTACATGCAAATAAGACCAACCGATAACCGACACAGTAACCGAGACGCGAACGCGAAACCGTACGAATCTTATATTTGTAATTAATAATTAATATTAATTATATATATACTGAATGAAACACAGGTTAATTTGGAGACCCGATCTCTTGTGTTTACATTTACTTGTTGCTCTACATTCAAGGTGAGTTTCACGGCCCCTATTTTTACTTTCTTTCCTTTTTGGGGGAGAAAACATGCAAACATATTTTATGAATGGTTGCCAGTATTATTGATATCGCTTGTTACGTTAGTGCAAACACAACATGTCCTGACACACTCGAACCGTTAGTAATGGGATTAGCGAGGTAATTTTGAGTAGTACTACTGGGTCTGACAAACCCCGCCCGGGCTAGTCGCGCTAGCTTGATTGGAGGTCAAACGGGTGCTTGATTGACCTAACATTTGTCATTGTCTGTTGAGACGTGACGGGGATACAACAAACACATATAGGACGCAAACAGTCAGCTTCGGTTCGAAACACTAAGTAACAAGAACATAGGCTAGCTACCTAACGATATGCTTTATATACTAAACCATTGAAACGCAAACTATGGAAACGCTTACAAACACATTTATTGTTGACTAAAACCTGTGAACTCACCAACTTTATGTTGACACATTTTAGCATGTTTTCTCAGGTAACAGGAACGCTTAAGCTCATGATGCACGATTAAGGAACGCACTCAGGACATGCATCATCAAACTCATTTTCTTGCATTGGACATTTTATTTTGAATTAGCACTTTTAACTTTCAGTATTGGTTTACATTTCGTTTATACGCTTCCGCACTGATGTTCATTTCATTTATGTTACTCTGATTTAAGTCAAACGTTTATTTTTAAATTCATATAGTGTCGTTTGATATAACCGTGTCTGAGATCCTGGTATGTCACACGCCTAACGGTAAAACCCCGTTTGTGGAAATTGAGGGTGTGACAGATTGGTATCAGAGCCAGGTTATAGAGAACTAGGATTGCATTGCATCTAGACTATAGCCTTAGACACAACACTAGTATTGCACAGACACTTTTACATGGTTACCACTGTTGTGCAAACAACTTTCTAGTGTACTGACATAACACTGCTGAGCAAACATAACACTATGGGTATGACATGTGTGTCATTACCAACTGACAGAGGGGCGGAGAATCCCGCTCGCTCACAACCAACGCTTACACTTGATCCTTCACCCGCGGAGTGAAAGCAACAACGAATTGAATCAAACATTTCCATGATTGGAACACGAAACTCTTTTCTAATACACACGACAAACCTAACGATGACAAACAAGGAGAACAACACACATTACTTTTCTAACTCTATCGTACTTGTTTCTATTTCCAATATGCCCTATCATCTTCACTAGTCTGAACAGATAACAATTGGTACTTGACAATGTCTGTTATCTCGAATGGGAGGAATCATGAGTGACCATGCAAAGCAAATTAGAATCACGGGTGCACACGTAATTGTAATTTGTCGTGCATGGAAATTCTGGTAACTCTATTGGGTGATAACGGTCGTAATCAGTACAAATTTTCATTTCTATATTTGGAGACCTGAGGTCCCGGTTCTCATAAAACCTCATCATCGATATGCAAACAAATCTTTCATACCCACTAGCATGAAACAACTTATTTTATCAATAATTATTATTCGATTGGTGACTGTTGTGTATTGTGAATTGAAGAATCATGTCTGGAAGAAGACCTGGACGCCCGAGTGGACGAGGGAACATCAACATGACTCAAGCTGAGTTGGATGCAATCATCAATGAGCGTGTTGCTGACGCGCTTGCAGCTTACGAGCAGGCCCGCAATCAGAACCAGAACAACCAAAATCTGAATCAAGGAGGTAATCTAGAATCAACGAACACGTTAATCTTTCCTACGATAACACATATTGGTTCTTAAACAATTATATATGTCCTTTTGATTCAGGTCCAACTATCTGTACCTTCAAGATGTTCATGGACTGTAAGCCTCACTCTTTTAATGGTTCTGATGGTGCTGTCACACTACTTCGCTGGCTGGAGAAGCTCGAGTCAGTGTTCGCCATGTGCAACTGTCCTGCTGGAAGTCGTGTCAAGTACGCCTCTGGCACACTGGAGGGACCAGCTTTGACATGGTGGAACTCACAGGTCCAGACTTTAGGACTTGATGCTGCTAACGGTATGCCTTGGGATGATTTCAAGATACTGATGAAGGAAGAGTACTGCCCCAGAAATGAAGTTCAGAAACTAGAAACTGAGTTTTGGAATCTTAAGATGGTTGGTTCTGATATTGAGGAATATACGACTCGTTCACACGAGTTGGCTGCTCTATGTCCTCAGATGGTGACCCCGGCTTACAAACGGATTGAGAAGTACATCGATGGTTTAGCTCCTCAAATCCAAGCTAGTGTTATGGCTGCTGATCCTGTCACTATTCAGCAGGCTATTCGACTAGCTCACAAACTCACTGACCAGGCAGTGGCACAGGGTACTTTGCCTAAACGGGGCGCTGCATCTGGCACAACTGATCATAAGCGAAAGTGGGATGGTACTACTAACAAGTCCTCAAACTCCAACAACAACCAACAACAGCAGACCAGGAAGTTTGATTCATCCAGGAGCTTCACAAACAATAATCAGAACAATAACAACAATGGTCAGGGATCGAGTAACTATGTGGGCAAGTATCCAAAATGCAACAAGTGCAACTTTCACCATCTTGGTAAGTGTGATCGACTCCGTTGTCAAAGGTGTGGAAAGATGGGCCATGCTGCTAAGGACTGCAGGGGTGAACTGATGACTCAGCAACAACGCCAGGGCGGAATGACTAGAGGCTGTTATGAGTGTGGTAAGGAGGGCCACTACCAGAAGGATTGTCCACAACTGAAGAATGGCAACAGGGGCAATAATGGAAACAACAATGGAAATGGCGCCAAAGGTAGAGCTTTCGTGATTGGTTCTGGCGAGGCGAGGAACGATCAAAACGTAGTTACCGGTACGTTTCCTCTGAACGATTGTTTTGCTTCTGTGTTATTCGATACCGGCGCTGATAAAAGTTTTATATCTACTAAGTTTATCAAGCTTTTAGATGTAGCCTTGACTGAAATGAACCCTAGTTATACGGTAGAACTAGCTGACGGTAAAATAATCGAGGCAACTCACATTCTTAAAGGATGTAAATTAGAGCTATCGGGACACAAATTTGAGATAGATCTTATGCCTGTTACTCTTGGTAGTTTTGACATAGTCGTCGGCATGGATTGGTTATCTAAAAACCAAGCCGAAATTTTCTGTCGCGAGAAGATCGTTCGTGTACCACTCCCTAGTGGTGAAGTCTTATCCGTTCAGGGTGAGAAAAGTGGTGTCGTTTCTAGCATCATTTCGTATATGAAAGCCCAGAAGTGCTTACGCAAAGGCCATACCGCTATCTTAGCCATGATCACTGAGAAGACCATTGAAGAGAAGAAGATTGAAGATATCCCTATCGTTCGTGACTTTCCAGAAGTGTTCCCTGAAGACTTACCTGGTCTTCCACCGCATCGTCAAGTCGAGTTCCAGATTGATTTGACGCCTGGAGCCGCCCCTATTGCTAGGGCACCATACCGACTAGCACCAAAGGAACTGCAAGAACTGTCTACGCAACTACAAGAGCTCTTGGATAAAGGATTCATCAGATCTAGCTCATCACCGTGGGGAGCCCCAGTCCTGTTTGTCAAGAAAAAGGATGGGACTTTTCGCATGTGTATCGATTATCGTGAGCTGAACAAAGTGACTGTTAAGAACCGTTATCCTCTACCTCGCATTGACGACCTGTTTGACCAACTTCAAGGATCAAGCTTCTATTCGAAGATAGATTTGAGATCAGGATATCATCAACTAAGGGTCCGCGAGGAGGACATATCAAAGACGGCATTCAGAACTAGATACGGTCACTATGAGTTTCTTGTAATGCCATTCTGTTTGATCAACGCACCAGCGGTTTTCATGGATCTTATGAATCGAGTGTGCAAACCCTACTTGGACAAGTTTGTTATCGTTTTCATCGACGACATTCTGATTTATTCAAGAAACAAGGAAGAGCACGAGGAACACCTTCGACTGATCTTGGAACTACTTAAACAAGAACAACTATATGCCAAATTCTCGAAGTGTGACTTCTGGATTCGGGAAGTCCAATTCTTGGGACATGTAGTCAACGAGGAGGGCATACATGTTGATCCGGCAAAGATAGAAGCTATCAAGAACTGGGCTACACCAAGACTCCGACGGAGGTACGACAATTTCTTGGATTAGCTGGATATTACCGACGATTTATCGAAGGGTTTTCGAAGATCGTCCAACCGCTTACAATGTTGACTCAAAAAGGCACCGCGTACAGTTGGGGTGACAAGCAAGAATCAGCATTCCAGTTCTTAAAACAGAAACTCTGCACGGCACCGATATTATCTTTACCCGAGGGGACCGAAGATTTTGTGGTGTATTGCGATGCTTCTATTCAAGGTCTCGGTTGTGTGTTAATGCAACGCGAG
Source organism: Flaveria linearis (assembly GCA_024085815.1). Taxonomy (NCBI): domain Eukaryota; kingdom Viridiplantae; phylum Streptophyta; class Magnoliopsida; order Asterales; family Asteraceae; genus Flaveria; species Flaveria linearis. The sequence goes on from CM044008.1 coordinate 22,378,635, forward strand.
AAGGTGATCGCATATGCTTCCCGACAGTTAAAGGTTCACGAGAAGAATTACACGACACACGACTTAGAATTGGGAGCCGTTGTATTTGCACTCAAGATATGGAGACACTACTTGTACGGTACCAAGTGCACTATTTATACCGATCACAAGAGTCTCCAGCATATCTTTGAACAGAAGGAGCTGAACATGAGACAACGTCGATGGGTCGAGCTGTTGAACGACTACGATTGTGCGATCAAGTATCATCCGGGCAAGGCTAATGTAGTAGCTGACGCCTTGAGTCGAAAGGAGACACCAAAGCCGAAGCGAGTACGAGCCTTACAACTCACCATCCACACCGGATTACCCGATCAGATACGTAATGCTCAACTCGAGGCGTTGAAAGATGAGAACCTGAAAGCTGAATCACTACGAGGCATGGAGAAACAACTGGAAACCAAAACTGACGGAATTCGTTACTTCATGGACCGAATATGGGTTCCTTTGTGTGGAGAACTACGAGAGCTGGTAATGGATGAAGCTCACAAGTCACGGTATTCTATACATCCGGGTTCAGACAAGATGTATCACGATCTAAAAGTCCTATACTGGTGGCCGAACATGAAAGCTAACATTGCCACTTATGTAAGCAAATGCTTAACCTGTTCTAAGGTTAAAGTGGAGTATCAACGACCATCTGGTTTACTTCAACAACCAGAAATTCCTGTATGGAAGTGGGAGCAGATATCTATGGACTTTATCACGAAACTGCCTCGGACTCCCAGCGGATGCGATACCATTTGGGTAATTGTAGATCGTTTGATGAAATCCGTGCATTTCTTACCAATCAGAGAGACTGATAGAATGGAGAAGTTAACACATATTTACCTAAGGGAAATAGTCTCTCGGCACGGTGTGCCAATTTCCATTATTTCTGATCGTGACGCTAGATTCACTTCACATTTCTGGCAATCATTACAACGAGCATTGGGTACACGGCTAGACATGAGTACGACATATCATCCTCAGACTGACGGCCAGAGTGAGCGTACGATCCAGACTTTGGAAGACATGTTACGCGCTTGCGTGACTGATTTCGGCAGCAGTTGGGAAACTCACTTACCGTTAGTGGAGTTTTCATACAATAATAGCTATCACACGTCGATCAAGGCTGCTCCATTTGAGGCACTGTATGGGCGTAAGTGCCGATCACCTATTTGTTGGGCGAAAGTTGGAGAAAGCCAACTTACAGGTCCTGAACTCGTGCACGAGACGACCGAGAAGATCGTGCAGATTCGTAACCGTATGGCAGCAGCACGTGACCGACAAAAGAGTTACGCCGACAAGCGCCGTAAGCCACTGGAGTTTCATATTGGTGACAAAGTACTGTTGAAAGTGTCACCTTGGAAGGGCGTGATTCGTTTCGGGAAACGTGGAAAACTAAACCCTAGGTACGTGGGACCGTTTAAGATTATCAAACGGGTTGGCCCCGTAGCCTATCAGCTAAACCTACCCGAAGAACTCAGTGGAGTACACAATGTGTTCCATGTTTCAAACCTGAGGAAATGCCTTGCAGACGAGACTCTCGTCGTTCCATTAGACGAGATACATGTTGACGAACAACTACGATTCATCGAGGAACCAGTGGAAGTTATGGACCGAGAGGTCAAAACACTCAAACACAGTCGTATACCCATTGTCAAAATTCGATGGAACTCAAAGCGTGGACCAGATTTTACCTGGGAACGCGAAGATCAGATGAAGAGAAAGTACCCACAACTGTTCAACGATCAGATACCTACGTCATAAGGTATTCATTCTTGAGATACCTCTTTCTTTAAATTTCGAGACGAAATTCCCTTCAACAAGGGGATGATGTCACAACTCTGTCAAACATGTCGAACGCGTTACAAACCACCAACCCCAACCGAACGAATCTCACACATATGATTGAAACCACTGAATCTCATGCATTTAGTCGAATGTAGTATCTTAATTTTCGGGACGAAAATTCATTCAACAAGGGGATGATGTGACACCCCGTATTTTTCCAGGTTAACGTCATTCTCCGACACTTGATAATTATTTAATTTTACTGATTAAACAAAAGTAATTATTATTAAAGTTACTCTTAAAAGTTCACTTCACTTGTACTAAAACTAATTCAATCCTTAAAATGTAATTTACACTAAGTTAAGGGATCTTTTGTGCCTATTGCCAAAAGTTAATTTCTATTAAAACCAAGCCTCCCTCTCGGCCATTTCATGAAACCGACTCCACTACATTGTTGAAACCCTAGTTTCCTCCTCTCGTCTCCATCACATCGCAGCACAAATCAGCAGCCATCTCTCCCTCTCGCTTGACTCTTGTCAAGCGCTACTCTTCACGGTTTTCACCATCGGCGAAGCCCTTCTCGTGGCAGCTTCCTCCACGGTAGCCACTTTTGGCAACCGCATACCTTTTGACGCGTTCTCCGCTTTCGACCGCGAGTTCTTGGAGCACCGACATTGCTTCTGATAGATTGATCGAGAATCGAATCAACCCGTACATTAACCGGTAAGACTTACTCACCCATGACTTGCGGTTCGTCGCGTTGCGGTTTTGGTTCTACTCTCGTCGGTGAGTTGCGGTTTAGTGATTATGGTGTTGTGTGTCTTTCTCGCATGTGTGTGTGTTGTATGTCGATGGTTTGGTGCAGGTTGTTTACCGTGTATGTTCCTTTCTGTCATACATGCATACATGTATATGTCCCTGCCGCATGTGTTATATGTTCTTGTATGTTGTGTGTGCGGTTTTGGGTATGTTTGCGTTATTATATATATATATGGATGTTATGTGTATGGTGAATCGGTGAATGAAATTGTGTGTATATACGCAGAAATATATATATGTATATATGTCTTCATAAGGCAAAGAGCTTTGAGTTTGATTTGGTGCCTTGTTAGTGGAGTTTGGGGTTTTGTTTATTGTGTGGTATATATATATATATATATATTATATAATATATATATATATACACTTCTGCATTTTATGCATGTCCATGGGTGTACTTTGGTATGTGTGCACTTAGGCACATGATTGAAATTTGGGGCGCATGAAGGGAGGTGGTTAGCAGGCGCATGTGTGGGTGTGTATGACTCAATTTCATGTTGTATGCATGTATGTGAATGAATGTATATGCATGTGTTTTCGGATATATATATATTTGATGCATTGTGTATGTGAGTCCAAAACAAAACAGCCCTAGTGGGCGCACGAGAGGCAAGTTAGGCGCATGAGATATGGGATTGATTAATTGGCTTGCATGTGTACGCGATTGTATGTGTGTAAGTTATTGTGCATAGATATGTGTATGGATGCTAATTATATAGGTATAGTTGTGGGCGCATGAGGCTGCAAGTGGGGGTTCGGTAGGCACATGGGGTTGGTTGCTTGGTATTTAATATGAAATGGTGTGCGTGAGTTTTGTGTGTATATGTATGTATGTGTGTTACAAGTGATGAGTGGGTCATTATGTATTTGAGGCAAATTAGAACTCGTGCGTAGTTACATGCAAATAAGACCAACCGATAACCGACACAGTAACCGAGACGCGAACGCGAAACCGTACGAATCTTATATTTGTAATTAATAATTAATATTAATTATATATATACTGAATGAAACACAGGTTAATTTGGAGACCCGATCTCTTGTGTTTACATTTACTTGTTGCTCTACATTCAGGTGAGTTTCACGGCCCCTATTTTTACTTTCTTTCCTTTTTGGGGGAGAAAACATGCAAACATATTTTATGAATGGTTGCCAGTATTATTGATATCGCTTGTTACGTTAGTGCAAACACAACATGTCCTGACACACTCGAACCGTTAGTAATGGGATTAGCGAGGTAATTTTGAGTAGTACTACTGGGTCTGACAAACCCCGCCCGGGCTAGTCGCGCTAGCTTGATTGGAGGTCAAACGGGTGCTTGATTGACCTAACATTTGTCATTGTCTGTTGAGACGTGACGGGGATACAACAAACACATATAGGACGCAAACAGTCAGCTTCGGTTCGAAACACTAAGTAACAAGAACATAGGCTAGCTACCTAACGATATGCTTTATATACTAAACCATTGAAACGCAAACTATGGAAACGCTTACAAACACATTTATTGTTGACTAAAACCTGTGAACTCACCAACTTTATGTTGACACATTTTAGCATGTTTTCTCAGTAACAGGAACGCTTAAGCTCATGATGCACGATTAAGGAACGCACTCAGGACATGCATCATCAAACTCATTTTCTTGCATTGGACATTTTATTTTGAATTAGCACTTTTAACTTTCAGTATTGTTTACATTTCGTTTATACGCTTCCGCACTGATGTTCATTTCATTTATGTTACTCTGATTTAAGTCAAACGTTTATTTTTAAATTCATATAGTGTCGTTTGATATAACCGTGTCTGAGATCCTGGTATGTCACACGCCTAACGGTAAAACCCGTTTGTGGAAATTGAGGGTGTGACAAGATAAGATAATAGAATTATGCTGTTAAGAATAGTAATAGGGGATGAAGTAGTGACAGTAGTTAGTGCGTATGCATCACATGTTGGACTAGGGGAAACAGAAAGAAGTAAATTCTGGGAGAGTTAGATCATGTTATGGGTGACATACCAAGAGAAGAAAAAAATATGCATAGGAGGAGATTTTAATGGGCATATCGGTAAGGATAGTGAGCACTTCCAGTTGGTGCATGAAGGCTTCGGGTATGGTCTTAGGAATAACGACGGTAAGGAGCTTCTTGACTTTGCAGTAGCGCATGACTTAGGCATCATAAATTCATTTTTTTAAGAAAAGAGACTCACATCTAATCATGTTAGCAGCGGAGGGAGACACACGCAAATAGACTGTTTATTGATGAGGGGAGAAGATCGTATTTCGTGGAAGGACTGTAAGACAATCCCGGAGAGATGGGAGTGACTCAACATCATATGTTAGTGGCGGATATACGTGTGAAGAGACCAATTGTCCAAACAACAAGAGAGTTAGACCTACGATCAGATGGGGCCAGCTCAAAGACGAAAAGATTACCATTTTTAGAGATAAGGTCATACCAATGAACCAGACTGGGCCACAGGAAGACGCAAATCAAAAGTGGGAGGCTATGGCAACTAGAGTCATCCAAGCAGCTAAAGAAACTCTTGGAGTTACAACAAGAGGACAGTCGGCCATAAGGAATCCTGGTTGTGGAACGAAAATGTACAGGAGAATATAAAAATTAAATAATAAAGTTTTGGAGATCTTATACGCTGTAACAATGAGGAAGACCCGCAGAGCTAAAAGAAAATACAAGGAGGCTAAGCGAGAGGCGAAAAAATCGGTGTCAAGACAAAGAACACGACGTATGAGAAGATGTATAAATGATTAGAGATGAAGAAGGAGAGCATAACATGTTTAAGATTGCCAAGGCAAGAGAAAGTAGAAGACAAGACTTGAGAATGGTGAAGTTTATAAGGTTGCGGATGAAAAGTATTGGTGAAGGAGAAAGACATCAAGGTGAGATGGAAAACTTACTTTGATAATCTTTTCAACATAAGGAACCTAACCAGGAAACTAAGATAGATAAAACAACCCAAACAACACAACAAAACAAATGTTATTGTAGAAGCATCACAGTCGATGAAGTTACGAGAGCTATGAAGAAAATGGAAGGGCTAAAGCGGTGGGGCCAGACAACATACCGATTGAAGTGTGGAAATGCCTGGGAGATGAGGGTCTCCAATGGCTAATAGATCTATTCACACTATCTTTAAAACAGGGAAGATACCAGACCAGTGGAGAATTAGTGTCATAGTCCCCATATATAGAATAATGAGATGTTTAAGGTTGTGAAAACTACAGGGGAATAAAGCTATTGAGTCACACGATAAATTATGGGAAAGAGTTATTGACGCGAGAATTAGACGGGAAACTCAGATAGCGATAAATCAATTTGGATTTATGCCAGGACGCTCTACAACAGAAGCCATGCACGTAATAAGAGGATAATGAAGAAATATAGAGAAAAGAAAAGGGACCTTTATATGGTATTTATCAACCTAGAAAAGCCTATGATAGTGTTTCGCGTCAACTGTAACATCATGTGTTTTTGGTTAACTAAAATTATTTTCGTTAAATTCTTGTAAGGTTGTAGGCGTTTATGAAACTTATGGGTTATCTATGTTTATTTTTCTTTGTTGTCATTAAATTTTAAATTATAAAAATTAGTAATTAAAATATTAAAAATGTATTAATAATAAGTATAGAGAAATAATTATAACACAATAATAATTGTAATAATAAAATTAATATAATAAAATAATAATAATAATAATAATATTATAATAATATAATAATAATAATAATAATAATAATAATAGATTGTAAAATTTAAGAGTCAAATTATAAAAACTCAAAGTTGAAGGGTTTTTTTTGTTAATTAGGTAACTTCAAACATTTAAGTTTGGGCATAAATAATAAAGTTTAAACCGCAGGGACCATTTGTGTACTAAACCAAATCCCAAACCAAAAATCCCCCTTTACCCACGGTTTTCCGGCCAATGTCCGGCCAACCACCGGCAACTCTCCGGCGAGGCCAAGAAACCGAATATAACGTCCAATTTCAAAGCCAAATGAACCCAACCGATTAACTAACGCATTTCGAACTCAATTATGATCTTCAATTGAGATTAACAACCGTTATGGACTCCAAACAAGTCGAGTAATCGTCGCATTCATCAAACGGGCCGTTCAAGCATTAATTCATAATTATAATCAAATTAAACCAACTTAAACAAATCACCTAACAAATCTTAATCATTTACAACTCTCAATTTCTCCTGAAAACTTACAAAACTTCTCATTCGATTTCCCCTTCGTCGCGACCTGTAATTCACTCGTAGACCTCTTTTTAAACCCTCTAACCCACAATTGACAAAGGGTTTTTCATCATTTGAGCTATTCGAAGTTTTCTGTACACGAATACGATTTTCATCACAAATTGCAACCTGAACGAACTGCATCGTAGCCGCGACCTGTTCTTATACTCGTTATCCATCGAAAATACATCATCCAGTAATTAAACACATGTATACATTCGTTTAAGCATGGGGAGTAAAAGCCCCATGGTTAATTCGATTAACAACTACGAAGTAGTGATCAATTTGGTTCGATTGAGATTAGGGTTCATGCGATTGGGGTTTCCTTTAATGTTTTGTGTTTAAAAGAAATGGAAACCGGTATAAACTAAGGCCGCGACCCTGGTTCACTGGTTAAGGCATTGCTCTCCTAAACATGAGGTCCCGGGTTCGAACCCGGGCACCCTCACGTTTATTTTTAAAGGTTTTTAAGCATAAATAAATCTCAGAAAATTTTTAATATATATGAAAATTAATTCTGTAAATTCAAAATATTTTCAAAAGTCTCCAAATATTTTTTGTAATTTTTCTAAGTTTAAATACAAATGCTTTTATTTATAAAACATTTTAGCAAAGCTTGTTTTCATAATTCTTAATAAAATAGATTGAAAATAATAATTAGTAAATTATTATTGTTTTAAATATCCTTTTCAATTGAATTCATTTATATAGTAACAAATTTTTAGTTATAAAAATTTATTAAACTTTTTACATGAACTTTTTTTTTTTATAATGTTCTTTTTATAATCTTGAATAAAATATAAATATATTTTGAGGAAAATATAAGTTTATTCCATTTGTTTAAATATAATTATTTAACAACCCCAAATCCACTTAACCCTAGTACTCGTTGATTCATTGAACTTATTATAATTAAGCTTTAATTTTGTAAATATATTTACATTTAGGTGTCTTGTGACGGATTACGTTGGAACGACGACTAATATTTCTTATTAATCGTCAATTATATATTTATTGAATATGTGAGTATTTCTATATCCTTTTTCATATTTTCACATCTTGGGGTGAAACATGTTACGTTATAATCATTGCACTCGTAAACGTTTGATTCTTGTAAACTTATGGCATTTCACCTATATGTTGTGGTTAGTTGACATTTGTAGCTACCATGTAATGTCGAATATATGTACAATCATTAACTATTACTAGCCTGGTGACGTCATAGATCTACGGGCCTGACAAGCCTGCTTGGTTGATCCAAGTACACTTAGCTAATCGTAATATTTGTAAATGATTGAGACTTGTAAAACTTTGTCAAGGTTTGATTGTGCATTCTGTCTTACATCCCTAGTTACTTTGTTCTCTAACTTACAACATGAATTGCCATCTTTTATATACTTATGTATTGAAAACTATGGAAATCTCACCAGTATTATTGTTGACCTTTTATTTTTAACATATTTCAGGAAATGCTCAAGTTTGATTGACATCTTGAAGTGCTTTCACATCTAGGAATGGACCTAGTTAAATAAACGAAATAAATTAGATTATTACATCTTATGTTATGTTATTTACTTTCTTTGAGACATATGGTTGTAATGGCAAAATTGGCACTTATAATTAATATATATTTGGATTATTAAATAGCATTATGTGGCTGTGAACGATCTTAACCCTCACACCTCGACGTTTTCGCCGTCAAAGTTGGGGTGTGACATCAACTCATTTGGGAAAGTTTACGACTTAGAAGGGTACCAGAGAGGTATATCAAAATAATCAAGGATATGTATGACGGGGCAAAAATGTGTGTGCGAGCACCGGTCGGAGACTCAGACTCCTTCCCTGTGGAAGTGGGACTCCACCAAGGGTTGACACTGAGCCCATTTCTCTTCACAGTAGTGTTGGATGAGATGACCAAGTCTATACAACAACCCAGTTCCGTGGTGCATGCTCTTTGCGGATGATATTATCTTAATATCAGAATCTAAAATGGTGCTTAATGACAGGCTAGAACAGTGGAGAGCAACATTAGAGCGTAGAGGCTTAGGATAAGTCGCTCTAAGATGGAATACATGCATTGAAACTTTAGTGGTGAGGCTGAAGACAACACCCAAATCGGTATCCAGGGTATGGCGGTCCCACGAACGTCTAGGTTCAAATACCTGGGCTCGTACCTATAGGAGGACGGAGAGATACACAGCGATGTAGCTCACCGTGTTCAAGCAGGATGGTGCAAGTGGAGAGCAGCATCAGGGATTGTATGTGATAAGAGGTTTTCCAGTAAAATTAAAGGGAAACTATACAGAGTGGCAGTACGCCAAGCTATGTTATGCGGAAGAGACTGCTGAGCCATAAAGAAATCGCACGAGAAGCAAATAGAGTAGCGAAAATGAGAATGCTGAGGTGGATGTGTGGACACACAAGACTGGATCGGATAAGAAACGAAGTGTTTTCGACAGAAGCTAGAGGTAGCTTGTATCGCAGATAAAATTCGAGAGGGAAGATTAAGATGGTGTGGGCATGTGAAGAGGAGACCAATGGCTGCACCCGTTAGAGCAGTAGAGAACATCACCTAGAGGGTAGGAGGAGCAGAGAAAGACCTAGGTTGACTTGGGACGAGATAATTAGGCGAGATATGGTACACTTGCACCTCTCTGAGCATATGATCGAGGATAGGAGTGAATGGAGGCTAGAATAAAAATTAAGGACTTTTAGTGGGATCTGTAGGTAGGAGGGTAAATGATAACATGTTGCGGGGCCTGATGTGTACGTAGCCACATCTACCCTTATAGATGAAACATGCCGCTTTCTCCGATGTTTGCTTTATCATCTCTAAACCTTTTGGTGATATATAACTGTATGATGTGTGATGTGTGCGTGTGCTGTATGGTTTATAGGATGTTGTCTTGCTACCGTTATTGTTTTTGTTACCGAGTCGGGGGTCTCATTGGAAGCGGTCTCTTTACCTACGAAGATGAGGAAAGACCCGCCACCACCTACCCCCAGACCCTGCTATTGAGTGGATATACTGGGTTTGTTTGTTTATTTATTTATTTATGTACATGTAAATTTATTTAAGAAATTCTATTTATTTTTATTAATGTATGCTATTCATATATTAATATATCAGTAATATATTTCTGACGGAAGACATAAAATGCTTACCAACGATTAATACTAATGGGTAGATAAACATCTACAAGGTCACAGTTTCCGTACTTGTTACCGATGAAATCCATATATGAACTATTGTTTACTTACAAGGTCACAGTTTCACATATGCATTTATATAATAGACTTAACGAATCGATGCGTTTTTAATAGTTGTATTTGGTTAAAACATAATGTAATTTTTGCATGTCCGTGGACAAAAAATCTGGTTCGGGAAAGAAACTGGTCTGGTTTGAAAAAAGAAAATGGTTCTGGCTAAACCAGTTCCAGCCCGATTCGAACCTGCGGTTTGGATACTGGTTTGTGACATCCAAAACCGACTTTCAAACCCGCTTAAATAAAAAAAACAATTAAACTGGTAAAAATAAGGTTTTTTATATTTAAAACCGATCCAAACCGATTTGAGAGGTTTGAGTGTTCAGTTAGAAAAATCTATTTAAAACCGAACCGTTTTGAAAAAAAACTTGTACACCTCTAAAATTGTCCAACTAGAATGTGAATGGGCTAAAAGCCCAAGCATGTTAAAACTAAGAAGCCCACCTATATTCATGAAAACAGAGGCCATGAGAATTTGTAGATAAATGGGCTAAAAGCCTAATTACACCACCGCTATGCTCATCTCTGAAGCAACCAACTTTATGCGAATGTTTACCGAGTTCTATACTAAGTTTAAAAGCTTTGTTGCTTACGCTAAATACAAATGTGATTTACACGAAAGTGCGTTTTAATATATTATATTTTTTATTCTGTGTTCTTATTTTTAATTTCAAACGAATTTTTTTAATAAATTTTAAGCTTAGAGGTTACAATGAGGATAATGTAATGTTTTAAGTTGGAAAAGAGGCCGTATTAGTAGTTTGATATCATGGTTTGAAAAATAAACGAAGAACTATAATATTTTAAAACTTTGTGCTAATCACGACGTGATAGTAACATAATTTAGTGCATAAAAGAAATGAATAAAGTTGCAGCAACTCGGTTATAAAGATCGAAACATATATACAAGACAATTATATAACTGTAGCAATGTTTTGGTCGGTATTGGTTTTATTATTCGCGATACCAACGCATTCTACTACCAAAGAATAAACCTTCTTTTAAATAAAGCACCACTTTAAACAAAATTTATACAGGGACGTTATGAAAAAAAACTAAATACAACCAAATTAGTTTTTCAAAGAAGATAACGCATAAAATTTAATGAAAAAGATCAAATTAGTAAAAAAACAGATAAATTAAAATCCAAGTAATATATACACTATATGGGGGTAAAATAAAAATATAGAAATTTGGATGGCTTAGGTTGCAAATTTTGATACATATTTAATCTTTTTACACTAATAAAATAGTAAATAAGTGGATACGTGGCAGCACTACAGGAAGATAGTAACACCGGAAATTTGACTTTTGGGGGTGTCATGCGACTGGAGGCTCAGTCGCATGGAACTCATGCGACTGGAGGTCCAATCGCATGGTGTTCAGGCGGCAGAAGGTCCAGTCGCCTGGAGTCGGGCGACTGAACTGTAGCTTTAAGGGAGGGGCAGCCATCTCTCCTCCCCACACTTGCAAAACTCAGTCAAAAGAAGAGCAGAGAGAGAAAGAAGAGAAAAAGAAGAGAAAAAGAGAGAAAGTGGTGATTCGGGTTTGAAACTTGTCGAGTGACTAGTCCAAACGAAGCTCTTCATCTTCTTCTTGTTTGTGTGAGTTCTAGGACCCCTCATTTACTTGTTTTCAAACGATTTTGGGGCTGAAGCACATATAAACCCGTTTTTGAAATGTGTGTGTTTGACCCATTTGGGTTTTATTGTGTATAGTATGTTTAGAGTGCGATTTTGGACTTGTATGTGCTTGTATGATGTCCTAGTATGATTCCCTAAGGTTTAGGAGGGTTGAATTGGGCTTAGAATGAGTTTGGAAGGGTTTGAAAGCCGTATGTCGCTGCTGCAGTTCGGGATGAACTCCAGTCACTGCCCAGTTAGGGCTAGGCGACTGAAGGGCCAATCGGCTGACTGAGGGGCGACTGAGGCTCAATCGCATGACTGAGACTCAATAGCACGACTGGGGATTTAGTCGCACGATAGGTCATGCGACTGGGAGTTCAGTCCGTAGGTCCAATCGCATAGCCGTTTAGTCGCACGACTGAGGGTTCAGTCGCATAGACTGTAACATCCTGTATTTTTGTATAATACCTTGTGATCATATTTGTCATTTCATTTAAGTGTGTGAACTCATTCGTAAAATTTTAATTCTTTAAGGATTAATAGTCGTAATGATAATAATAGTAATAATAATAATAATAATAATAATAATAATAATAATAATAATAATAATATAATAATAATAATATATAATAATAATAATAAATAAAACAACCATAATAATAATAATAATAATAATAATAATAATAATAATAATAATAATAATAATAATAATAATAACCATAATAAATAATAATAATAATAATAATAATAATAATAATAATAATAATAATAATAATAATAATAATAATAATAATAATTTAATTATAAAAATATAACCATAATGTTAATGGTAATAATAATATATTAATATTAATATTAATATTAATAATAATAATAATAATAATAATAATAATAATAATAATAATAATAAATAATAATAATAATAATAATAATAATAATAATAATAATAATAATAACCTAGAATTAAAGTGCAGGGTTGTTTAGTCATTTTAAAAACTTTGAATAAAACTTTATTACATAAAATAATAGAATTGGAAAGAGCTGGGACCATTTGTGTAAATTCTGAAACTAAACCCCCACCATCCCCCCGATTTTCCGGCGGCTTCGACCGGAGCTCCGGCCGAGCTCCGGCAAGGCTACAAAACACCATTTTAAATCGATTTGACCCGAATTAACCGCACAACCCCCTCGGTTCCCCTGTTTCGAACTCGATCACCCACTCAATTTGATTTTCCCGCGCGTTGACCTTCCTAATCGAGCCGAGGAGTAACCGTGATGAATTTCGAATCAAATCTCGTCCAAATACATGAATTCAATCAAATTAATCACTTCTAAACTTAATACGCGGCTTAAACAATCAATCAATCAATTAGAATTGCAAAATTACAGCTCGAATCTCCTAAAATTGGTAAACACGAACGCGGTTTCAAAATCAAACGGGTTATGCCCGAAACCATGAAATCAAGTCTACAAATTGGGGGCTTTCGATTCATTTCGAAGTTCCTAAACTCTCCAAACCCTCAATTTCACCAGAAATCCTGTCGATCAAAAAGCCCCAATTCAAAAACACCCGAACCTTAATCGAACTCGAAACCCTTTCAATACCTCATCAATCAGGTAATTAAGACCTGATTTCTACTCGTTTTTGTGCAATGATCAAAAGCCCTATGATGATTTAGGTGATTAACACCAAATCGAGGGCCGATTTTATTCTTTTGAAATTAGGGTTCATCGATTGGGGGTAAACCAGGGAATATATGTTTAAATACAAATCAAACCAATGTGAACCACGACCACGACCCTGGTTCACTGGTTCCTGCGCTTCAGTTTGGATGGGAGGCCCCGGGTTCGACCCCGTGCAGCCCCCTCCCCTTCTTCTTTTTCTGATTTTTTTCTTTTCTTTTCTTTTCTTAATTTTTTTTATTTATTTAACCTTTTTAAATTCTGAAAATTTCTAAAATTATTTCATAAAAGGCAGAATTTATTTAAACTTTTGTTTAACTAATTTATGGCTAAATTAATTTTTATAAAATACTTTTGTATTTATAAATACATTTTTGTATTTAAAAAAAAATACAAAAGAAATGTGTGAAAATAATACTTGTATATGTTCATATATATTTAAATAATTAAATTGTTTAGCTACTTATTAATATATAAATATATATATATATAGTTCATTTTTATATATATATATAGTTCATTTTTAATAGTTATATATGTATATATATGGTTCATTTTTTTAAATATATATATATATAGTTCATTTTTAATAGTTAAATCTTGTGTTATAATTATTATATGCAATCTTTATAAATTGGTTTAACGTACGACTAAATCAAGTTTTTCTTCTTATTTATATTATTCTTTCTCATACGCGCAAACAATTAATTATTTCAAAGTATAAAAATCCATTCATTCCATTTATCCGATCGCATTATTAACATGTAATAAATAGGAATAATTATTAAATCCTATTAGACTTACAGCCCTAAAATATAATTAATCGTCAAACAAATTATAACGCGTTACCTTATTCTTAATTAGGTGCCTTGTGACGTTTGTGTTGGAAATCTTATTCGTGGTTATTCTTATTACATCTGCAAGTCTCTCTTATTAAACACGTGAGTTCTTATGCCCCGCTTTACGTTTATTTCACACCTTTCGGGGTGAAACATGTTGCTTATACAAACTTACACATACACGCTTTGATACTTATTATACACGTGCAATTCTTTACATAGTCGTGGTTGTTTAAATATGTTAAGTATTATATGAGATGTGACATACGTGTGCAATCATTAACTATTGCTAGCCTAGCGAAGTCTTAGATCTCTGGGCCTGACAAGCCTATTTGGTGCTAAAGCCGAGGAATTGGCGGCTCCTAGGAGCCGTATGCTTGTGCACTAGGGAACCAAATACACTTAGCTAATCATGCTTATTCATATTATTCAGTCGAGGTTTGATTGTAACTATGCATGTTTATATACTTACTATCTTGTAACCATTGACTAGAATTGCCACGTTTTTGTATACTTATTATATATAAAACCATAAGAACTCACCAACTCGTTAGTTGACTTTATTTTCAACATGTTTTAGGTAATGTGCAAGCTTAGCGATGATTGAAGAAATGCTTAAACCTAGAACATGGACATAGGCTTAATAAAGACAATTGGATTCTTGTTTTTGTTTGATTTATTTTGAGACTTTGATGTATGTGGTGTTGAAACAATTGATTAATGGCATTTTACATTTTAACATAGCGTTATGTGGCTGTGAACAATCTTAACCCTCACACCTCCACGTTTCCGCCGTCAAGGTTGGGGTGTGACAGATTGGTATCAGAGCCCATAACTATAGGGATTTAGGTTATTAGAAATGGTGACCTAGACTATAGTTTATGCATGATCCTTATAGAATAGTATTCTTATGAATACATACTTATTATTTGCATGCTGCCTAACGCTATGCCTTATTATGTGCAATGTGATGCCTTAGCATAGGTGCCTTTCTGCATGATTACATATTGTTACCCGTCTCCCCTAGACTTATTTTAAGCATTGATTCTCCCCGACAATTGCTACTTCTTAAATCCATCCTCGTCACTGAGTAGGACTTATTGATAGAAATTCTTGGACTTTATGTCTAATCTTGTAATTATCCCATCAAGATTTTGATTTCATGAACCAAAGAACTAGTGTGGTACATAGACACCTGTATTCCGGTTTTCCTGGTAAAAGGCCCTCGGGCTAAGGCAAGCATTTCGCATAAATCCTACGGGACCAGTCATGCTTACCTGGGGATTTCCGGGATGAGTGATAAACTATGACCAACATACACAAGTTTCTGAGGCGAATGGGTCAATTCATCTTGACGTGTCAACGTTTCCAAATGGTGATGCGTCACCAAAGGGAATCATTCTGTATAATTCATGATTCTTACCTTAATTGCCCATCCTTATTATCCTTTTAACCGATCCTAACCCAATTTGTATTTTTCCAGCATGTCTCGTTACCACGGAAACCGAGGAAGATCCGGCCGCAAGCTTGCCGCCATGATTGCCCGGCAAATGGCTGCGGTCATCCCGACCATGGTGGTTGAACTCAGCAGCACTATGATCGCAAACGTCACGAACAATAGCAATGGCCAAGGGGGAAATAGTGCAAACCAACGGCGTAACAACCAGTCTTGCACCTTCAAGCACTTTAGTTCATGCAAGCCTCCCAGTTATAGTGGCAAGGAAGGTGCTACCGGTCACTTAGAATGGTTTGAAGGGATGGAGAACACTTTCGTTAACTGTGAGTGCCCCGAAGCACTCAAGGTGAGGTATGCCACCAGTATGCTGCAGCAAAGGGCCTTAACATGGTGGAACAGTGAAAAGAGAAACCGAGGCCCCGACGCGATCTTGGCCTTAACTTGGGAGGAATTCAAAAACATAGCCATCGCCAAGTTTTGTCCGAGAAGAGAAATCCAGAAACTAGAGGAGGAATTCTGGAACCTGAAACAGGATGGCGGGAACTATCTGGCGTATTCTACCCGCCATCACGAGTTGAGTATACTGCTGCCACACATGGTGGATACGGTTCCACGTAATGTGGAGAAATTCATAAAGGGTGTTCCGCCTCAGATTCAGGATGCCGTTGTGGGTAGTCGACTCGCAACTTTGGAAGAAGCCATCACCATCACTGCCCAATTGACGGAGAACCACATCCGAGCGGGTACTATGTCTGCAAAGGGTGCCAAGAAGACTGAGAAGACGACCCCCGAGGAGGTCAAAGAGGTTAAGCCTGATAAAAAGAAAAGGAAGTTTGTACCGGCACGGAACTACGCCGTGGCTGCTCCTAAGCCGCCCCAAAGACAGTGTATTCCCAGGGCTACACCGGCAACACAAGTGCCCGTAGCAAGGGCTTATGCGGGCCCTCTACCTATGTGTAACACGTGTAGGTATCATCACCCGGGAAACCTTCCGTGTCGCATCTGCACACTATGTGGCAAGTACGGGCACCTCGTGGTAACGTGCAATAGGAAACGTAGTGACGGAACCAAATCGGCTCTGCTACAATTATGGAGAACCAGGTCACTACCGTCCCC
The DNA here is from genome assembly GCA_024085815.1 of Flaveria linearis. Classification (NCBI taxonomy): domain Eukaryota; kingdom Viridiplantae; phylum Streptophyta; class Magnoliopsida; order Asterales; family Asteraceae; genus Flaveria; species Flaveria linearis. Next base: position 22,395,510 of record CM044008.1, read on the forward strand.
AATGCCCTCGTCTTGTGGGCAATGTTCCGCAAGCTCGTGGACGTGCCTTCAACATCAACGCGAACCAAGCTTAAACGAACAACGAGGTGGTGAACGGTACGTAAAATTTCAACCCTATCTCCATAGAATTTCTCTTAAAATTCCTTGCTTATGTCCTTAAGTGCCTCTAAAACCTATACAGGTATGTTTCTTATTAATGACACCTACGCATACGTATTATTTGATTCGGGCGCCGATAGAAGTTTCGTTTCCTTAGAATTCGAGCCGACACTTTCTAAACCTCGCTCAAATCTAGAGAGACCTCTCACTGTCGAAGTTGCTGATGGAGAACCCATCACCGTCGACGTGGTCATCCGCAATTGTCTATTGTGTCTCGACGACCATAAATTTCTTATCGACCTCATTCCTATGAAGCTCGGGAGTTTCGACATCATTACTGGCATGGATTGGTTATCTAAGAACCATGCCGAGATCGTTTGCTTCGAGAAGTGCATTGCATGCCCTTACCGTTCGGGGACACGTTGAAGGTGTTCGGTGAACGGTCTTCCAAATGACTCAAGCTTATGTCATGCACTAAGGCTCGGAAATGCCTAAGTAAGAGTTATCCGGCATTCTTGGCCTATGTAGTCAACACCAAAGCCAAAGGGAAGGAACTCAAAGACGTTCCAATTGTACGAGAATTCCCTGAGGTCTTTCCCGATGATCTTAGCGGGTTACCTCCCGTACGTGAAGTAGAATTCAAAATCGACTTGATTCTGGGAGCAAGCCCCGCGACTAAATCACCTTATCGACTCGCACCATCTGAAATGCAAGAACTCTCTAGCCAACTCCAGGAATTATACAAGAAGGGGTTTATCCGCCCTAGTTCTTCCCCTTGGGGTGCACCTGTCTTATTTGTGAAGAAGAAAGATGGGCCATTCCGCATGTGTATCGATTACCGGGAGCTCAACAAGTTGACCATCAAGAACCGGTATCCTCTTCCTCGTATCGACGATCTCTTCGATCAACTTCAAGGAGCTACAATCTTTTCAAAAATCGACTTGCGTTCAGGTTATCACCAACTGCGAGTTCACGACGACGATATCCCAAAGACTGCATTCCGCACTCGGTATAGGCATTACGAGTTTATGGTTATGCCTTTCGGCTTAACCAATGCTCCTGCGGTCTTCATGGATCTTATGAATCGGGTGTGCAAGCCATACCTAGACAAGTTTGTCATCGTTTTCATTGACGACATTCTTATTTATTCCAAGTCTCGCTCCGATCATGAACTTCATCTCCATCAAATCCTCGATCTGTTGAAGAAGGAACAACTGTACACGAAATTCTCAAAATGCGAGTTTTGGCTTGAAGAAGTACAATTCTTAGGGCACGTAGTGAATAGTCAAGGAATTCACGTCGACCCTGCGAAGGTTGAAGCCGTGAAGAATTGGAGTGCTCCCACAACTCCGACGGAAGTTCGATCGTTTCTTGGTCTAGCTGGGTATTACCGGCGATTTATTGCCAACTTCTCGAAAATCGCAAAGCCACTCCCGTCCTTGACTCAGAAGAACAAGCCTTTCGAGTGGAAAGCCGAGCAAGAAGAGGCGTTTGAGACATTGAAGCAGAAGTTGTGCAATGCTCCTATTCTGACGCTACCGAATGGGAATGACGACTTCACAGTATACTGTGACGCGTCGAAACAAGGCCTTGGTTGTGTTCTCATGCAACGGGGAAAGGTCATCGCATATGCCTCGAGACAATTGAAGGTTCACGAGGTAAATTATACGACGCACGATCTCGAGCTCGGAGCGGTGGTATTTGCTTTGAAAATCTGGAGACACTATATATACGGCACGCAATGTATAGTCTACACGGACCACAAGAGCCTCCAACACGTTTTCAATCAGAAGGACCTCAATATGAGGCAACGTCATTGGGTGGAACTAATTAGCGACTATGATTGTGATATCCGATACCATCCCGGCAAGGCAAATGTCGTAGCCGATGCATTGAGTCGAAAGACGCATCAAAAGATGGTTTCCGTTCAATGGACTCGCGACCGACGTCAATGGTTCGACGCATTGGTAGAATTTGACACTGAAATCCGACTCGATGTCAACAATGCAACAGTACTACTACAAAATTTGAAGATCGATTGCCACATCGAGTCAAGTATTCGAGAAGCCCAGCAAGCGGTGCAAACCGAAGGGAGTATGAAGGAAGAGCTCGAGCCAAATATCTTAGCCCAATTGGAACCAAGAGCCAATAGGTTAATGTATTTCGCAAACCGAATTTGGATTCCCAAACGCAATAACCTTTGGGCTTCTATCATGAACGAAGCACATCGGACTCGTTATTCTATCCACCCGGGCTCCGATAAGATGTACATGGACTTACGGAGTCAATATTGGTGGCCCGGAATGAAACGAGACATAGCAACCTATGTTGCTAAGTGCCTTACGTGCACGAAGGTTAAAGCGGAGCATCAACGTCCAAGTGGATTACTCGAACAACCCGAAATTCCCATGTGGAAGTGGGAACATATATCCATGGATTTCATAAGCAAGCTACCTCGGACATCTCGCGGGCACGATAGCATATGGGTAATCGTCGACCGATTGACCAAGTCGGCACATTTCATACCCATACGCGACACGTATAAGACATCAAGGTTAGCCCGGATTTACATCGACGAGATCGTAAGCCGTCATGGTGTGCCTCTTCACATTATATCCGACCGAGACGCTCGATTCACTTCTCATTTCTGGTATACTATGCAAGAACTTCTGGGTACGCAATTGGATTTAAGCACGGCTTACCATCCCCAAACCGATGGCCAAACCGAGCGGACGATCCAAACCCTGGAAGACCTGTTACGTCTCTGTGTCCTTGATTTTGGGGGCGACTGGGATACACACCTGCCGCTCGTAGAATTCTCCTACAACAACAGTTACCACTCAAGCATCCAAATGGCGCCGTTTGAAGAACTTTACGGTCGTAAGTGTCGTTCACCAATCTGCTGGACCGATATTGGCGAGAATCTTATCACCGGTCCCGAGCTCATACAAGAGACGACCGATAAAGTCGCTACCATCCGCAAGAACCTGGAAGTGGCAAAGAGTCGACAGAAGAGCTACGCTGATAAACGTCGCAAGCCACTGGAATTCCAAGTTGGGGAGATGGTCCTTCTCAAGGTCTCACCGTGGAAGGGTGTGGTTCGCTTTGGAAGGAAAGGCAAGTTAGCTCCGAGGTTTGTAGGGCCTTTCAAGGTTCTGAAAAGAATCCGAAAGTGGCCTACAAACTAGAACTACCCTCCGACCTTAGAGGAATTCACCCTGTCTTCCACGTCTCGAATCTGAGGAAGTGTCTGGCCGACGATAACTTGCATGTGCCATTGGAAGACATCCGGATTGACGAGTCACTACACTTCGTTGAGAAACCCGTCGAAATCATGGATCGCATTATGAAGCAGACTAGGACCTCTATGACCCCAATCGTAAAGGTTCGATGGGAAAACAAATGAGGAGCAGAATTCACCTGAGAGCGTGAAGATCATATGAAGAAGACGTACCCTTCCTTATTCTTGTAACCCCTTTTTGATTTTAATTTCGGGACGAAATTCTTTTAAGTTGGGGAGACTGTAACATCCTGTATTTTTGTACAATACCTTGTGATCATATTTGTCATTTCATTTAAGTGTGTGGACTCATTCGTAAAATTTTAATTCTTTAAGGATTAATAGTCATAATGATAATAATAGTAATAATAATAATAATAATAATAATAATAATAATAATAATAACAACAACAATAATAACAACCATAATAATAATAATAATAATAATAATAATAATAATAATAATATAATAATAATAATAATAATAATAATAATAATAATAACCATAATAATAATAATAATAATAATAATAATTTAATTATAAAAATAATAACCATAATGTTAATGGTAATAATAATATATTAATATTAATAATAATAATAATAATACTAATAATAATAATAATAATAATAATAATAATAATAAATAATAACAATAACCTAGAATTAAAGTGCAGGGGTTGTTTAGTCATTTTTAAAACTTTGAATAAAACTTTATTACATAAAATAATAGAATTGGAAAGAGCAGGGACCATTTGTGTAAATTCTGAAACTAAACCCCCACCATCTCCCCGATTTTCCGGCGGCTTCGACCGGAGCTCCGCCGAGCTCCGGCGAGGCTACAAAACACCATTTTTAAATCGATTTGACCCGAATTAACCGCACAACCCCCTCGGTTCCCCTGTTTCGAGCTCGATCACCCACCCAATTTGATTTTCCCGCGCGTTGACCTTCCTAATCGAGCCGAGGAGTAACCGTGATGAATTTCGAATCAAATCTCGTCCAAATACACGAATTCCATCAAATTAATCACTTCTAAACTTAATACGCAGCTTAAACAATCAATCAATCAATTAGAATTGCAAAATTACAGCTCGAATCTCCTAAAATTGGTAAACACGAACGCGGTTTCAAAATCAAACGGGTTATGCCCGTAACCATGAAATCAAGTCTACAAATTGGGGGCTTTCGATTCATTTCGAAGTTCCTAAACTCTCCAAACCCTCAATTTCACCAGAAATCCTCTCGATCAAAAGCCCCAATTCAAAAACACCCGAACCTTAATCGAACTCGAAACCCTTTCAATACCTCATCAATCAGGTAATTAAGACCTGATTTCTACTCGTTTTTGTGCAAGGATCAAAAGTCCTATGATGATTTAGGTGATTAACACCGAATCGAGGGCCGATTTTGATTCTTTTGAAATTAGGGTTCATCGATTGGGGGTAAACTAGGGAATATATGTTTAAATACAAATCAAACCAATGTGAACCACGGCCACGGCCCTGGTTCACTGGTTCCTGCGCTTCAGTTTGGATGGGAGGCCCCGGGTTCGACCCCGGGCAGCCCCCTCCCCTTCTTCTTTTCTGATTTTTTTCTTTTCTTTTCTTTTCTTCATTTCTTTTTATTTATTTAACCTTTTTAAATTCTAAAAATTTCTAAAATTATTTCATAAAAGGCAGAATTTATTTAAACTTTTGTTTAACTAATTTATGGCTAAACTAATTTTTATAAAATACTTTTGTATTTATAAATACATTTTTGTATTTTTAAAAAAAAATACAAAAGTAATGTGTGAAAATAATACTTGTATATGTTCATATATATTTAAATAATTAAATTGTTTAGCTACTTATTAATATATAAATATATATATATATATATATATATATATATAGTTTATTATATATATATATATATAGTTCATTTTTAATAGTTAAATATATATATATATATATGGTTCATTTTATATATATATATATATAGTTTATTTTAATAGTTAAATCTTGTGTTATGATTATTATATGCAATCTTTATAAATCGGTTTAACGTACGATTAAATCAAGTTTTTCTTCTTATTTATATTATTCTTTCTCATACGCGCAAACAATTAATTATTTCAAAGTATAAAAATCTATTCGTTCCATTTATCCGATCGCATTATTAACATGAAATAAATAGGAATAATTATTAAATCCTATTAGACTTACAACCCTAAAATATAATTAATCGTCAAACAAATTATAACGCGTTACCTTATTCTTAATTAGGTGCCTTGTGACGTTTGTGTTGGAAATCTTATTCGTGGTTATTCTTATTACATCTGCAAGTCTCTCTTATTAAACACGTGAGTTCTTATGCCCCGCTTTACGTTTATTTCACACCTTTCGGGGTGAAACATGTTGCTTATACAAACTTACACATACACGCTTTGATACTTATTATACACGTGCAATTCTTTACATAGTCGTGGTTGTTTGAATATGCTAAGTATTATATGAGATGTGACATACGTGTGCAATCTAAATCTACTAAGAACACATAAATCACATATAGCACACGCACATAAGTCTGGTTGATTTTTTAAGAAAGCAATACCTGATGGCACATGGCTACTCGGGCTGACATCCCTCTTTCCGTCCCATTCTCAGTTTAAGTTGAGGTTCATTTTGAAAATATTACCCAATTCACTTAAACTTTAGCTCTGATACCAACTTGTAAGGCCCCGTTCCCGGGCACCTCACAGTTGGACATTCACAGCATAAAACGTACTTATTATAAATTGAAGCAGCGGAATTAATTTAAACAAAAGACATTCATTTCATTAAAAACACTGTTGTTAAGCAATACATTTTAGTTCACAAGTCACAAAATATCTAATTGAATGGATTACTAAACAACAGTATCGTCAAAAACATAATGGATGTCAGTCTTGCCCACCAAGTAGCCACCCTTGTATGCCATCCTCAGCAACCTGTCACCTGCCAACTGGAAAATACATAAAAGTCAGCGTTGCTGAGTGAGTTCTAGTTTTATAGTTAAAATACTTTATTTTTCGTTTAAAAACCGTTCCTCATTTTCACAGGTGATCATACATCGTACGTACACATAGGTAATACTTTCATTATCTTCATCATCGTTCAATTCGTACTTTTATCATTCCTCTTTAATTAAACTGTGAGTCTGTTGCGACACCAAGTCGCTCACCTCTAAGTCAATCACAAAGATTGACCTACATACTGTGAGTCTGTTGTGACACCAAGTCACTCACCTCTAAGCTAATCACGAAGATTGACCTACATTCCTGTGAGTCTGTTGTGACACCAAGTCACTCACCCCTATATCAATCTCAAGGATTGATCCTGTGTGCATCCTTTGGGGTAGCGAACCCGCATCACAGTTGAGCTAACACCTGCCAGGGGTGTGCACCTCCATTCATTTGCTTGCAAGACTTTCGTTCATTCGTTCACGTTCCATTCCTCTTTATCATTAATCTTTCACTTTATTAATGATAAAAATTCTTGATCATGATCATTCCACATAGAAACACACAGTATTATTATTAATAAGCATAATAATAATAATAATACTAATAATATTATAAATAATATTATTCATACTCTTAATAATATCCCTAATCGTAATATTAATTATAATATTAAGGAAAGGATATTATTACATTCAAACATCATCATTCACATTCAATAATGTCCTAGTCAACATTCAGGTGAAACCCTACTGCACAAACTCCAAAGAAAATATGTTAAAAAGTCCAAGTATTTTGGGCGTATGAGCCCTGTTCTAGGCGTTTCATCACTGTCGGACTCATCAGCTACACTTAGAAAAATTTCAGGCTCTGGCGTATGAGCACTGCTGGGCGTATGACCCCTGTTGGTCGTATTAGCCCTGTTGGTCGTACCATCCCATACTTAGAAAATATTTTCTGGTCATACGACCAGAATTCAGACTTTTCACCATTTACTTAGTTTCTCAGACTCATGGGTACTGTAGGACTCATGAGTCCTGTTGGACTTATAAGTCCCCATACTTAGCAAATTTTCAGACTTATGAGTCTGGTCGTTTTAGAACTATTGGACACATTACCTGCTTAGACTCATGACCATACTTAGAATATTTCTAAGGCATGTCCCTGGGCGTATAAGCACTATTAGACTCATTAGTTTGTACTTAGTTATTCTAAGTCCAAATTTCAGGCATATTACTACTATTTGGGCTTGGTAGTCGTTTTAGTAACCTACTCATGTGACTAATTCATATTTCAAATTCCCAAACATCAGAATGCCTAGTACTAAACATATACACATGATTCTAGGTATAAATCTAACATAAACATAAACATACATACATTCATATCATACGGGTATTATACCCAAACTTATAAAACATACTTACATGCATTTCCAGCCCCAAAACATTTAAAAACAGGTAAGAAGGGGGTCTAGAACTCACCTTAGTTTGTCTTCGGGTTTTGATATCCCTTCCTTGAACTTCTCAGTTGTTTCTAACACCTAAAACACACACACACATACCACCGAACACACAAGACACATTTATAAGCACACATACGGTTCTAGAATCATCTAAAACTTCAAAAACTCGAGATTTCTTACCAAAAACTTCTAGTTTCCAGATTTCTCTTCAAAATCCCGAGAATTCCCTGCTTTTGTGCTTTCTCTCTCTAAATGTCGAAGATGGTGATGATGTGAACAAGGGTGGGTGGCCATACCACCTTTTGTATCAAAATTAATATGAAGTTTGCCCATTTGGCACTTTTGGCCCTTAAACAAAAGTAGACTTTTGTTTTCTTTCCCTTTTCTTTCTCTTTCTTTCTTATTCTTTTATTTTCTTTTTAAAAGAAATATACGGGTGTTACAGATAACTATCGAGGCGTAGAAGTTACGACGAGCAGGAGGGTGATAGTATTGCATGTATATGCATGATGTATGTATGATAAGTATGATGTAGCCCTACATGATGGTAATGACTGATGATTTGTAATATCAATGTTCCTTGTTTCGATACGTGTTTATCTTTCGTGACTTTACGTGTTATGAATAATGAATAAAACGGAAGTAATAAGAAACGTAAAGTGAAAGATAATGAAAGAGGAACATGACGAATGAATGTATGGATTAATAAATGAACGAATGAATGTAAGAAAAGGCTTGCAAGCAACTGTATGGAGGTGCACACCCATTGAAGGTGTTAGCTCAACGGTGTGCGGGTTAGCTACCCCGAAGGATGCATACTGGGGTTCAGTCTTTGTGATTGACCATATGTGTGGGATCCTTGCCGCTTGCCCTAGGTGACTAGATCAGCAGTAGTGCACAACGTTCGTGATTGATCATCACAGGTCCAGCACCAGTAGTAGTGCACAATGTTCGGGGTATAGCGTATGGCATTGATCCAGAACGAAAGAGGAAAGATAGGTGTACGTGTACTTGCCCTAGGTGACTGGATCAGCAGTAGTGCACAACGTTCGTGATTGATCATCACAGGTCCAGCACCAGCAGTAGTGCACAATGTTCGAGGTATTGTACACGTCACTGAATGTAACGAACATACGAACGAAAGTAATGAACGTACGAACGAATGTAAGGAACGAATGAATGAACGTAACGAACGTACGGACATATGTAATGAATGTATGAATGAAAGTATGAAACAAATGTACGAACGAAAGAAAGAGTTTATGAATGAATGTGAATACTAACGATGAAGGGTGCACGAACGAAAGTTGATGAATGAATAATGAAGATAATAATAATATTATGTATGTGTACGTATGTTGTGTGATCGCATGTATGTAAGAACGGTTTAACGAAAGGAAAGTATGTTTTATATAAAACTAGAACTCACTCAACAACGCTGACTTTTTATGTGTTTCCAGTTGGTAGGTAGTGTTACTGAGGATGGCACGAGGCGGCTACTCAGCTCTTTTGGGATGACATTTCTTTGTTAATATTTTTGTAATATATTTTGTTAAATGTATTTAGAACACAAAGTGGTGTTTGTTGAGGATTCGGATAAACGGGATTACTTAAGGAATCCTCTTACCACCACAAGTCACTGTTATGACTATTTTATAATTGATTTATGATATAATACTTTGTAAAAGCTTTTATGATGAAATGAGATATCTCTTTTGAATGTTTCGGCTGCGATGTCTATTTAAATTAGCTGTAAAATTTATGCTTTATGTGCAATGAATGACCAACTATGAGGTGCCCGGATTGGGGCCTTACAAAGATTTTCCTGCTTCTATCTCCTATTAAATAATTTTATTAATTACAAATAAAAAGCTTCTTTATAAAATAAGAATTTTTCTCTAAAACATTAAATTTTTTAGAAAATAAAAAATACTTTAAATTAGTGTTTCGTATAGTAATTTTTTTATAAACTAAAAATAATTAAATTGGGGAGTTATAATAAGAAAATTTTTAAAATGACATTTTATAAAAACAATTTGTTTTGAAACAAATCTTTAAAAAAATTTAAAAAAGTTAATAACAAAAGTTTAAACAGTTGATATAATTGTTTTATTACTTATAGTATTTACATATATGTAATTTCAATCATATATTTTCTTATAATAATAAAATTTTAATATATACTATATTTAATTTATTCAACACGTGTAATACATAGGTTTACTAAAACTAGCATTATTATAAATATAAAATTTATGGTGGAGTGATGACGATATTAGTACTTGTGATGTGTGTAATGGTAAAAACATAAATACTCATGAATCGATGGTTTCGATTAATTTGATTATTTTGATGTGCTATTATTTCACTATTCAAATGTGTATTGCAGGTCCAAGAAAACATTCATATTTTTAAGCCCACGTGAAGGAATTCTTGGAAATTAAAGGGAGTTGACTTTTAGTCGAAACTCCATATTTTGATGAAAATAGAGGCCACGAGAAACTAAATTTAATGATAATCTTAGTCTTAAAGAAACTATGAACATTTAAAAAGTACATCTGAGTACCATGTGAATTTGAAAAATCATTTGTGATCGTTTATTTATCTTGATTCTCTAGAGTTGATTTCATAAGACATTCACCATGAGACACCTCCGTTTTTGCTGTACATCTATATAATTTTATAGTTAATTAGAAATTGTTTCCAAAAACATATATTATACTCATACAGATTAATTGCTTGTGTAATGTACTCTATATTATATATTAGTTCATTATATATCTTGTATTATAAACATGTATTAATTAACATGATATTATTAATTTATTATTATCTTCATTCGATTTCTCAGTTAATTGTCTAACATCAACTGTATACCTTCATGATTCCAAATCTTCCACATATTATAGTAATTATTCATTTATTTGTATGTTTAATCATTTGCTATAAAAAAAGTTTGGTTACAATGACTTATTATTACTTAAGTCATAGCTTAGAACTTATTTATGTTGTAAAGCGATATATGGATCGAATTATTTAAATGTTATTATTGTTAATTAAGATCAAGAGTTTCATTTCACTTTGGCTAATTAAAATTGTATAACAGATTTAATTTTCTTTGAATGATTATATGAATATTTTTTAAAATTCTAGTTTCTTAATATTTTAATTCAAGTTTTAGATTTTCAAACATGACTTTTCGAAATATTCTGTAAACAATAAACATGCGTCCCTAATTAAGGACACTAACTATACGAATTGAATAATTGAATTATATATATTTTTGCATGGATGCATTATATCCTTCCTTTTAAATGTTCAAATTTGAAATATTAACTTCGCATGTTTTTTATGTTCTATTTATGCGACTTTCTAGTTCTTAAATTGCTTATAGCTTTTTCCTGAATCTTGTTTAGGATTTGGTATTATTGTTGTATACAAACAATAACAAAAATTAAATTATTTTAATATGGTTAAAAACAGTAAAACATGTTCTAAAACGCGCGATGCAAGGCCATGCTGCCATGCAATAACATGTACAGTAAATACTGACAAACGCATTGAAGCTTCATATTCAATATAATTAATATATAAATATACATACACACATATAGACACACAGACCAGAAGAAATTTAATTAAAATCTGAATCAGAAACCCTAAATTTTGTAGCCAATCAATTGTTGAAGAAACTGGACAACACTCAACCTTATGGCATTCCTCTATCTCTCCATTGCCTTTGTGCGAGTCTGTGCCACGATGGTTATTATTATTATTCTTTAAAGAATCCTAATCTAATCTTATTCTACTATATACTTAAATCTATACATTTCATGTATCAGTTCATGAAACTTAAACCCAAAATCTATTAGATGAATGGTATATACACATTTATCATTATGTAATGCTAGTGTTCACACGATAGTTAATCATCACCAACCTTTTATATATGTTGATTTTGTTTTCAACATTTCATAAGTTGATGGGTTTCATCAACATTTTATGATCTAGAGCCATTTGTCAATCTTCTTAAGTTAAAGAGGCTCTTGCCTATCCGCTTCTTATATTTGTTTTAGTTCTAGACGTTGTTTATGTCGATTAAATCTTCTAATCTTTAAGTCATTTCTTGAAATTTATTGTAGAATGATTGACGGTCATTTTTGGTCTCCCCATGTGTGCTAGCCTCGCTAAGCGGATGGACATTTAGTCTACGACCAGTGCATATATGCTATCTATGCTATCAACCATGGCAGGTAAAGTATGTACCTGTTCATATACTTATATGTGTTGTAGATCAATCCATGTAGATTTTCTTAAATAACGTTTACCTATAACTTAATTATACATTTTAAGATAAATACATAAATATAAGCTAATAGTTGAGAAGTTAGAAGTACATGACAAGAAAAATGTAACTTTTAAAAATAAATAAATAAATTATACCTTGATAATAGCATTCTAAAGCATCTTTCGATGTTTTATCTTCCATTTAAATATTTGTCCTACATGTCGGTTGTAATATTGTATTTCATCACATGTATCGCGACATACACTTTTGGACACCCGTGAATCCTAGCTTTCTGCTTGCGTCAAGTATTTGTGGAAAATGTTCATACTCTCGTTTCAAATTGTGAGCTTTACATATAAATACATGTTTACTCATCTAGAAATGACATCTAATCCTTAGGACCATATAGAGGTTAATTTATTACAAAAATAATCATGCATTAACTGCTTGTTGGCAGCACGACCATTCCGTTAGACTCTTTTACTTTTCATGATCGGACATATATATAGGATAACTGATGTGTGCCATAAACTCCGCCGTTAGTTTAATCTCACTTCTAATTGTCTCGTCAATCTCATATGAATCCAAAGACGTATCCTCACTAGTTGATGATAATGAATAATCTTTCATTTTTTAACACTTTTGAGATCGAGAAATTTTTAAATGAATTGTTGTAAATTTAAGAAGTGTGAAGTAAGTTTATGTGTAGTCTTATAAAAAATAAAAAAAAATTAAATCCATGTCTCTAGCGGTCCATGCAACGACTATTTCCTAGATTTATAAGATTTTATAGCGTTATAGTGGAAACGTCACCCACTTTTCATCCTACTATAACACCGGCAAGGATGGTGCAAGGACATTTCCCTGAGTGTCGTATAGGGTTAACACCCCCATTAACTTACCTTTGGTCTTATAATAGAGTTTTATGGTTTGATTATGGTTGCATGCGTACAAATAACCATATAATCATACTCAACCTGCTAAAGCCTAAAGCCAACTTTTATATCTTTTTAATCAATAAATAATATATTATACATTAAAACAATTCATAGTTTTTTATAGATAATCTAGCATATAAAGTAACGTGTTTCTTGTATTTATATAACCCAAACTTGATTTATTATTACGTACGAACCAAAATAAGTTCAAAACCTGCCATAATCGTATCAAATTAACGGAAAAGTCGATCTTTCACAACTACCAAACATCACATTACTCATGCTCACATACTCCATCGTACATATATACGAAAACAAGTATATGCAACCATTAATGCTAACATTCGATCTCTCAAGTCTTAAACGTGTAAAATTTGTGTCTAAAGATTAATAAATAACGGTAGCTAGGTTAAAACGACACTGACGAAGCTGCATATGTTCAAGTTCAACAACACGCTTTGTAAGTGAAATCTGTTGGCCCGTAATTATATCTTGCAAATACATGCAGGCATGTTACTTAAAATAATAACTATATTTATTGTAACCATGTGCATTGTCGATCAATCAATTCTAATTCCCCACTAAAATACACGTATTTAAGTCTGAAGAACAAAGGAGAAGCGATGTTCGTGCTACATTTAAGATAAAAAATATCAAAGTGAACAATAAATTACTTAAATGCTGCATTATAACCTTTTTTCAACTAAATTATTATACAGTTGTAACATGAGAGATGGGCTCATATATTCTTCAAAATAATACACTAATCCAAATATGGAATTCAAAAGGAGATTTTTTTTCCAAAGAATTTCATATTTTAATTTTTTGAAGCAAAGAAATGTTTGATTACTTTTTCTTAAAGCAGAGAAATGATTGATTACGTTAACTTATCGATCCGTTTAGCATTTCTATAAGGATGGTTTCAGAATAATTATAATTTATGGATGAAGTAGTGAACTAGGGTATAAGCTCACCTTATATAATAAGTCTTTCGTATGAACTTAAATTTAGGATAAATCAGTTAATAACACTCACTTTAGGCAAAATACGGAGCAAGAGAATATTTTGAATTTTAAGTATGTTTATATGTAAATTTAGAACGTTGTATAAGACTCAGAAAATTTGTTTATTATATATGTATATCAAGTTTGTGTGTGTGTATACACCATACAGAAAGTAACTCGGTTACCATTACATTAACATTCTTAATATTTCAAAAAAAAGTTAGATTATTTTACGGTTAGGCCTTTAACAAGTACTAACACATTTTTGTTTCGATGTGAAAAACCATGACTTAATTAGAGCATCCACGGAAAGTAGACTAAAAACGTGCATAGTGAGTTCTCACATCAGATAACACTTATCATTTTAAAACATCAAAGAGACCAAAAACACATCACATAATCACCTATTTTTCTTGTCGTGTTATTTTTGTTCTTGCTAATAAGACCATCTCCAATCGATGGTTTTTACATCCCAAAAACAATCATGTAGACATTATCAAGTTTTTTTATCATTAGAGGGGAATGTTTTTTAGACACAAGATTTTCCCTATGAAATATCAAAATGAGTTGGTATAAAACCCATGTGTACTATATAGATAGAATATCAGATAAAGAGAAGAAATGAATGGTTAAAAATAAAAAAAGATAGTGGTGATGCGATAATGTTTTTAAGTTGTATTATTGTAAGAATTTTTTGAAGTTTTAAAAATTGAATGTGTTTTGATATATTAGCTAACTAGACATGTTTTTAATGTTTTTAATATTTTCTATTTAGAGCATCTCCAATAGCTCCATTTATATGTACTTTTTGAGCAAAAAATCCAGCTGAATTACACCCCTCTATTTGTGGGGTTTGTTTTTGAAAGTAGATGTTTATGGAGCTGAACACCAAAAGCATCTAGCATTTTTTTAGGTGTGGGTCAGGGTTGAGTTTTGATATTAAAATAATAATAATAATATATTTAGATTAACAAAATATTTAGCTTTTCAATTTTAATTGATTTAAATTTTCAAAATTTATAACGTACACGTAACGGTTATATTTAGTTTCAAGTTTTTCAATTTTAAGTTTTTAAATTTTAAATTCCCCCAAAACGGCTATATTTTTAAATTATTTTAAACTTTCTCGTGACGGCTATATATTTACTATAAATATAAACATTCATCTTTTGTTTTCTTAACACCTTCAATTTAATTAGTTAAGCTTTCATCTTTTAAAATTTCTCATTATTTCTAAACTCTACATAAAAATGAGTTCAAACGGTGATGAAAGTCCACCCATCTCACCTCCTGGTTCACCTTTTATAGATTTTTATACATGTGGCATTAAAAGAATTGATAAATGATTATGTTGACAAAGGGTATATAGAAGTGATGAAAGCTCATGCTGCTGAAAGTTCACGAAGCATAACAAGAAAACGTAGAAGTATATAAAGGGATCGCGAAGAGGGGGATAAGCGTCTTTAGAATGACTACTTTTCTAAATCGGTGTACCCCAAAAGTTATTTTAGATGAAGGTTCCGAATGAGCAAACAACTTTTTAATCGAATTGTTGAAGGTGTGTCCAATCATTATTTCTAATTTCAACAAAAATATGATTGTACAGGTAGAAAAGATCTTTCACCAATACAAAAATACATTGTTGCCATACGTTAGTTAGCAAATGCCACAACTACTAAACTATCTGATGAATACATATAAATTGGTGAAACTATTGTTGCCGAATGTCCTACAAAATGTTGTAAATGTGTTGTTAAAGTTTACTCAGAAGAGTATCTAAGAAGGTTAAACGCTTCCGACATACATCGTTTGCTAGAAGCACATTCTACCAAGCATGGGTTTCCCTGAATGCTAGGAAGCATTGGTTGTATGTATTGAGTTTGGAAAAATTGTTCCGTTGCATGGAAAGGTCAATACACACGAGATGACCATGGATATCCTACCATTTTGCTAGAGGTTGTTGCATCATATGATCTTTGGACCTGGCATGCATATTCTGGAGTGAAGAGCACTAACAATGACATTAAAATGCTTAATCAATCTCCCGCATTCAACCAAATCTTACAAGGTAATGCTCATCCATGCAACTTTACAGTGAATGTAACTCCGTACAAAACATAATATTATCTTGTAGATGATGTATATCATGAATGGGGTACACTAGTGAAAAGATTTACATATCCACATATCAAAAAATTGACGAATTAATAAAGTGCTACGAGTCCGCAAGAAAGGATGTCGAGAGAGCCTTTGGTGTCCTTGAAGCTCGATGGGCAATCGTGTGTGGTCCCGTAAGATCTTGGAGCTTGCAAAAACTAAGGGGCTGTTTGGTTGGGTCTGACCGAGCCTTGTCAGACGTGAGCGTCTGACTCGGTCAGACCTGGGATGTTTGGTTGCTTGCCTCTTACCGGAGATCACGTCTGACCGGAGCTCCTACCCGGTCAGACCTCAACCATAGTCTGACCCGTGGTCAGACGTGAACGTGGAGTGACGGGTGGTGGTGCTTGCGCTGGTGCTTGCGGTGGTGCTTGCGGTGGTGGTTCAGATCTGCGGTGGCGGTTCAGATCTGCGGTGGCGGTGGTGCTTGCGGTGGCGGTCGGCGGTGGTGGTCGTCGGTGGTGCTTGCGGTGAGGGTGAGGGTGCTTACGGTGGTGAGGGTGCTTGCGGTGGTGGTCGGCGGTGGTGCTTGCGGTGGCGGTGGATGATGATGATGATTGTGGTTGTGGTGTTTGTGGTTTAACAGAGAGAGATAGACGAAAGTGAGAGAGAATGGTGTTGTGGTGTTTGTGGTTTAGTAAATGAAGGTTGATTTTCAATGAATATGAATGGTGTTGGTGGTTGTGGTTGTGGTGTTTGTGGTTGTGGTGTTGGTGTTTTAAAACATCTCCTTTTTACAACCAAACACAATTATTCGTTCAGACCTCTTACTGGTTCAAACCTCTTACTGGTTCAGACCCTCTTATTCATTCAGCACTTATTCAATCAGATGTTGCCAAACAGCCCCTAAGTGATATCATGTATGCGTGTATTATAATGCATAATGTGATTATAAAGGATGAAGACTATGCTATATGTGAGTGGTTGGGTGAAGATGATGAAGATGGGCCAATAACTTATAAACACGGAGCTGCAACAGGATTTCAAACTTATTTGCAAAGGTTTTATTGTTTACTTAATCAAGAGGCTTATCATGCACTTTAGATTGATTTGGTGGAACATATCTCGTCTCTTAAAGAATAAATATTATAATGTTTAGTTATTATAATGTGATATTATTGTAGTGTGTCATTATTATGGTAATGTTTTACTTTTGTAACTTTTATTTATTTTAAGATTGTTTGAGTTCTTGATTTATTATCTATAAAATTTAATTTTTTTAAATTTAATTTTTTATAATAAAATTTATATTTTAAAATCCCCCCTAAAACGTCTATTAATTATTATTTATTAAATTTAAGTTTAAATTTCAAATTTCTCCCTGAAATAGATTTTAAAATTTTTTGAATTTCCTCCCTACTCAAACTCCCACCTCTCAAACTACTATAAATACAAATACATTCTTTTATATTTTTCACACTCTCAAATCTTCTTTCTCCTTTCAGAAAATCATGAACTCAAACACGAATTTATTTTTATAAATTTTAAACGATTCTAATCCTGATGAAAACCAAAACCCAAAACTAAACCCGTACTCATTTCCAAACTTTGGATATTCCTAGTTCCAAGGATAACCGAATCAACAAATCCCAAATTCTGCATTCCTTCAGTTTTCAAATCCATGGTTCTCTCAACGTACAAATCTTGAGTTCCCTCAATTCCCAAATCCACATAATCTATATCTATTTTAATAACACAAACATCCGCTTTAGCACCACGTACTGCTAGTGTGGATGAATCTCCATCCCCTTACATCAAGACCACCAAAAAGAAGAAGAGCAAAGCAATCGCGTCCAGCAACCAAAAAGAAGATCATGGTCATTTGAGGAAGAAGAAGTGCTCAAAGGCATGGTTATGTATTTCATTTGGTTGTATCATCAGGAACTCTTAAAAAGAACAATGACTTTTGGTAGAGGGTAACCTACATTCTTACTGGCATATGATAAAATGGAAGGTGACTGTATTCAATGACATCTACATTCAACTACGAAAACAAAAAATAAGTGGTTGTTCTGATGATCAATTACTTAGACGTGCTTGTGAGATGTATGAAGCTTTAGAAAGTACACAATTTATGTATGATCATATTTGGATCCTTCTCAAAGATGAGCCGAAGTGGAAAGAGCAAACAGGTATTGAGCACAATCAAAGTGTAAGCGGTAAAAGATCTGTTGGTAATATTTTATCTGAAGCTAATAAGCACTTTGACCTCAATGATGATAATGAATTACCGATTGATGATTATGGGAATAAAGTTGAAGAACTTCCCTGTCCAATGGGCACAAAGAAGGCTAAAGCGATCGCTAAAGATAAGTCTAAAGGCAAAGCTAAAGCCGACTCGTCACAAATAAACGAGGTCATCGGACGCTTTCAAAATTTAACGTAAATAAGAGAATCCTTCATTGGTGAAATTGAATCCAAAATGCGTGAATATGTTTATATTAAGCGGATAGATGTTCAAGCCCGTGAACAAGAGATCGCATTGCGTGAACAAGAGATCGCATTGCGTGAACAAGAGATCGCATTGTGTGAACAAAAGATTGCACTGCGTAAACAAGAAATTTTTTTATAGATACAACTTACATGAATCCCGACCAAGTGGCATTTCTTAAAAAAATCTATGATAAAATTAGGACAAAGTATAATATTTAGATAGTTTAATTGTTGTATTGTTTAAGTTATATATTATTTAATTATTGTAACTTTTAGTTATGTAATGTTTGAATTTCAAGTTTTTAATATTTAGAATTTTCCCTCTTATGAAAAATATTTAAATTTTAAAATTTAAAATTTTCCTCTAAAAAGTATTTAACTTTTATATTTAAAATTTTAAAATTTTAAAATTTCCATCCAACAAAAGACATATAAATATTTCACTTATATTTTATATTACTATATACGATTGATAATTAAAAATAAATGTAAAAGGTGATGATGATGTGATAATGTTTTTAGATATTTTTAAGTTTTACTATTAAAGGTTTTTGGGTTTTTGAAGAATGAGCGGTTTTCTGATATGGCTGGTAACTAGATATGTTTTTTAGTGTTTTTTGATTTCATCATTGGTGATGGTCTTATGATGCTCTAAGTGGCTCACCTAAAACTAGCATGTCCCAATGGTGAAAAACGTGAGAAACAACCACATGGCCATTATTGAGGGCAGAAACGGGCTATTTACCATGCTCTAATAGCCACACAATAATCCATAGGGGTTCTTGAGTGACCATTTACTCCAATGTATAGTCACAAGAATTACACTAGTTATATAACCCAGTTTGATGTCGTAATACTATCTTAAATATGCATACTAAATGAAAACAATATTTTCTTAAAGATCAAAATATAACTCTTCTAACATACGAAAATAAAAGAAGTTAAAGAATTAAATAAATTTTGAAAACCCCCCACAAAACAATGTCAATATAGTATAGTGTTAACTAAAATAAGTCATTTTAACGACATAAAATGGACATTTAACAAATTAACATACAACATAAAAAAGTATGAAGTTTACAAAGTCAAACAGAAAAAATCATAAGTAACTTTTTTAAACGAATCAAGATAAATAATATTAGCATTTTCATTCGGTGTCTTTCCTTATCATGCTTATTAAGATCAACATCATGAATCAAGTAGTCCATTAAGATCAACATCATGAATCAAATAGTCCATTAAGATCAACATCATGAATCAAATAGTCTAGATTAACCGTCATGTTATCTTAAGTTCTCATGTAAATATTTTATGCATAAAACCTCCTAACTTTTTTATAAAAAAAACTAACTATTACCAAAATGACATAATTTTTATAATTATATTTGACGCGTACAATATCTATAGAGAACTTCAAAGTTTAGCCAAAAAACAAGTCAATTAACCAAACTTCACGTATTTAGACTTGCTGACTTATAAATTGTTCGATTGAAGTTATGTTCTTTTCTTACTTTTTATAGATTACTTTCATTTTATATTAACACTGAAACATGTCATAACTGGATTGTTACATTTCCTTCTAAATATCAAGACATTGTTTCATTACACGATACATTCGGAAAGAATAATGATGTTGCTTCCATAGCCCTCATGGCTTCCATAGAGGAAAATTGGAACACATGAGTCTAACCATATATAATGTAGTTTACACATCATCTCTTATGTATTGGTTATTCTAGTTTCATCATGCCATGGTTAATTAGAATTCACTTAGAACTAAATGATAAATTAGAACATGCATTGATACAAGGGAGGTGTGGAATACCCTTGATTAACATTATTTTATTTTTCTGATATTAAAAATTTACGATAATTCAAGGGGCTGAAGTCAGCTGTTAGGCCGGGATTAGGGGCAACACTCATAGTAGCGGGGTCATCGGGTGCAACCCCTAGTTATGATCAAACTACCATATCAGTTTTATGCATTACTGTAACATCCCGTACTTTTATAAACAATTAAGTTTAATACGTTCCAATAATTACAAAAATAATAATAATAATAATAATAATAATAATAATAATAATAATAATAATAATAATAATAATAATAACAATGATTTATAAAAAAATGTATAAAAATTTAGTTTATAAGTCCAGGGGGTAACTTTGTAAATTATGAAACTTGTTTTAAAAACTTTCACATGAAATAATAATAACTGAAAACCTCGGGGACCATTTGTGTAAATTGTATAAGTTACAAAACCAACCCCGCCCACCCCCGTGATTCCGGCACACTATTTCGGCGGCCCTCCGGCAGCCCTCCGGCGACTCCAAAAGCCACAAAAACATCTATTTTAAACACCAAAAACCATACCAAATCATTCGTGGATAAAATTCGAACCTAACACACACTTTAATCGATTGAATTACAGCTCACAACACCACTAATCGGATCCACTTTGTGCTACTGCGATTACAACTCACGAACTCCACTCAAAACACTATTATAATCAAATTTAATCAACCGAATCGAACTTTATCTGTGTATAAATCCACACAACTCTTAATTGAGCTTGAAAAACAACCACACACCATTGTTCGATCATCACCTCTGTTTCGACCTGCAACTCATTCAATCCCCATAATATGAGTTCCAATACACCAAATTAACAGAGGGCTTTTGCTCATAAACAACTTTAGAATGATATTGCAAAGTTAATTCGATTATAATCAGGGTTTGTTCATCGTTTGGATTCAAGACGACTCGCGACTTGTTCTTATCTGTTCTTATCATCAATTCAACCCAAATCAGGTAATTAAATACATGAATACGCTCGGTTTTACATGGAGATTAAAAGCCCCAACATTAATCTGGTTAACAACCCCGATTTGATGATCAATTTGATTCAAAAACAATTAGGGTTTATACGATTTGGGGGAAATTGGTTAGTTGTGTTTAAAAGAAAATGGAACTGATTCCTCTCGCGACTGGATGCCTTGGTTCACTGCTTAAGAGCGTGTGTTGCAGGCTTGAGGTCTCGGGTTCGAACCCAGGGACCCTTAACTATTTTTTTAATGTCTTTTTAAGCTTTAAAAAAATACAAAAAAATTTCTAAAAATTATAAAATTAATTTTGTAAACTTTGTAAATTTTTAAAAATCACCAAATTACTTTCTGCAATTTATTTATAAAAATATCATTAGATTTTATTTAAAACTCTAAGTGAATGTTATAGTTAATATATATTTTATAAAATCTAGACTTAAAATACCAGTTTATTATTTCAACCATTGTTTATTTAAGTTGTCGATTTAATCGTGTTTATTTTTTATTACAAAATCTTAATTTAACTTTATGAATAATATTAAACTTTTATAAATATTATTCTTGTCTCGTATTTTATAATATAAATAAATCGTTGCTACAAAAATTGGCATCAATTGTTAAATATAAAGGACAAAAACCACAAACCACAAATAAAACCTTAATCCTTGATTAAACGTTAATCTTATTATTAAACTTGTAACAAATATACATCTATTTGGGTGCGTGTCGCGCGTCAAACCGAATCGACCCGAAACAACCGAATATCCTTTCTCGTCAATCACGTTTTAAAGACTTAATTGTAACTAATTATAGGTGTGTGATCGCTCATTGTTCGCGTATTTAGGAGCCTTTTGTTCACTTCATTTACATCTCAATTCAAGGTGAGTTTCGTGGCTCCTTTTTATGCTTTTACAATTGTTTCAATCTTTTACAAACATGAGGGAAAAGTATGCTCACCCGTTTTCAATGCTGTACAACATACATATAATTTTCATACTTGGAATCAACGTGATACTGTTTTCATACTCTGATACATACATGATGTTGCTGTGTGGTTCTTCTTACAACCATTAATTCCAGGTTTGGAACCAACGGATAGGTATTGGTAGTACTACTAGGTTGACACCCCCACCCTTGACGAGATGGTTACTTGTGAGTACCATCCCCCCTGCCAGGAATCCGGCCTTGGGTGAATATATTTCGACAAGTTTCTTTGTGTACGTCATTAGGTTTGGTTATATGAAACTCATGTTATATGATCTTGCTTGCTTATAACTGTATGCACGGTATTCCACAACAAACTCTATACAGCATCAATTACATGTTTATAAATCAACCCTGCGAAGCTCACCAACAGTATTGTTGACATTTTTGAGCATATCTTTTCAGGTGATCATAATCAAAGAGGATAGCTAGAGCCGATGCCTTAGCAAAGACCCTCAGGATTTCAGTAGACTTGCACTAGTGTGTGACTATCATTTGATTTCATTCATGAATACTATGTTGAACAATTGTTGGTTGTATTTCATGTTGTATTTGGTTTTATTAATTCAATAGATTATGCTAGTCGTGGAACTGACTAACCATGACACAAGTCACCATTGTGTCGGGTAACGTCATGACACGTGGATTGTTGCATTTATTTTGTCTCTATAAATTAACCAGGTGTTATGACGATCCCGTCCGTTACATCCTTGTGTTTCCGCTATAAGCGGGGGTGTGACAGATTGGTATCAGAGCCTTGGTTATAGAGAATTAGGTGGAGCACTCGACCTAGACTATAACCTAAGAACCTTCATGTAGAATGCATGCCAGGGTTTGTGTGCATTTGATATTATATAAATGTTCTTCATGATTTGTGTGACACATAGACACCTGTATTCTGGATTTCCTGGAAAAAGGCCTTTGGGCTAAGGCAAGCATATCGTATAAATCTCATTGCGAGACCAGTTATGCTTACCTGGGGATTTCTGGTATGAGTGATAAACTATGGTCAATACACAAGTCTCTAAGGCATTTAATATTACATATATGTTCTTCTTTGCTTGTTTCTTGTCTCTATACCTGATTCTATACATATGTGCTTACTATCTGATCATCCTGAGGAAGACACTATTACTCTTAGTCTTTCTCCATGGGATACCTTTATACTAGAACTTTACGCTTGTATGCGCACAACATCATATCATTAGGTTGAGATACCTAAACAGAAGGGAACTTCGGTGATCACGCGTAGCGTCGCTCTCGGATACTAAATCCGACCCTAACATGGTTATGCCTGAAATCCTGAAAGTATGAAGGATAGGCAGTTATCATTAGACATATTGTGCTTATGTGCTTGTAGTTTACTTGCTATTACATACTACTATTGGAATACTAATGGCTCATGGACATGAGGACATTACACGAACCATGCTTGATGAGTGTTGACAATACTATGATGTTAACTTGGGGTAAGTGGAGCTAGGGTGACCATGCAAGGTAAATTACCATTACGGGTGCACACGTAATTGCAATTCGCCATGCATGAGAAGTCTGACTAATCTTACCATGAGGTAACGATCATGAGTATTACAAGTTTCTATTCTATACCCTAGGGTGCTAGGATCATAATTCTAGTAAGACCTTGTTAAGGGTAACTAACACTTGTTATTACTTAAGTCCTCTCCTACTTAGAGCCTTCATGGTATTTCCAATCATGACATTGACCTTATCCTTTACGAGACATTCCTCCACTTAGCATTTCAGTAACTAAGGAACTAAAAGAATGCTCGCGTACTTAACTTGATTTCAAGCATCTTCCCTAGTGAAAGACTGCCAATACTTCGATGAGTATCTTTCTTGCTTAACATGTTAAGTGATGCTAAGGATAAACGGATGTCACGTAACTGGTTTAAGCATCGTTCTAGGTATACCACGGATGTGGTGGGAACGCTGCGGGGAACCCTATATATAAGCATCCCTAGTATACTAAGAATGTGTTTAAGCTGGGCTACGTGATGATCCAGATTGTTTGAGGCATGATGCTATTATGACTCTTAACTCTATGCTATGTCGCTACCTAATATGTTACTTAGTGGCTTTACTCTATTATGTGCTAATACTTGATGCTAAGTACTTGTGAATGCTATTGACATGGATGCTCTCGGCGGTATGGTTCTTCTTCGTGGGTCTACTTTGTGGTTCTTCTTTACCGAGCATCCAATACAACCATTAACCCCGGTAATGGGACCTATGGATTGGTTTGGTTGTAATCTATACATATGCGCTTAGTGGGTCTTGCTACGTCATTATGCAATGGAAAATCTTTCAATACAACCATTAATCCTGGTAATGGGACCTAAGGATTGGTTTGGTTGAAATCTATACGTATGCGCTTTATGGATCTTGCTACGTCATATTAATCTATTTACGCTTTGGGAATGCTTTCTATACAGCCATCAATTCCCGTGTGGAACCGATGAATAGGTTTGGCTGTAGCTATTTGTAACTGGTAAAACCGCCTATACATAAGTGTAATTACGGTAGCTCTTATTAAACTTACATTACTTTATTCTTTGGGATGATGCTAAGGAAAATTGGGATGTTATGTAACCAGTTTAAGCGTCATTCAAGGTATATCGTGGATGTGGTGGGAACGCTGCGGGGAACCCTATATATAAGCATCACCGGTATACTAAGAATATGCTTAAACTGGGCTACGTGATGATCTTGATGGACCGAAGCATGGGTTATTAGGATTTGATTTGAACTAGCTATATGGAACCATTTATTCCTTACTTATCAACTTTCATTTTGAGATATCATCAACGCATGATTGAGTGATGATAGCTTTCTTAAGAAATCTTTTTACTAAATAAAGACATTACCAACTTGTGATTATGTCTTCCTAGACATACGAATGTTCTCGACTGTACTTATGGGTTTGATGAAGTACGTATGCAAATCTGCATCTGGAAATTTGTTACCTTGCAAAACATGTTTACAAATATCTTTTCTATTGTTCGCTTCACTTCTTGAACTGCTTTTGAATCCTTAACCTTGAAAATCATTAAAATTCTATCTTGGATTTGAACAACAAGACTCGTTATTGTGATCTGGATATAAAGGTTCAGAAAATTTCGTAACTTATAGACATGGGTTTGGCCTAAAGGAAAAGACGTAACTTGGTATGTGTTCAAGTGTCTTACCTTCACATATGACAAGACCTAACCTTCGTGATCTTATGGATCTCCTGTTTAACTTTCCTTTCACCTAAAATGCTTCTTATCTTAGAGGTCATGATGACAATTGGTGCATTATAGACCGAGTGACTAAAAATACAATTCGACCCATTATCTCACAACGTTGAGAAAATTACTTGTATCTGTTTCAAATGTTCGTATACCGTGGTATGACGATTAAAACATCGATCGTTATTTTGAATGATTGATTCATCTTCTGTTTTAATAATATTCATAACCATCGTCGTGAACTCATTCCAAGATCTTCGCATAGCGTATTGTTCTTAGACCGATGGTTGGTCAAAGGGGAAATACATATTCACAAGATATGCGTTAAGGTCGTTTCATATGTTGACGTTGGGATTCTTAAATTCCGACGGATAACCTTTCTCATCATTGTTGGTCTTATCTTGATTTCTAGACATCACCTTACCACGAAATTACATTCGGGAAGTTGTGATTATAAGTCTAACATACCATGGTAACTCGTCATCATTTCCAATGTTTCCTCTCAACAACGATAGTATCTGGATTATCGTTGGTCGTTTGACTAAGTCAGCACATTTCATTCCAATTCGGGAAGATTGTCGAGTTAAGAAACTGACTCGTATTTATATCAATGAGATAATCAGCCAACATGGTGTGCCATCGAACATCATTTCCGATCATGATGGTCGATTCATCTCTCGTTTATGGAAAAGTCTCCAATCAGCTCTCGGAACTCAACTGAATCTTAGCATAGCTTATCACCCGCAAACCGACGTTTCATGTTTCAAACCTCACCAATTGCCTCGCCGATGAAAATCTCCACATTCCACTCGACGAAGTCCAGATTGATTAATCTGTGCACTTTATCGAGAAACCTGTGGAAATTATGGATCAGGAAGTCAAACAACTCAAATGTAGCCGGATACCTATTGTCAAAGTCCACTGGGAATCTAAACGTGGCCCAGAGTTCACCTGGGAACGTTAGGACCCAATAAAATCTTAGTATCCTCATCTTTTCGTTTCAGGCTCCTTGCGATTAAAATTTCGGGACGAAATTTCCTAAAGCAGGGGAGACTGTAACATCCCGAACTTACGTTCCAATAATTACAAAAATAATAATAATAATCATAATAATAATAATAATAATAATAATAATAATAATAATTATAATAATAATAATAATAATAATAATAATAATAACAATGATTTATAAAAAAAATGTATAAAAATTTAATTTATAAGTCCAGGGGGTAAGTTTGTAAATTATGAAACTTGTTTTAAAAACTTTCACATGAAATAATAATAACTGAAAACCTCGGGGACCATTTGTGTAAATTGTATAAGTTACAAAACCAACCCCGCCCACCCCCGTGATTCCGGCACACTATTTCGGCGGCCCTCCGGCGGCCCTCCGGCGGCCCTCCGGCGACTCCAAAAGCCACAAAAACATCTATTTTAAACACCAAAAACCATACCAAATCATTCGTGGATAAAATTCGAACCTAACACACACTTTAATCGATTGAATTATGTAACACCCGGCCTCTCACACCAACAATATTGTCCGCTTCGCCCACGAGGAGCTCACGGATTTGCTTTTGGTTGCCCGGGTGAAAACTTCCCAGGGAGGTCACCCATCCCTGGATTGCTCCTACCTGAGCACGCTTAACTGTGGAGTTCTCCTCTCATCCACAGCCAATACGCCCAAAACGCGTTGTTGATATTAGAGGTCAGACATTCCTTATGAACCAGGAATCTCTCCTGTCCACGGTCGATGTGGGATATGTGTAGGGTGTCACAAGCACCCCCTGTTTGGACTCATCGTCCTCGATGAGCCCGAGAAGTCACCATCCTTGGTGAGGTATGTCCCACACCCCGAACGGCACAGGAGTGGCTCTGATACCATTCTGTAACACCCGGCCTCTCACACCAACAATATTGTCCGCTTTGCCCACGAGGAGCTCACGGATTTGCTTTTGGTTGCCCGGGTGAAAACTTCCCAGGGAGGTCACCCATCCCTGGATTGCTCCCACCTGAGCACGCTTAACTGTGGAGTTCTCCTCTCATCCACAGTCAATACGCCCAAAACGCGTTGTTGATATTAGAGGTCAGACATTCCTTATGAACCAGGAATCTCTCCTGTCCACGGTCGATGTGGGATATGTGTAGGGTGTCACAGATTGGTATCAGAGCCATTGGTTATAGCGAACTAAATTGACATTGCATCCCATTTGCATTGCATTTAGACTATAGCCGTTGCCTTAGTTACACGCATATAGACACGTTTAGTTTTGTTAGCTGGTTTTGTTTGCATGCCTTACTGGTTTTTATCTGCTTGAGAACTGTTTGCTTTGGTGTCTTCCTGTAAGTGTTCGTCTACAGGGAGGGTGACTCCGAGTTGCGGTGAGTCACGGGAAGGATTACTTACGAGTAACCTGAAAACTTTTGCTTTAACATATCCCTGTGAGCTTACGACTACAGGGATGGTGACTCCGAGTTGCTGTGAGTCACGGGAAAAGGGTTACTTACAAGGTTTCCCAAACTTTTAATTACCTGAAAACTTTTGCCTTAACATATCCCTGTGCCGTGAGTCTCGGGAGGGTTTGAGTGCCTAATTCAAGTGACTTCAAACTCCAAAACCTCGATTGTTATTAATGGTTTCAAGGTCTCGTCAAAGTCTGTATCTTACAACTTGAACACATGCAATGCTGGAAGAGTAAGATGCCTGTATCTCGGGGTGTTCTGTCTAGGCAAGGTATTCGCATATATCCAAATCAACCGATGGACCTGTTTACCTTACCTGGGAACCCTTGGGATGAGTATCTGCTTATAGGTACGCATGTCTTCAACAAAGTTGTGATCGACCCAATACTTTGATTAGTCAACGTACTCGCTTTGATTCTCGAATCAAACAAATACACTCGGAACTTCTATCATTGATGACCACTGTAAGATATGTTAGCCTGATAGGAGGAGCCGGGGTGATCATGCAAAGCAAATTACCATTACGGGTGCACACGTAATTGTAATTTGTCGTGCATGCTAAGTCCGGTAAATCTGGTCGGGAGGTAACATTGTAGTCAGTATAAGTCATCATTCCTACACTTTGAGCAAGAAAGCCTCGGTTCTCATAGAACATAACCACTGATGTGGAAACTATTTATCAGTTCTACTTGTAGGAATGCTCACACTTACCTTGAATTTGGACGAAATTCAAACCATGAAATTTGTGTTAATCCCTCAGATTCGGACTGATTCTCTACCTTGACTATTTCTTTAAAACTTGAATTTCTCTTCCTTTTCATTCCAAGACAAAAGGTCTATGACTGATAGCTTTTGATATTTGGTAATGTAAAGAATGTCTGGAAGAGGACGGGGACGTGGAAGAGGTAACATCTCTATGACGCCTGCAGAATTGGCAGCGATAATCAATCATAGTATCACCGCAGCGTTGACAAACCAACCCCCTCCACAGCAGAACCCTATTGGTCAACCGACTTGCACCTACAAGTCCTTTATGGACTGCAAGCCTAACCCGTTCAATGGAACTGAGGGAGCGGTAGGACTGCTCCGTTGGTTCGAAAAGCTAGAATCGGTGTTCGAAATCTGCAACTGCCCTGCTGGGAATAGAGTAAAATATGCTGCTGGCACACTAGATGGTGCTGCTCTAAGCTGGTGGAACACACAAGTTCAGATGCTGGGCGTTGAAGCTGCAAACGCCACAACATGGGTAGAATTCAAGAATCTGCTGAAAGAGGAGTACTGCTCACGGGATGAAATACAAAAACTGGAAACCGAATTTTGGAACCTGAAGATGGTAGGTTCTGAAATTGAAGCTTACACAACTCGTTCTCACGAGTTGGCTACTCTGTGCCCTACTATGATTAACCCGGCTTACAAACGGGTTGAAAGATACATCGATGGACTGGTACCTGAAATCCAGAGCATGGTCACCACTGCTAGACCAGCTACCATTCAGGAAGCTGTTCAACTGGCCCACAAGTTGACTGATCAGGCTGTCGCACAAGGTAAACTACCTCCACGTGGTTTTACCTCTACCACTACTGACGGCCATAACAAAAGAAAGTGGGAGTCAGGCTCACATAACAAGCAGAACACTTCCCACCAGCATCGGAAGTTCGACAACCAAATTTCTACATCTTCACATCATGGTAGTGGCTACAGTGGAACATTACCTAAGTGTGAAGAATGCAACTACCACCATATTGGGTCGTGTAACAAGAACAACTGTGAGAGATGTGGCAAGTTTGGTCATTCTGCTAAGAATTGTCGTGTGAATTTAACAGACAAGCAACCAGCTCAACGGGGGGAACAAAGAGGCTGCTATGAGTGTGGTCAGACTGGGCACATCAAAAGGTATTGCCCAAAACTACAGAAGAACAATGGAAATGGCAACAGGAACGGAAATGGGAATGACAACGGTGGTGCCAAAGGCAGAGTGTTTATCATAGGCTCAGGTAAACCTTTAATGACCCTACTACAGTATCCGGTAGACTCCTTGTAGATAGTCACTATGTCTTCTCTTTTGATTTTTATGCCAATTAGAAGTAGGTATCCAACAGGTTAGGAATAGTACCTACTGACTTGAACCCCGAACATGCCATAGAAATAGCTCTCACGAAACCTTACGGTTTGTTCAGAAACTCCCGAAGACCCTATCTTGCCTATGTCCTAGATAACTAATCAGCTTACTCACTGACCAGCTTGCTTGCTAGTAGTTCGTTAACGCGTATGTTCTAATTTTCGGGACGAAAATTTCTTCAACAAGGGGATAATGTGACAACCCGAATTTTTTTTTTCGGTTAATACTATCGTGAATTAATCCATTTAGTAAGATTAATAATAATAATAATAATAATAATAATAATAATAATAATAATAATAATAAAAATAATGAAAACAATAATAATAATAATATTATTATTAATAAAATAATTTATAAAAATTATTAAACTTAATTTAATAAGTCCAGGGGGTAGTTTTGTAAATGTTGAAACTTGTTTTAAAAGGTTAATACATAAAATAATAACTTATGGAAACTGTAGGGGCCAAAGTGAAAAATTTATATTTACAACCCAACCCCCCGCCCTTCCCCGCTTTTCCGGCCACCGTAATATCGCCGCCGGCCGCGGCTCCGGCGAGGCCCCAAACGACTTAAAACTCGGCCTTTCGAACCCCACAAAGCACCAACATGATCGCGAACGAATTTCCAACAATAATGTAACCTTTAATTAGGTAAAGGCACTCGGGATTTTGTGATAATGGCCACTAAACCGAACCCACTTTCACATACCTACTCCAATCCACTTAAACGATAAAAATAATCAAATTAAAGCAACTCAATCGACTATATAACAAATCCTAATCTATTGCTACAATCAATTCATACTGAAACAAACTAAAACACTCCGTTCGATCACCTCCTTTGCCGCGACCTGCAACCTATTCGAAGGCCCTGCTCCAAACATTCTAACCTGGAATTGATAAGGGGCTTTTGTTCATTGGACACATTAGAAGCTTCCTGTACAAGGAATTTGACTGGAATCATCGTTTACTCCCCGAATCATTTACCCCAAGCCTCGACCTGTTCTTCAATTGTTCTTAACGATTTGAACATCAAATCAGGTAATTAAGATCCCCTTTATGCTCGATTTATGATAGGGATCAAAAGCCCTATGATTAATTGCATTAACATTAGCATTTAGTGCTTCAATTTGATTCAAGATCGAATTAGGGTTCTTGATTTGGGGGAGAGGGCTTTCTGGTTTGTTTAAAAGTAATTGGAACCAAGAATAACCGCGGCTTAGAGCCTTGGTTCACTGGTTCGGTGTGTGTGTGGGCAGGGAGAGGACCCGGGTTCGACCCCGGGCAGCCTCTTTTTATTTGTTTTATTTTTTTAAAGCTTTTTAAAATACTTTAAAAATATGGAAAATTCCTAAAAATTATAAAAATAAATTTTATAAGTTCCCTTATTTTAAATCTTACAAAACAGCTTTCTGTAAATTTATTTTATTTAAAAACCCTAATAAAATTTTATAAAATATTATTTAAAAGTACTAAAAATACTTATCTTTGTAAAATAAATTCTAAATCGTGTATAACTATGCAATAATCATAGAAATTATACATAAACTATTTATAAATATTATAAATAGTTATTTCTATAAAACAAACATTATATTTAAATATAGATTAATATATTTTATAAATTCACAAATTATTTACAAATGAAATTGTGGGTTACTTCTTGTAAAATATATTAATACCTTATTATTGATCAAAATACTATAAATGTGATTATCCTTATTTGTAAATATTCTTGGATAATTATAAATTATATAATTAAACTATTTAATTCTAAAAATATTTTAATACATATATGAAACCCTTTTAGTGAAATCAAAATGTAAATAATTATTTGGTAAAACTTAATGCTTATTGATAATTATTTATTAATACAAATCTATAAAAATATTGTAACATATATATACATCTAATTGTGTGTGTGCCACGTGTTAAATCGAATCGACCCAAACCTTACCAAATATATTCGTATTATATTAAAGACTCCATTACAAACAATAATAGGTATTGAACGTGTTTGATCGTGCATTGCCCAATTCTTTGAAGTTCCTGTTCATATACATTACATCGACCCAAGGTGAGTTTACAGCCCCACTTTTACTTTATACTATTTTTGGGGGAGAGAAACATGCTGTTTTCATAAACGTTACATTATATTGAATTGTTGTGATACTGTATATACATGATACTATGTTCGTATACTTTTCATTCGGTCCGTTACTACGCAAGTAGAAACGTGGAAACAATTTCATTCGGTTCGTTACTACGCAAGTAGAAACGTGGAAACAATTTCATTCGGTCCGTTACTACGCAAGTAGAAACGTGGAAACAATTTCATTTTCGTTGATCAGTATTATTGTAATATCACCGGTTTACTAGTGTGATACCACTAAAGTCCTCACTCTCGAACCGTTAATGTATGTAGTATAGCGAGGCAATTCTGAGTAGATCTACTGGGTTTGACAAACCCCACCCGGGCTAGTCGCGCTAGCACAACGTTCGTCAAACGGGTGTTTAATTGACCTAAGTTCTGTTGCTGTGACCTGGTATTCACAGCCGAGGCGTTCAGTTTCGATTGTCAGCTTCGGTTTCGAACTTCATACACTGAGTAACTGGTTTAGTAGACTAGCTACCTACTGATATTACTTTGTTTACTGTATCGGTTTACTTTATGTTCTGTTTATCAAAATACATACTTGACGGATTACATAATCCGGGGATTTCATTACTGATACATACTGTTTTCTGAAAAACCTGTGAACTCACCAACCTTGTGTTGACACTTTAGCATGTTTCTTTCAGGTTCACAAGACGCGCACGATTAGGAGCATTCACTCATGCATATCTCACGTGGCTTATTTAATATTTTTCAGTAACTTCCATTTATTCGGTTTGCGCGTGTTGCGCCATTTAAACAATTAAGATTTGCTATGCTTCCGCAACTTCTGTTATGTTTACTTTAAAAACTTGGTCTTTGGAATATTAAACTTCAAAAATGAATTATGTTTTACAATTAACGTGTCGTTTGGTGTAACTAATGGCTGAGATCCTGGAAGTCACACGCCTAACGGTAATACCCCGTTTGTGGAAATTTGAGGGTGTGACAAATTACAGCTCACAACACCACTAATCGGATCTACTTTGTGCTACTGCGATTACAACTCACGAACTCCACTTAAAACACTATTATAATCAAATTTAAATCAACCGAATCGAACTTTATCTGTGTATAAATCCACACAACTCTTAATTGAGCTTGAAAAACAACCACACACCATTGTTCGATCATCACCTCTGTTTCGACCTGCAACTCATTCAATCCCCATAATATGAGTTCCAATACACCAAATTAACAGAGGGCTTTTGCTCATAAACAACTTTAGAATGATATTGCAAAGTTAATTCGATTATAATCAGGGTTTGTTCATCGTTTGGATTCAAGACGACTCGCGACTTGTTCTTATCTGTTCTTATCATCAATTCAACCCAAATCAGGTAATTAAATGCATGAATACGCTCGGTTTTACATGGAGATTAAAAGCCCCAACATTAATCTGGTTAACAACCCCGATTTGATGATCAATTTGATTCAAAAACAATTAGGGTTTATACGATTTGGGGGAAATTGGTTAGTTGTGTTTAAAAGGAAATGGAACTGATTCCTCTCGCGACTGGATGCCTTGGTTCACTGCTTAAGAGCGTGTGTTGCAGGCTTGAGGTCTCGGGTTCGAACCCAGTGACCCTTAACTATTTTTTTAATGTCTTTTTAAGCTTTAAAAAATACAAAAAAATTTCTAAAAATTATAAAATTAATTTTGTAAACTTTGTAAATTTTTAAAAATCACCAAATTACTTTCTGCAATTTATTTATAAAAATATCTTTAAATTTTATTTAAAACTCTAAGTGAATGTTATAGTTAATATATATTTTGTAAAATCTAGACTTAAATACCAGTTTATTATTTCAACCATTGTTTATTTAAGTTGTCGATTTAATCATGTTTATTTTTTATTACAAAATCTTAATTTAACTTTATGAATAATATTAAATTTTTATAAATATTATTCTTGTCTCGTATTTTATAATATAAATAAATCGTTGCTATAAAAATTGGCATCGATTGTTAAATATAAATGACAAAAACCACAAGCCACAAATAAAACCTTAATCCTTGATTTAACGTTAATCTTATTATTAAACTTGTAACAAATATACATCTATTTGGGTGCGTGTCGCGCGTCAAACCGAATCGACCCGAAACAACCGAATATCCTTTCTTGTCAATCACGTTTTAAAGACTTAATTGTAACTAATTAGAGGTGTGTGATCGCTCATTGTTCGAGTATTTAGAAGCCTTTTGTTCACTTCATTTACATCTCAATTCAAGGTGAGTTTCGTGGCCCCTTTTTATGCTTTTACAATTGTTTCAATCTTTTACAAACATGGGGGAAAAGTATGCTCATCCGTTTTCAATGCTGTACAACATACATATAATTTTCATACTTGGAATCAACATGATACTCTTTTCATACTCTAATACATACATGATGTTGCTATGTGGTTCTTCTTACAACCATTAATTCCGGGTTTGGAACCAACGGATAGGTATTGGTAGTACTACTGAGTTGACACCCCCACCCTTGACGAGATGGTTACTTGTGAGTACCATCCCCCCTGCCAGGAATCCGGCATTGGGTGAATATATTCCGACAAGTTTCTTTGTGTACGTCATTAGGTTTGGTTGTATGAAACTCATGTTATGTGATCTTGCTTGCTTATAACTGTATGCACGGTATTCCACAACAAACTCTATACAGCATCAGTTACATGTTTATAAATCAAACCTGTGAAGCTCACCAACATTATTGTTGACATTTTTGAGTATATCTTTTCAGGTGATCATAATCAAAGAGGATAGCTAGAGCCGATGCCTTAGCAAAAACCCTCAGGATTTCAGTAGACTCGCACTAGTGTGTGAATATCATTTGATTTCATTCATGAATACTATGTTGAACAATTGTTGGTTGTATTTCATGTTGTATTTGGTTTTATTAATTCAATAGATTATGCTAGTCGTGGAACTGACTAACCATGACACAAGTCACCATTGTGTCGGGTAACGTCATGACACGTGGATTGTTGCATTTATTTTGTCTCTATAAATTAACCAGGTGTTATGACGATCCCGTCCGTTATATCCTCTTGTTTCCGCTATAAGCGGGGGTGTGATAATTACATGTTGCTTCACGATAATAAAGATGCTAAAAATTGTTGAATTTACATGATCAGTATTAACTTTGATCATTAGTAGTAAAACTATCTATTCACATGCCTTTCACACCGAGAAAGTCAAGGTTAATGTGTATCAAAGTATTTGGTAGTAACTAAGAATACTATTGCATCTGCTGCAAGCATGCTTTGCTTATCAATAATTATTTTATTAGAAAGGCATTAACTATATCAATAACATCAAAAGAGAAATGATCATAAGAGATCAACCAATTTACTTCTAATGTTTTAGATGAAAAGGCTAATTTAGATCATGATAACTAGGTTCCAAAAAATAAAATTTTGTATGCAAGAAGTACAAAGAAAAGAAGATGTCTTACGATATATTGATAGTGGTTGCTTTTAGCGTATGACAGAAAGAATGTCCTTGTTGAAGAACTTTAAACACATGATGGACATTATCATATTAAAATTGAGTTGCATACACAAGCACAATCAAATATAAAAAAGTAAATGTTCATGAGACACAAGGATTTGTAGTGGTTGGATTGGTGTGACATACATCCATCGTGCTACATCCATCGTGCTACAACCATCGATTTATTATTCTCTCTGATCTAGTGACAAGGGATTTATAAGTACAATGAATGATATAAATACAGAATTAGTTAGGATTACAATCTTAGGTAACAATAAAACATAAATCGTTCCTAAAACAAGACCTAATGCAAGCCTCTACAAACCCAACAATTTCCTAAATGGATGCTTTGCACATTTCGTTAAAATTATAATTTGTTATGAACACTTGTACTTCTTGTAATCATTCTCGACCCTTCTTGTTAAGAACACTTGTACTTCTGCCCATGGGATTATGTGAACCGAACTTTGTTTTTCTTTTAAACTGGGATAACTTCTCCTTTAAACAGTTAGTAAACCATATTAAGCAAACCCTTCTTTCTTCCTTGAGCCATGACAAGATTACCTTTAGCACCTTCCACCGTTCGTCCTTTAACTTAACCTCGTGTCAATGTTTATCCATTTTCTCAATGAAAATCAGACTTTTCTTCAAACATAGAATCATCTTGACATCCTTTTAAGTCCATACACAAGCTAAAGTCATCAAATCTATGTCACCTATTTGTGTAACATCAAGAACATCATTGTTTCCAAGTCTTACGTTACCAAAATCTTCTTCCAGATCCTACAATGCTTTGCTGTTACGGGTAGCATGAAATAAAACACCATAATCCATAACCTAATAATCTACACTAGTCTCTACATTGCAAATCAAAGCATCATCATTTCTATAGTTTTTGGTAGCGTTTAGTTCCTTCTTATCATTTGAACATTGATTCTTGAAATACCCCACCTATTTCATTTTTGACATGTTACATCATTTTGATCCATAGACTGACTCATTTCCCATTCCTGCTCCCACTACCTCTGTTATTCTTTCCACCTCTATCGACATTCAGTACTACACTTGATAATTCACCTGAATTTCTTCGTCTTACGTCTTCTTCCGTAATTGTATTTCTAAGTCCCCTAAAAATGAACTCGTTAGTTGAAATAATAATCCTTGTAAGATTTCTAGACCAGCTATTAGGCAATGATGATAATAATAGTGTTGGATCTAATTAAACTTAAACAAAACTTTCCTTATTATTAGCAGATCAAAATGGAAAATATTCGTTATCTGTCTACTAAAAACAAACACACAGAGAATACTTTGAGTATAAATAACAAGGAAAATTCTTTCAAAGTACTCACTGGTTATAAAAAGCAGTAACATAAAATACAAGTAGGTAAAAACTAGCTAACCTCATAACTATACAAGTGAGAGGTATTTATACTATGAAATCGAAACTTTTAGACAAAAATCTTGACCATCTATTCTAGGTTTAGGATCAACGACAAGTTCCATCCACTAATCTACACATTAGGACATTCCACGAATGTGTAATTGTGACAACCCTAGAATAAATTTTTATTTTACGAGCCGCAGTAATACTATTTTTAGTATGGAAATACATATGCATGGTTGCATGCATACAAATTAATTGTTAAGGTATATATAATCAGATTATTTACCTATATATATGTATATACCTTATATAAATATATATAATTTGTGTGTTCTTAAGATGATATATGTTGGGTATATATGACTATATACGTATGCATGCTACATGCATGTCTATATATTAATAATCTACATATGTATGTAAGTATATAGGTACCCAAAACTCACACCCACATATATACAAAATTTTATGTATGCATGATTGCAAACATATATGAAAATGAAAAGTTTAAGCATGCATGTATATATATATATGGAATTTTCGTATGATTGCATACATAAAGGTTTTAACATATATGTTTAGTATGTACATATATGTGTGAATTCTATCCATATACAAACATGAATATATGATTACTACAAGTGCATATGATATATCTATAGATACATATATATGTATATACATATTAAGTGAATCAAAACCAAAACAAAACACAACCCAACTAAAACTTTTGTTTAAAAACTTAGATCAATAACTAAGTGAAGGCATTAACAGACTCACCTAAACCCTCGGCCATGTGACCTTTACTACCATAAAACCACCTACTAATTACTTCATTAGGAGAAGCACATGGCCATCATCATTCGAAATGGAGGTGGCAACCTCTCGACAACTCCTTGGACACCAAAACTCCTCCAAACCGCCACTACACACCTTCCTATCACCACCTAGAACTTCAAGTTTGACTAGACAACCTTCCATTCACACCATGAATATTCCAAAAATTGCCACCTTGCCTTCTTAATTCATTAGTCACCAAAACTTCATCATTGCAAACATGGAGATGGCAAGCTCTCGGTTGAAACCTTTAGTGACTCACCATGGCTAGGAATTTAATTCATGATGATGTTGGAGGAAGACATGATGATGGTGTTGGAAGAGGTGGTCGACCAAGAAAGTATATACATCCATACACCCACAACCACAATCTAAGCTCTTATCTCTCCCTCTCGGCTTCTATAAAAACAACTACCAACCACTCTTCTCCTTCTCTTCCTCTCGGTTTTCACATACCAACAACACCATCAATACCCAACCGAACACCACCACCATCCTGTCCCTCACTCTCTCTCAGTCCATACACAAAAACAAACAACAATTACACCACCATCGCACACCATCATCAACAGACATCAACAAACCGAAGCCACCATCACCTGTCATCATCATCTACCACCTCCAAGGCTGTCTCTCGGGTTCACGAATCAAGCATACCATCAATCAATATCCCAAAGGTTATTAAATAATTTTTTTTGTTACATATATGCTATGAAACATATAATATATATAAGTTGGTTTTCAAACACCAAAACTAATTTTAAAAGTTTTAATTCATGAATCATGAGTAATGAGTTGCCAAAACTCAGAAACTTATGATTAAAGATATAAATCTTGAATTTATAAAGTCAATATTGTAATAATTAAGAAAAATCAAATAAATATTAAATGAAAGCGATTGTGGGAATAAACATTGAAAAATTCTCATACTGAATTATTGATCTGGAAACTTTGATAAAGTTTTGATAAATGAATAAATTGTATAAATTATTTTATGATAGAAAATAAAAGAAAATATCAAAAATAGAAATAAATTCGGGAAAATTCTGAAAAAATTTACAGAATGATTCCTTTGAGGTATAAAAGCCTCTGAAATTATTTCAGAATTTTATTCCTTGTTATGATTAAGATATGAAATTTTATATGTTCTGTAGTAAATAAATCAGAATAAATACTTAAAGTAAATGATAAATTCTGATAAAATCACAGATGCAATATTAAATAAGTTAATATAGAATATATAATTTTCATAATTTTTGGATCAGTATAATATATTTTCTGAATATTTCAATTATTGTGAAAATTCTAGTAACTAATGTATTATGACTTGGACTTTGAGATAATTATATGATAATTAATTTTATAGACGAAATCTTCTGTACAATTTGGGAATTTTTCGTGAACAAAAGCTATTTTTAATCAATTATGAGAATGTTATGAAATTTACAGAAAATAATCTGTTAAGATCTGGATGCTATAAAAATTATGTGATGTTACTGACTTTTTAGGAAAAATTGCATGAATTTTTGAGGATTTAATGGACAGCAGTAGGTATTTTGAGGAATTCTGGGAATATTGTGGGATTTATGTAAAATAATTTGTAGGGAATTTGATGTTGTAGAAATTACGAGAAGCTACAAACTGTCCAAATTATGTTCTATAAAATTTTGGTGATTTTTGGACATTAGTAGCTATATTTGTGATTTTTAAGAAGTTTGGAATAAATCACAAACTATTATGGATTAAGAATTTTTAGAAGCCCGAAGGTGTTTCTATTAATCTTTTACAGTCAATGAAAACCAGAAAAGTATTTGAAGTATTGTCTGACACTGTGAACTATCTTGTTAGGTTCAAGTGAGAAGACACGGTGAGTTCATAGCCCCATTTTCAACTGTTTGGTATTCAGTAAAGTTTTGGAGGAAAAAGTATACTGTTTGGGTTGGTGTATTATTTTGAAAATATTTTTGTTTGCTTACTGTCATTTGTGAAACAACCATTAGTTCGAATGAGGAACCGGTCAATAATATTGGTACCGCTACTTAGGAGAATATTTGCACTAACCGGATGAGGGTTACTACTATTTTCCTGCATCTAACCGAATAGGGGTTAGGATGTAATATTATCTGATTTTGTGATTATTTCATGACAGTATGATTATGTTGTGAGCAGGCTTGGTTGTAATTGATACATAAACAAAATATTTTGTCTGGATTAAACCTATGTTCTCACCAACATTTTTGTTGACTGGTTTTAGTATATTTTTTCAGGAAACAATGAGTAACACTTTTGACCTTAGCGTTGAAGTGCATAATGGTTGGGGAGAAGTGGTAGGAAGGGTTTGTGTCACATTAACTGTCAACATTGTTGATGGTAGTGTGTATGTTGATGCACACTTCCACCGTATCTGAAGACATGTTGTAGTTAATGATGTAGTAATAAGATTATATCTAATTTTAGAATTTATGTACAAGATGTAATCACGAATATTATAAATAAATGCCTGTCTTACTTTCTTGTTTTAAGCATATGTATTTAATATTTGTTCCGCTATAATTAATGTACTCTGATAAAGCAAGTCACACCCAAACCGCATTTCACGCTTCCGCCGGGATGTGACAGGTTGGTATCAGAGCCATTGGTTATAGGGAATTTGTTATTTTAAGTAAATAAGTAAATAACTAGACTATAACCATAAGCTCAAAATATACTTTATGATTTTATGTGAATTATGTGAATGATGTGAAATTCTATGATTTTATGATTAAGATTTTAATAAAATTTTGATAAGTTATTTGGCTAACTTTATGTGAAATATTGTTAAGAAGTTGTGCAGTATGAATTCAGATAGTTATCGCTATGAAACCGACCCTTCAGAAGATCCATACTATAGCAGCCCTAAAGAAATAACACCTGAACCGGAACCTCAACAGGCTATGGATGTTACCCCAATAGAAATGGAGAATAAGACAAAATTTTATGTTAGACGTGCACCAATACATGTGGGAAGATATACAATTAAGACTCCTAGGAAAAAGATACTACGTGAACACAAACTTAAAGCTAAGCAATCTGAGGATCTAGAAAGACAACTTCCTGATTATCCCAAAGATGAAGATAGAATTATTAAGCCAAAGTTGGATCAGGTGAAGACAGCCCGACAGACTCTTAAGAAACTTAAGAAAATACAGCTGGGAATCTGGAAAATTCAGAAGGATATCAAAAAGCTCAAGACACCCAAGAAATGTATTTTCATCAGGATCTGGAAATGGTTTAGCAGAAACTGAAAGTTTATAGTCTAACTTTTTAGAATGAAAGAAATAAGAGCTTAACTGATATATGTACTTTTGTGTTAACATGTTTATTTGATCTATGTTAAATAATTTTGTGTTAAGATATTTATTTGCAATACTAACATTGAAATTCACTATAGTGAATCATGCCACCAAAAAGAAACACTCAGCCTGTCGGGAGAACAGCTCGAGTGGGACGACCCAGGACCAGACTTGGGGAAGAAACACCCGTGAACCCTGATACAACTGAGAATGATAGGATATCCCAGATAGTAGCCCAATAACTGGAAGCTACCCTACCTACCCTAATTACCCAATTTCAGCAAAATCTGAACATTGGAACTACCTCAAACCCACTAGCAGGG
Source organism: Flaveria linearis (assembly GCA_024085815.1). Lineage (NCBI taxonomy): Eukaryota > Viridiplantae > Streptophyta > Magnoliopsida > Asterales > Asteraceae > Flaveria > Flaveria linearis. Next base: position 22,437,328 of record CM044008.1, read on the forward strand.
CCTGAAAATATGAATATAGAAGAAAGACAGGAAGAAGAGATTCTAAATGGAATTTCAAAGGGATGCTCCTACAAAACCTTTATGTCCTGTAGACCTCGGGAATTTGATGAAAAAGGTGGAGCAGTACAAGCTTTAAGATGGCTAGATGACATGGAAGGAGTCCTGGAAATAAGCAATTGTGCTGAAAACTTCGAGACACTGTTTGCTTCCCATTCCTTTAAAGGAGAAGCACAATCCTAGTAGAAAATGGAGGTACACACTAGGGGTAGAAACATTATGAATAAGCTGAGTTGGGAAAAATTTAGAAATCTAGTAATAGAAAAATATTGTCCTTATAATGAGATAGAAAAACTAGAGGCTGAATTCTTAGCACTAGAGATGAAAGGGTCTACACACGGGAATATACTGATAGGTATAATGAATTATCTAGATTAGTACCACATTTGATAACCCCGGAATCAAAAAGAATAGGAAGGTATATTTGGGGATTAGTGCCACAAATAAGAGGACTAGTGAAATCTGCTAGAACCAAAACCTTCCAGGAAGCAGTAATCTTGTCAGGAAGTCTGACAGATGAAATGATCAGGAATGGATCATTAGGTCACCAACAGGTAGGAGAGAAAAGGAAATGGACTGAAAACCATCCTGGAAAAAGATTTGGAGAAAGTTCCCAGAAAAGAGTAGCCCGACCTTCACCAAGGAACTTTTTGGGAACAACTCAAGGGAAGAAAGTAAAAAAACCACCACAGTGTAACATCTGTCAAAGATATCATACAGGAAACTGTATGATAGTGGTGTGTTATAATTGCAAAAGAAAGGGACACATTTCTAGAGACTGCAAAAACCCTACTAACCCTAAAGCCGTCTGTTTTCAGTGTGGAAGTGAAAATCATTTCCAGAACGAATGTCCACAACGAAAAGGTAAGACTCCAGCTAATCAGAACAACCCTCGTGGAAGAGCTTTTATGATACAAGCTGATGAAGCTCGTCATGAACCAGAAGTAGTTACGGGTACGTTCCTTATCAATAACCATTACGCTAAAATATTATTTGATACAGGAGCAACCCGCAGTTTTGTCTCAAATACTTTTAGACCATCAATTAGTTCAGCATCTGAAAAATTACGTGACATTTATGTGATAGAATTAGCTGATGGTAAGATAATTGAAGCTGATGAAATCATTCCTAATTGCATCTTGAATTTAGATGAATACTGTTTTGATATAAATCTGATACCTATTAAGTTAGAAGGATTTGATATCGTAGTAGGAATGGATTGGTTGAGTACAAATCATGTTGAAATCATTTGTGATAAGAAAATGATTAAGGTCCCTTTGACTAGGGAAAACAAAATTCTCTGCATTTATGGTGATAAGCCAAATAATACTGTGAAACTGATTACTTGTGAAAAAGCATGAAAATACCTCAACCAGAATTGTTTAGCATTCTTGGCTCATATTGTTGATACAAAACTTGATAAGGAAAATTTGGGAAGTGTTCCTGTTGTAAATGAATATGCTGATATTTTTCCTGATGAACTACCTGGATTACCACCCCCTCGTCAGGTGGAATTTAAAATAGAATTGATACCAGGAACAGCCCCTATTGCCAAAGCACCTTATCGTTTAGCACCAACTGAGATGAAAGAACTCATGACTCAGTTACAGGAACTATTGGATAAAGGATTTATACGACCTAGTGTATCACCTTGGGGAGCACCAGTTTTGTTTGTTAAAAAGAAAGATGAAACTTTTAGAATGTGTATTGATTATAGGGAACTTAATAAGGTTACCATAAAGAATAGGTATCCACTCCCTAAAATTGATGATCTGTTTGATCAACTACAGGGATCCAGTTATTTTTAAAAAATAGACTTAAGATCTGGATATTATCAATTAAGGGTACAAGAAGATGACATTTCTAAGACTGCATTTAGAACTAGATATGGTCACTATGAATTCCTTGTAATGTCATTTGGGTTAACCAATTCTCCAGCAGTATTTATGGATCTAATGAATAGAGTGTGTAAACCTTACCTAGATAAATTTGTTATAGTCTTCATTGATGACATTCTAATCTATTCTAAGAATAAGGAAGGCCACGAACAACACCTCAGGTTAACCTTGAAATTGTTACAAAAAGAAAAGTTATATGCAAAATTTTCAAAATGTGAATTTTGGAAATAGAAGTACAATTCCTTGGGCACATAGTTAACCAAAATGGAATTCAGGTTGATCCAGCAAAAATAGAAGCAGTTAAGAAATGGGAAATTCCAAAAACTCCGACAGAAATACATCAATTCTTAGGTTTAGCAGGATACTACAGGAGATTTATAGAAAACTTCTCAAGGATAGCTCAACCGTTGACAGAATTGACTCAGAAAAAAAAAGTATGTATGGGGAGAAAAACAGAATGAGGCCTTTGAACTTCTTAAGAATAGATTATGTAGTGCACATGTGTTAACTTTACCTGAAGGGACAGATAACTTCATAGTCTATTGTGATGCCTCTCGTCAAGGCTTTGGATGTGTTTTAATGCAGAAAGATAAAGTGATTGCATATGCATCTAGACAACTTAGAGGTAGTGAAAAGAATTACACCACCCATGATCTAGAGTTAGGAGCTGTAATATTTGCACTGAAAATTTGGAGACATTACTTATATGGGACCAAGTGTATAATATATACAGACCACAAAAGTTTGCAACACATCTTTGATCAGAAAATGTTAAACATGAGGCAAAGAAGATGGGTAGAACTATTAAGTGATTATGATTATGAAATTAAGTATCACCCAGGAAAAGCCAATGTAGTTGCTGATGCTTTAAGTAGAAAAGAAAGAACAAAACCTCTACGGGTACGAGCAATGAAAATGGAACTACGTTCAGATCTGTTAAGACAAATCCGGGAAGCTCAACAACAAGATCTCCTAAAACTAAAAGGGCAAATTAAAGACTTGAAAGAAGGAGCAGATGGAATTCTGAAATTCAAAGGAAGAATCTGGATACCCGACAATAACATAATTAGAACAACTATACTGCAAGAAGCTCATAAGTCAAGATATTTTGTACACCTAGGGAACAATAAAATGTATAGAGATTTAAAAAGTCAATACTGGTGGCCAGATATGAAAAGATCAGTTGGAGAGTTTGTGGAACAGTATGATGTTTGCTCAAGAGTAAAAGCTGAGTATCAAAAACCCTCTGGATACTTGCAACAACCAGAAATCCCAGAATGGAAATGGGATCAAATTACAATGGATTTCATAACTAAGTTACCTAGGACCAGAAATGGATACGACACAATTTGGGTTATAATAGATAGGCTAACTAAGTCAGCTCATTTCTTACCTATTCGAGAAGATTACAAGATTGAGAGATTAACCCGGATTTACATAAAAGAAATTGTGTCTAGACACGGAATACCTGTATCCATAATATCAGATAGAGATAGTAGATTTACTTCTAGGCTCTGGCAAACTTTACAAAAAGATTTAGGGACTCAAATAAACTTAAGTACAGCTTATCATCCACAGACCGATGGACAGAGTGAAAGAACAATACAAACCCTGGAAGATATGTTAAGGGCCAGTGTTATAGACTTTGGTGGAAATTGGGATAGTCACTTACCTTTAATAGAATTTTCATACAATAACAGTTATCACTCTAGCATTGGATTAGCACCATTTGAAGCCTTGTATGGAGAAAATGTAGGTCACCTTATGCTGGAATGAAATAGGAGATAGACAACTCATAGGTCCTGAACTAATCCAAGAAACCACAGACAAGATCACTGAGATTAAAAACAGGTTGAAAGCAGCTCGGGATCGACAGAAAAGTTATGCAGACAAACGGAGGAAACCATTGGAGTTTCAAGTTAAAGACAGAGTCTATTTAAAAATATCACCCTTTAAAGGTATCTTTCATTTGGAAAATCCAGTAAGCTGAACCCTAGGTACATTGGTACATTTGAAATTATTGAAAGAATTGGTCCTGTAGCATATAAGTTAGAATTACCACAGGAATTAAGTGAAGTACACAACACTTTTCACGTGTCCAAACTCAAGAAATGCCTAACCAACGAAACTCTAGAAGTGCCAATTCAAGAAATACAGGTAGATAAGAAACTGCATTTTGTGGAAGAACCAATGGCCATTGTGGGAAAAGAAATAAAGAAATTAAGAAGAAGTAAAATTCCTATAGTGAAAATTAAGTGGAATGCAAAAAGAGGACCAGAATACACCTGGGAAATGGAAGATGAAATCAAGAAAAAGTACCCTCACCTGTTCAGAGGTAATACTTATTTAAGTTTTCTAAAACATACTCCACTGAATTTCGGGACGAAATTCTTTTAACGGGGAGAATGTGACAACCCTAGAATAAATTTTTATTTTACGATCCGCAGTAATATTATTTTTAGTATGGAAATACATATGCATGGTTGCATGCATACAAATTAATTGTTAAGGTATATATAATCAGATTATTTACCTATATATATGTATATACCTTATATAAATATATATAATTTATGTGTTCTTAAGATGATATATGTTGGGTATATATGACTATATACGTATGCATGCTACATGCATGTCTATATACTAAAAGTCTACATATGTATGTAAGTATATAGGTACCAAAAACTCACACCCACATATATACAAAATTTTACGTATGCATGATTGCAAACATATATGAAAATGAAAAGTTTAAGCATGCATGTATATATATATGGAATTTTTGTATGATTGCATACATAAAGGTTTAACATATATGTTTAGTATGTACATATATGTGTGAATTCTATCCACATACAAACATGAATATATGATTACTACAAGTACATATGATATATCTATAGATACATATATATGTATATACATATTAAGTGAATCAAAACCAAAACAAAACACAACCCAACTAAAACTTTTGTTTAAAAACTTAGATCAATAACTAAGTGAAGGCATTAACACCCTCACCTAAACCATCGGCCATGTGACCTTTACTACCACAAAACCACCTACTAATTACTTCATTAGGAGAACCACATGGCCATCATCATTCGAAATGGAGGTGGCAACCTCTCGACAACTCCTTGGACACCAAAACTCCTCCAAACCGCCACCACACACCTTCCTATCACCACCTAGAACTTCAAGTTTGACTAGACAACCTTCCATTCACACCATGAATATTCCAAAAATTGCCACCTTGCCTTCTTAATTCATTAGTCACCAAAACTTCATCATTGCAAACATGGAAATGGCAAGCTCTCGGTTGAAACCTTTATTGACTCACCATGGCTAGGAATTTAATTCATGATGATGTTGGAGGAAGACATGATGATGGTGTTGGAAGAGGCGGTCGACCAAGAAAGTATATACATCCATACACCCACAACCACAATCTAAACTCTTATCTCTCCCTCTCGGCTTCTATAAAAACAACTACCAACCACTCTTCTCATTCTCTTCCTCTCGGTTTTCACATACCAACAACACCATCAACACCCAACCGAACACCACCACCATCCTGTCCCTCACTCTCTATCGGTCCATACACAAAAACAAACAACAATTGCACCACCATCGCACACCATCATCAACAGCCATCAACAAACCGAAGCCACCATCACCTGTCATCATCATCTACCACCTCCAAGGCTGTCTCTCGGGTTCACGAATCAAGCATACCATCAATCAATATCCCAAAGGTTATTAAATAATTTTTTTTGTTACATATATGCTACAAAACATATAATATATATAAGTTGGTGTTCAAACACCAAAACTAATTTTAAAAGTTTTAATTCATGAATCATGAGTAATGAGTTGCCAAAACTCAGAAACTTATGATTAAAGATATAAATCTTGAATTTATAAAGTCAATATTGTAATAATTAAGAAAAATCAAATAAATATTGAATGAAAACGATTGTGGGAATAAACATTGAAAAATTCTCATACTGAATTATTGATCTGGAAAAACATTGAAAAATTCTCATACTGAATTATTGATCTGGAAACTTTGATAAAGTTTTGATAAATGAATAAATTGTATAAATTATTTTATGATAGAAAATAAAAGAAAATATCAAAAATAGAAATAAATTTGGGAAAATTCTGAAAAAATTTACAGAATGATTCTTTTAAGGTATAAAAGCCTCTGGAATTATTTCATAATTTTATTCCTTGTTATGATTAAGATATGAAATTTTATATGTTCTATAGTAAATAAATCAGAATAAATACTTAAAGTAAATGATAAATTCTGATAAAATTACAGATGCAATATTAAATAAGTTAATATAGAATATATAATTTTTATAATTTTTGGATCAGTATAATATATTTTCTAAATATTTCAATTATTGTGAAAATTCCCGTAACTAATCTATTATGACTTGGACTTTGAGATAATTATATGATGATTAATTTTATAGAATAAATCTTCTGTAAATTTTGGGAATTTTTTGTGAAAAGAAGCTATTTTAATCAATTATGGGAATGTTATGAAATTTAGAGAAAATAATCTGTTAAGATCTGGATGCTATAAAAATTATGTGATGTTACGGACTTTTTGGAAAAAATTCCATGAATTTTTGAGGATTTAATGGACAGCAGTAGGTATTTTGAGGAATTTTGGGAATATTGTGGGATTTATGTAAAATAATCTGTTGGGAATTTGATGTTGTAGAAATTATGAGAAGCTACAAACTGTCCAAATTATGTTCTATAAAATTTTGGTGATTTTTGGACATCAGTAGCTATTTTTGTGATTTTTGAGAAGTTTGGAATAAATCACAAACTATTATTGCAGGATCGGATATGTGGATGGTTTTTCTCTCAACTCACTGTGAACAACACTCGGCAAGTAGTCTATGAAGAGCTGATCACAATATAACAAGTAACAAGCAGTAAGAAAATTAACACAGCAAGTAAATTTTCAAGGTACTTTTATATATTGCTTCTCAACTCAAAGGATTACAAGACTCTTGGACTCAAAATCGCTTATCTAAAGAGTTACAGGGAGAAGATATATATAATACTACCTACAGCCGGATATACTTTGATACCAGCTGGACACCTCTAACCTTACATCTATACTACAAGACTCTAGGTGAGGTCTTTTCAGACATTTTGCCTGAGAGTTGGTAGTCAGGACATGTCCCTGACTTACCTTTTGTCACCAACTAAAGTTGGTAACATGTACTATCATAAAAAGGTGAACAGTAGAATAAAGTATGGTCAACAACATGGCTCTTTAGGAAGATGCCATGCTGTATCAGAGGTCTGCAGCGGACTGTCAGTGACCATACTTTTATCTGCTGGACGTAGCAATGTCTTCCGAAGGATAAAGTACTTCGGAAGAATAACTTCTTCCGAAGGCACTTATTCTTCGGAAGACTGCTTCTTCCGAGGCTTGGAGTCTTCTTTGTCTTCGGAAGCAGACTTTGTCTTCAGCTCTTTCATCAGACTTTGTCTTCGGAAGCTCTTTCAGACTTTGTCTTCGGAAGCTCTTTCAGACTTTGTCTTCGGAAGCTCTTTCAGACTTTGTCTTCGGAAGCTCTTTCAGACTTTGTCTTCGGAAGCTCTTTCAGACTTTGTCTTCGGAAGCTCTTTCAGACTTTCGGAAGATCTTTTGCTTGGCTTCGGAAGCCCTTCAATGTAGCACCAAAAGTGACTATGAAGTGTTTTGGTTGCACCAGCCTTATCATGATCCAACAAACTCCCCCTAGGCTGATGCTACCAAAACTTCACTTCTCTCTTCTTCTCAAAGCTCTCAGCACAAAGGAAAGTAAGTGTTTATCAGTGTCTTCATTCTTTCCTGCTGTGGTGCTGAGAATCTTGTACAGATCCTTGGTGGACAGAACCTCTACTCTGTCACCTTGGATTATGTGTACCCTCTGTTGTGGCCCTCTGAAAAGAGTTAGTTGATGGGAAGTATAGTCATATTCCCATCGAACTATTGGTTCCAATTCAGGACCTTCCACCATCTATAGAAAGGCTGTGCCTTTGGTGGTTGGTCTTTCCTTGTTTTCCACTCCTTTCAACTTCAACTCTTCTTCAATCTTGGCTCTTCTACTTCGTTCAGCCAAGTGGAGACCGCTGATATGGTTTCTGATGTGTGCAACAGTCTCAGAGTTGGAGGGATTGGAGAATGGCTTTTCTGCAAGCTCAGCAAGATCAAATCTACTGAGATGCAGTAGAGATGTGGCATTAAGCCTGTTGGTTTCACCATTCTCCCTTTCCACAACAAAGTTGTGAGAAGGTTCATCGAACCTCCACTGGATTATAGCATTTCTAGGTGTAGGAGATTGACCAGAAATCCTGTCCTCTTTCCTGGTATCCAGCAGAGTCACCAGTCTCCTTCTTAGTCTCTTCTCCTCAGCATTGAGGATATCGGAGTTGAGACCAAGAAGCCTTGCAGCCTGGCCCAAGGTGTCTCTAGGCAATTCAAGAAATTAGCCTAGGGTGAGGGAGCTTGAAGAGTTATCAACATAGGTGATGTTGATAAGCTCTCCCTCACAGGAGATACTGCTCAAAGTAGTGCAGTTGATGAGCCTTGTCTTGAACTCCTTTATTTCCTCAAAGGAGAGATGTTGAGGAGGCTGCGGGGATGGTCTTGGTGTTTGTTGGGTAGGCTTAGGTTTAGTGGTTTTGGGTTGTGTCTTGGGTTTTAGGATGGGTAGTTTGGGTGGTTGAGGAGATGTGGTAGGTTTGGGTAGAGTTGTGGGTTGAGGAGTGAAGGTTTCATCAGTGGGTTCTGTTTTAATGGGAAAAGGGGTTGGTTCTGGTGTGGGTTATGGCTGTGGTTGAGTGGCTGGGATTGAGACCGTTCCCTTCACCCTCCTGTACATCTCCCTTCTTTTCCCCAAACGGATGTCAGCTTTGATTTCACTGACTATCCGTTGGAGTGTCCTTTCGGACATAGGTCCCACCTGCCTACCAGAGAAGCCATGAGCCCGGAGATAGTCCTTCATCCAGGCTTTGTCATTGGACTTCTTGGTGGCAGTGACCCTCTTCTCTTCCTCCTTCCTCTCCTTTTCCCTCAACTTCTCCCTAGCAGCTTTCTTTCTTTCCTTCTCCATTTGATCCTGCTCTTTGTTGTGGAGCAGCAAGATCATGTCATCGTCATGTGGAGACAGTTCAGGAAGACTGAAGCCTCTTGAGATTAGGAATTTGACCCTATCCTCTCTCAGCTTCAGGGCTGCTTCTCTTTTTTCTTCTCCTTTCCTCTCCAAGGCCAACCTGGCTTCTTTTTCTTGTTGTAGCCTGGTTGACCTCTCCAAAGTCACCAACTCCTCTAGTGGTAGCAGGAGTATCTCTTCATTGGCAGCTCCTAGACTGATAAGCTGGTCAATGAGTGTTGTTCTTCTCTTCTGGTTGATTTCTTCCTGATCGGCTGCAGCTGCCTTAGAACTAGCAGCTAGCAGCTTTTCAGTAGGAAACCTACCTTTCTTTTTGGCCTTCTCAATCCTCTCCTCCTCCTGAAGCTCTTCCGCAGTCAATTTTCGTTTTCCTTTGTCTTTGGCAGTGCTTGACTGTGGTGGTTCTTGGATGGAGGGTTGTGATTGAGAGAGAAGTTCAGCTGGTGTTTGGGTTGGAGGAATGTCAGAAATATCCTCCCTGCTCACCTCAGATGCTATTTCAGCAATAACATCTGTGATGGTCAGTTCCTCGGACATCTTAAATAAGCCTTCCGCAGCTTCTATTTCGGCCTCGGAAGACTTTTCTTGTTCTTCCGAGGCTTCCATGTAAGCTTCGGAAGCTTCAGTTAGAGCTTCGGAAGATGAGACTGTTGCAAGTTCTGTCCCATCTATTTCAGTTGCTGGGCCATCAGTCCCCATTTCCCCTTCGAAGCTAATCTCGGGTTCCATGTGGACCTTAGGTTGACCAACTTCTTCCACAGTGGTAGAAGGTGCAGTCAGTCTTTGAAGCTCCTCAGCCCCGAAGTATATAAGTGTGGTGTCAGGGCTGGGCTGTTCTAGGGATGATCTCAATACAAACTTTGTGAAAAGTCTGTAGAGATCTTGAAGCATCTTTGAGTCAATCTCTAGAAAGGATTGAGATGACTCAGGTAGTGTGATGAATTGGGAAGTTAGAGATTGGGTCTGTGGTTCCTCAAGTGTTTGTCTCTGAACTTTCTCCCCCTTTTTGGTAGCATCATCTTGAGAGCTAGATGAGCTAGAGGAAGAAGTCATTGAGTCCTGAATTGGTACATGCCTAACAGACCTCTCCGTCTGTTTCTCAGCTAGTTTAGCCTTGAGGTTGTTAATCTCAAGTTGCTGAGTGGCAGTCCTTGATTCTAAGATCCTCACCTGTGATTCCAGGTTAGAGACCTTAGAAAGCAAGTACTGAAGTGTTAGTTGCATACTTCCCTCATCTTCATGAGAAGAATCACGGGGAGATGAGATAACATACCTAGTATGCTCACTCTCACCACCAGATGTGGCTTCTTGGCACCCTGGTTTCCTTTGCTCAGAGTCATCTCTTTCAGAGATGTCAATGGGCAAAGTTGCCGTAGACTCAGTCCTAATTATGTTACCACTGTCCTGAGAGCTCAATGAGAGACTCTGAGTAGTGGCAGCTGAGCCTACATGAGTCCCCCTCCACATCAGTGGGACTCACCTCAGTAATTGGCTTCTGATAGGGGCTAGAGACAAGGGATCCCTCTTGGCTCTGTTGATGTTCAGAGGGTGTTGTAGATCAACTTCATGGCCATGGAGAGATGTAATCTCTTCATCAGTGCGGAATAAAAGGTCAGTGAAAGAGAGGGTGGTTAGTCCTACTGACCCGGGACCTTGATCAATGTCTACAGGCATTGAGCCTATGGTGGGGCTGTCCCTAGAAGGCTGCACAGGGGAGTGTAGAGACTCACCCTGTGGGCTTAAGGCTTGGGGTTCGGGCTCAGGGGTTGAGACTGAGGAGGCTCAAAACCCACATTGAGGTCAATTATGAAGGATGGTGTGACCTCGGACTGAGTGGGAGCCCATGATTCCACTCTAGCCCTTTGTGTGTGAACAGGAGGAGCTTGTTCAGTCAGAGTAGATTGAACAAGGGTTCGTTTTGGACGTCTCTGATATGTAGCTTTGATGGGTAAAGAAGGTTTGGCATTGTGGTGGATGGTGCTGGTGTGGGTTCATCACCTGTGGGGATAACAGGGATGTCACCAGGAGCTATGCGCTCAGTCATCTCTGGAGGTAGTGGAGTATACCTTCCAGTGAAGTTGGCGGACATCTTCTTCAGTGTTTTGAAGATGGTAGGTCTCACTTGTGGAACAGTAAGAGCAGCTGCGCAGACAAGCTTGCTTGGTTCCATCTCACAGTTGATTATGTGTTGAATAAATCGGGGATACATGAAGAATGTATCCCTGCTCAGATTTCCGATAAGGTTGGTCAACACAAATCGTGAGTAGTTGAAGCGACGACCTCTCACCAACCCATGAACTAGGCATCCTAGTTCATACGGGATTTGATCCCAACCCCCTGATTTGTTGGAGAGGTAATGCAGGATAATGTGCAGCAGGAACTTCCAATGGTAAGAGAAATTGAACTTATACACGGTTGATCTGCTGACATCTCCTCTATATCCCAGGAGGATATAAGTGCCTTCCAAGTCTTCCTTGGGGAACTCAGTAGGAGCCCATCATCATGAAGCTCGAGATGCTCCCTGATGAGTTGTTCACTGATGACCAACTCTTGGCCACAAATGCGGGTTCTCAGGACTCGAACCCATTCAGAACTGCAATTTCACCGTTGCTCCAGAATTCGGACATATGGTTGGAGTATACGGTTGGGTTAACTGTGGGTGCAGTGAGGTATGTGGATTCGGTAAGAAAGGTGATGATTTTGGGTGAAGTCGGCATCCCTTGACGAATCAAGTAATGCGACTTGGTTGTGCTGAGGGTTTAGCGCCATTGAAGAAAAGGTAAGCTTGAAATTTGGATGAATTGAAGGTTTGACAGTGAAGGGAATAGTTAGGGCTGTAAAGTGGTAAAAGAAGATGAAATTGATCAGTCAGATATTTAAAAAGGGGTGGGAATTGTGGTAATGATGGTAATAGGGTAACTGTTTGG